>VWZF01004676.1:0-28533 GCA_013396755.1 Sclerurus mexicanus | reverse complement strand
TTTTCGCGCAGGGTGCGGGGTGTTGCGGGTGGTGTGGAGGGGCCCGGTGGGACGGGGAGAGCCCGCGGGGGTCCCGGGGGTGTTCGTGGGCTGAGAGGGGAGAAGGCACCGCCTTATGTTTGCTGTCACGGATTCCCCGGGAGGACACACGGCGCCTGTCCCGGCTCGGGGCTGTTTGTGCGAGCTGTCAGGTGCCACAGGTCCGTGCCCCGGCGCTGACTCAGGAGGCAGAAAGCGCCGGGACCTGCTGGGGTAGGGAGCTGGTGGTCGGGCTCCTTTCGAAACAAACGGGAATGGTTTTTGTTGCTTCTGTGCTTTTGATTCCCAAACAGCTCTTTTCCTGAAATCACAAGCTGGTTTGGGTTGGGAGGGACCTTAAAGCTNACCTCCCACCCAGCCCCGGCCGGGCAGGAGCCGCCGAGCGGGGAGTCGAACTCGTGGCTCAGAACCGTGCGTCGGNCGGATTCCCCGGGAGGACACACGGCGCCTGTCCCGGCTCGGGGCTGTTTGTGCGAGCTGTCAGGTGCCACAGGTCCGTGCCCCGGCGCTGACTCAGGAGGCAGAAAGCGCCGGGACCTGCTGGGGTAGGGAGCTGGTGGTCGGGCTCCTTTCGAAACAAACGGGAATGGTTTTTGTTGCTTCTGTGCTTTTGATTCCCAAACAGCTCTTTTCCTGAAATCACAAGCTGGTTTGGGTTGGGAGGGACCTTAAAGCTCATCCATTCCCACTCTCTGCCATGGGCCGGGACACTTTCCAGCAGCCCGGGTTGCTCCAAGTCCACCCTGGCCTTGGACACTTCCAGGGATGGGGCAGCCACAGCTCCTCTGCCCAATCTGTTCCAGGGCCTGCCCACCCTCACAGCCAAGAATTCCTTCCCAGTATCCTGTCTAACGCTGCCCTCTGTCAGTTTAAAGCCATTCCCTCTTGTCCTGTCAGTACATTTTAACTGAGTAACATTTATAACCATTTAGGAGAAGGCAGATAGGAAGCTGTCAGGAATATTAAAGTTGTAGAATGTGCTCAGCCTGAGTGTCACCCACACGTGTGCAGATGTGCAGCTGTCTTCATGAAAAAGGAATTCTGAAAAACTACTGTCCCAGATGCTGCAAATCTCATTTTCCACCTATTCTTGCAGTGGGGGTTTTTTAGTTGCTTTGTTCTCATTAGCAATCTAAGTGTATGAACATGTTATTTATTGTGTGAAAATTAGAATATTAGTCCTCTGCAACCTGCTTTGTGGACATACTTATTCTGTCTTATTTAGCTTATGTCCCTTGGAGATAGGATTAAATTAATTCCCCCCAAATAAATTACTACTTTATATATAAAGTTATTGAGCCCATCAGGTGAAATTTTTTGTGGCCTTCTCTAGAGGGTGATTTTAATCTCTTTTTCCCCTTGGTAATGTTTTTTGGGTACACCTGGAAACACCCTCTGCAAATGTTATTACTGGTGATTAATGTTTATCAGTCTGCTCTGCTTTATTAATTAATAAACCAGCTGAAAGTTAAGAATTTCCAAACTAGATAAAGCAGAGATGCATTGCTCTTAACCTGCATAGTTATTTCTCATTTATAAATTCTGTAAAATCAGCATTTCTGTTAATCCTGGGTGAGGGGCAGGGAGGGTCAGTAGCACTGAGTTGTTATCTTTTGTTTAAATTACCTGACATGGGCACGTTCATTTTATTTGGACTCAATTCCTCAGATCTTGGGTGCTTTTACTACTGTGTGCACTCTGTTAATATTAACTTTGCTTTTGAGGAAGCTGATCCCTCACATTGAACCTCTGTCATGCACAGAGATCCTGTTAGAGGAATGTCAACTTCTGCTTTAAAGTAGAACTGTACACTTATTTTAATTAGCTAATAACTGATACTGGCTATTACAAAAAAATATGGTAAAGTATTAGGATTTTTTTTTATAAGACACTGCAAGAAGTGAAATCCACGTTAGAAGTTTGGAAGTGTGTATTTAAGTTGGCTTTTTTTCTCAACTGTATTTCAGAAACAACTTTTCTATGACAAACAGAACTGTTTCGTGGATACCAATATTCTGTTCAGTGAAATTAGTGCTTTCCAGGAGGTCACTGCCTTGGTAGATGGTTTAATTAGCTTTTTTCCCCTCTCCAGTTCAAAGTATGTTGCATAAAGCCACAAATTTATTTGGAGGGGAGAGAGGAGTTTTTGCAGTTTGGTTAATACAGCAAAAAAAACATCATGAGAAAGAACTGGTGATGTCCAGAGCAGCCTGAGGTTACTGAAGCTTGTGGAAATTGGGCTGCGTGTTTAGGCAGGGTTTCCTGGAAACATGGTTGGCAGCAAGTGTGGCCAGCTGGAAAACCTTCACTTTGGGATCATAATAGGAGAAAAGATTGCAAAGCTCTAAAACCTTTTTGTAAGCATTCCTTGATGGAATTCAGCAGGCAGCTGTGTTCTAAAAAGAATGGGGAAGGCAAATGCAAGTAATGCATGAAACTAATGAGGCTTTAATGCTTGTACTGAAGTCACTTCTGGTTGTCTTTTCCATTTTAATAAAACACAAATTTATGAAATCTTAAGATATAGCTATAGAATATGTGGTTATGGAGGAGAAATTCAGAGACTCTCTTGTCTCTGAAAGAGGGCCCTGGATTATCCACAGAGCTGTAGGAGAGATGTTTCCCCAGGAGACGTTGTACTGATGTCTGCTAAAGTCTGTATAGGTCCTGCTGTGGTCATGTCAGTGTACTCTTTATTGGATTTTTTTAGTTATAAATCTCTGTGAAATACGTGTAGTTACTCAATGTTAACTCAGTATGTATTTTTGATAATCAGAAACCAGAAATGCTTTGCATTTGAACTTCTTTCTAGCTATTAAAATTCTGGCTTGATTACAAACATCTGACTTCTCTGGCTTCCTATTTTATTGCTCTCATTGACAAGATGCTGACTCTTAAAAGAACTCTAACTAAAAATTGCACAGCTTTTGTCTGTCTCATAAGACAGAAGAACATCTTGTGTGGAACAATTGCTGTGGGTACTTCACTCTACATATTATTTGTATTTGTTGTGTACCATGAGAAAACAAGACTGTCAAATGTTGCTAAAGCTTCACTGAGCTGCAGTGGACAAGTACTAAAGTATTCCTCTAGTTTTGTCAGCTTCCCTCCTCCCCACATTGTTAAGGGGTGATAAAATTGAAAAAGACACCCTGATGAATTGACTGAGCTTCCTGAGTACCAGATTCTTGGCTGGTATAGGTTGGAGTTGGTGTTGGATTACTTCCGTGCATGTCCTTTCCACCCTGAAACAGAGCTGTAAGCCTGAGACTGTGCCAAAGTCCCACTGGTGTTAAAGTGAGAACGTTCAGTATTAACTGGAGGGAGTTGATTGTTTTTCTGTCCTTAAATGCAATTTTACTATGCACCATTCATCCGGAGGAGACAATATTTGTGATGAAAATCCAATTGCCTTTCTTAAAATAAGTAACACCAGCGTTCTACACAATGTTGTCTTGATAAAACAAAAATGGACTGTGTTCTGTTGGGGATGATAACATCTGGTGAATTCCTTCTTGGAATGTTTCTCATCTTACCTGTGAAAAGCTCCATTCACGTGGAGCGCCAGTGCAGCAGAGCTGAAGATCATCTCTAATAGAATTAGAGTTAGATAATAACTTTTCAATTGTTCATAATTAAATCGAGCAGCACATAGAGCTTGCAGAGTCTGTTGTAGGCTGGCTGCTGTCCCTTCCACGACGTATAGTTCTGCTTAAAACAAATTGGGGGAAATGTAACAGTAAAACACCACTGGTGCCATTGGTCCGAGAGTTTAACACTAGTACAGGTCTGAACTGTGTTCAATTACTCTTACTTGGAGCTATTTGCTAATACAGTTGTTAAATGATATGCATTGCTACCACACAGCATTAAACTTCATTAGTACTGCACTTGGAAATACGATGTCGTCTGTCAATTTCTTACACATTCTGGAGAAAAGGGAGATATTTCCCACTTCAAATTCTTTGAGCAATTTTGTTTCTAAAATAAAAACTGCTAAAGCGTGGCAGGTGTTGTGAGACTGGAAACTGACTTGTCCTGTGTTTTGCCTTGGCAGGGCAGGAGAAGAAATCCGTCTGCAGCATCCACTGCCAGTGTGTCACCGTGTGACCCTGCCAGGAGGCCACCATGCAGCAGCCACCACAGGCTGTCCCAGCGGGAGCAGCAGCTCCTCCTCCCGCAGGCATCGCTCGGAACATGTACTGGAAGAACAGCCCCCTCAGCAAACGAGCCAACGCTGCAGCTGCCCCAGTGCAGCCCGTGACAGACCCCTTTGCATTTGGCAGACAAACCCCACAGGGCCCCCCTTTAGATAACCCATCCAAGGGCAACGCTTTGGCGTTCCCACAGCAAGCCCTTGTGCACCCGTCACCCTCACGTGGAGGGGACAATCCTCATGGACCACACATGTCTTTATCGGCTCCTGTGTCTCAACCAGGAATAAGTCCCAGTACGTTTTCTAATGTTCCAGTTCCTTCTCCGTCCCCAGGGTATGTTATAAATAGTGCTGTGGAAGCGCATCCCAGCGGGGATCCCGGACTCCGTGGGCCTGCAGTGCCGCTACATTATAACACAGGAGCAGCAGTAGAAAATTCCTTCAGTGTGCATCCTGGAATGGTGTCTGCAGCAAACAAACCTGGAGGTAGACAAGACGTTGGCAGAGATGCGAATGATGTTCCTTCAGGACCCAACACAACAGCACTCTACCCCCCACCTCCCCAGCAGCCGGTGTCCCAGTGGAGGCCTGGCCAAGGGAACCTGCAGTCTCCAGTTCGGAATTTCGTGCCCTATCCTGAGCCGTCTTCTCAGATTGATGTTCAGAACATTTCTCAGCCTTCTGGCAGCACTTCTCACCCTCCTCCACACACGAATGTGCTGCAGGGTCCTGGACACCAAGGTATTCCACAAAATATCGTGCAAGCGCCTTTATCCGCTGGTTGTGAAAAGAATGGGAGAAACGGCTCTGCAAATAGCAGTCATCACATGAACAGCATCCAGCCTGGAAATGTGTTCAGGCAGAACACAGAAATGACTAACCCTTGGTTAAGTCAACCTTACCAGGAACAGTTTTACCCACAGCCACCCTTGCAAGACTCCAGTTTTGTCCTTTCCACAGCTCAGGAAAATAACCCCAAAAACCAGTCTTCAGCTATATCTGAAACATCAAATAGGTCTATTCCCACAGATCGAGATTCAGGAACTCTCTCTATGTTTTTCAAAGGGGATGAGGCAGAAAATGAAGAAATACTTTCATCTGAGAAAACTTACATGGTGGAGAAAACAGAGTTTGATGCTTCTCAGCCAAATTCAGTATCCCTGTATCACCAACCAGTGCATCCAGCTGCTGGGTCCCAGTATGAAAATGTGGAGAACCTGGAGTGCATTCAGAACCAAGAAGTGCTGCCCAGTGAACCACAGAACATCAGTGCTTCATCCCCTGCTGCTGGTCCTGATCCGTACAGGTATGCATCCTTTCCGGGTCAGATGCTTCCAAAGAATGCTGTTGTGAGCCATGCTGAAGGAGGACCAAATTTGGAGGCACCTGATTCATTACCTCATCCTGTCCGACCAGATAGTGTATCTTCCAACTATAGCAACATTAGCCATAGGAGCACTTCCAGCTCCGCTCGGCCTCCAGAGCAAGTCGGTACGTTTATCCAGCAGGAAAGTGGGAAGCCTGATGAGGAATCCTCTGCCAGCTTCTTCAAGCAGATCGACTCCTCTCCTCTGGGAGGGGATTCGGGTGAGCTAAACCTGAGCAAGAACTACCATGGGAATCTATCCCAGCCTCCAACTCCAAGTCCTCCTAAGCCTACAGGAGTATTTCAGACAAGTGCAAATAGTTCTTTTGAACCTGTGAGGTCCCATGGAGTTGGTATAAAACCTGCAGAGATTGACCAAGCAAAGATGGTGGTTGAACTCAGAGAGAACCACTCAAACCAAAAGAGTATCAAGAAGAGCACAGCTGTGTCTGCTGCATCCCCTGGCAATCTTGAACAGCCACCGGATAATCTGGAAACCATTTTCCTGCCTCAGGTACACCCACTGCCTCTTGCAGCCACTGGTGAAGCTGGAAATATGTTGCACTCTGGATCTGCTACGGAAAATATACAATCAGTATCAGAGAGGCGGTCCTCAACAAGAGCTCAAGGAGCAGTTAAGAAGTGTGATAGCCCAGCAACAACTTTGTGGGCTCATAATGAGTTACCCAATTTTGGGGGAAATGTGCTTCTGGCTCCTGCTGCTCCTGCAGTGTATGTACCTGCCAAACAGACTGTAGAAGTCATTCAGCCACCAGAAGAAGGCCTGTCTAATCAGCAGCCATGTAAACCAGGGACTATTGCTGTGCAGCATTCCCAGGATGGAAATACAACTTTTGAAAATCTTGAGAATCCTCCCAAAATGGGAGAAGAGGAGGCACTTCAGTCTCAGGCAAGTTCTGGTTATGCAAGTTTGTTGTCTTCTCCACCTACAGAATCTTTGCAAAATCAGCCTATCCTGATTGCTCAGCCTAATCAAAGCTATAATTTGGCTCAGCCAATTAATTTTTCTATTTCTCTATCTAATCAGCTAAACAACAATGAAAACAATCAACCAATGAAGGACTCGGGAGTTGGGGACAAGCCTGCAATCGGTCCCCAAACTTCACATGCTGGTGGGGAAAACATGCCATTGCCTGTGATGCAAGTTGGATCTCTGTTAGTTAATGCACTTCCAAATACTAATCTGTTAAAACATAATTTATTACAAAGCCCTGTTCATTCCTCTGATACTGCATCTAATCAGCCTGCAAACTTGCTTATGAAAACTCCTCTTAATTTGGCTCCAGAAGGGCAAAAGAATGTTAATATAGAAGGTTTTGTTCCTGAATTTGCTAGCAAGCCAGGGTCTAACTCATCTGTTCCTCCTGGGACAAATCTTCCCAGTGGAAGTGCAAGTGCACTAGTCCCCCCTGTTAATTCCATAGTACAGGCCAATAATTCTGCAAATCACTCAAATTGCAAAGAAGCAGCTGCTGGAGTGCTTGACTTCACGGTGTCACGGACGTTGGAGAAAAGCAGCACAAGTAATTCTGTCCAGGTGCACAATCAATCCGGTGGCCCAGTACAACAGGCAGCTGGTGGTGCTGCTCAGGTGCATCCCGAGGTGCCTGACAAACAACATTTCTATCAACAGGTGACAAAAGATGTGCAGCATCAGGCTGTCTCAGAGCGAGGTGCACAGGGAGCGTTGCCACCTCAACCACAAATGCAAGCAGCTCCAGTGCAGCAACCAACACCTGGGCAGTCTTCAGTTGCTCCAGACTCCCAGGTTTCCACAGGGACTAAGGCTGTGCCTCATGGGGAGAACCAGGTGCTGGGTAACCGTCCTCAGCCTGGGGGTCCCCAGGAGGCAAGTTCAGCCCAGCCAACAAAGTACGACCAGACGAGTCCTGGGAAGCAGCCGGGGTCGGAGCAACCGCCGGGCGCTCCAGCTGCCACAGCCCCTTCTGCCACCTCCAGTCAGTCAGGCACACCCAGCGTGCAGCAAGACCTGCAGCGTCCATCCCTGCCTCAGACTCCTCAGGATGCCTTTGGTCCACCCCAGAACTCTTACTACTACTACAGACATCCTTACGATGCTTATCAGCCTCCATATCCGCCGCCTTATCCTCCTGCAGACCCCAGGACAGCAGCTCACCTGTATTACATGGTACATTTTTATTTTCCCCTCTCTCCTCCCTTAGTATGTGTTATTAATTTTCATCTTTGAGTTTGACTTTAGACAGTTGTGCCACAATCAACATTCAGTACAGCATTCTCCTTAAGTATTGAAGTGTAGGGAAAGTCCAGATAGGAGTAACAAAACTTGAATTGCAAAGATTATGGAAACTTAAGTAGTTGCTGATACCAATTCCAGTTGGCACAGATGTCACATTATAGCAATTTGTTTGGTTCTTTGGAAAAAGTTGGCAATTATAACTGCTGTGGTCATCCAGGTGCTCAGATTTGGTTTCTATCTGCTTGATGGTTTAGTAGAGTGGTTGAACTGCCTTTAGTCCACACATAATGTGTTTTTTTCTTAAGTTTAGAATAGACTTGGCTATAACTTGCCACAACAGGTGTTGAAAGCTAAACTGTAGTTCATCTCTTCAGGTATCACAGTTGTGGGGTGTATGGTGATTTCTTTGGTTTTAACTTCTTTTGGGAGGTGGGAAACCTCTTAGTCTTGAATGTCCATCTCTTTTCCAGGAGGACAGCTATGGACAGTATGACCCACGGTACCGACACTACGACAGCACCAGCACTGCTTACATGGAGCCTGGGAACTATCGGTACCCTGAGCCTGAACGTCCCAGTTCCAGAGCCAGTCACTGCTCTGACAGACCTCCTTCTAGGTATGCAATTCCTAAATTGAGCAAAGATCTGGAATACCCCAAAGCAGGGAGTGGGATGATGCCTGTTGGAAGTTTTATAGCACAATCCACAGTGAGGAATTCAAAACCTCCTCGTGTGCTGCCATAGGAACAGGCAGTATCAAATGCCACATCTGAAAAGGATACAATTCCTCAGCCCTTTCTCTAGCTAAAGCCTTGTTCCTTTTCTTCAGTTCCCTGGGGGTTGTTGGTTTTTCTGCCAGGCAGGAAGTTGCTGCCGTGGCCTCAGTGCTGAGGTTTGTGCTGTGAAAGAGCAGTGCAGGCTATGGGTTTGTTAATCAATACTCATTTATTTTCTGGCTTGCACTTAAGCAGTGGCCCCTCGTTCTGTTAATAAATAGCACTTTTGCACATTGGTGTGGGATTTGCCTTGAAAGCGCTGTGGTGTGACCTAATGATCTGCAAGTGTTTGAGTTGTCCAGAAGAGAGAGTGGTGAGTCAGGTGACAACATCCTGGTGCTGTGTCAGGTTCATTTATCTGATGAGCCCTTCAGCTGTGGGTAAGCGTTCTCACAAATCTGCCAGGCTGTGCTCTGTGGAGGAAAGGTGCTATGTGGGCATGTTTCACACACTGCAGGTTTTGAATAGGAAAACTCAAAAGCCTTGATCTGTCTGGTTATAAATTGGAGAGGGAAAAAATGTGTTCAGATGCCACTTGAAAATATTAGATAAAAGCAGAAATGAAATCTCTAGTCATTCTCAAGCAAGAAGCAGCAAATTACCTTCCAGGAATTGCTGCTTTCTGATGCTTATTGTATAAGTGATTTGTATGACCTTCAAATTAATAACAAAATGTTCCTGTTGTTATCTGCTGTGGGAGTTGCAGGTGTTCAATAGAGAAACCCCAGTTACCTGTCTGGAAATGAAGAAATCCTTTGTAGTAATTGTCTGTTGTTGGTAGTTCAGTCATGGAGCAGTGATCAGATTAAAAAATTATATTTTGCTTACAACCTCCAGAAGATTATTAGATGTATTTTGGTCTTGAGAAGCATGAAACAGTGACTGTAGCTCCATGTGATAACTTTTGTAATTTTATGAAGTGAATATAAGTACTGTGAGAATTTGAAATGAGATGAAAACCTCTAGTGGAGTTCCTGATGTGTACTCCTCTTATATACTATTTTTAGAAGACATTGAAGTTCCTGTATGTGGCATTGGCAGATCAAAGCCTGTTACAGTAGCTCTGTCAGTGTTGATGTGTGGCTGCCAGTGCAGTCAGATGTGGGCTATGGGGTGTCTGCAGGGCACCAGAGCTGTGTGGGGAACCTGCCCTTGATGTGCCAGTGTTGATGATACAGCTTTGTAAACTCTGTTTGGGGAAGGGACTGAGATCTCTCTGAAGGAGACCGGGAAGACTTGGTTGGGTGGATAAACCTGATCTGATAACATCAGAGCTCCTCCTCTGCAGAGTAAGTGCTGTGTTAGCAGACTTCCCACACTCCTGGGAGGAGCATCCCTTGACTTGCTTGGCCACTTTGGAGCTTACGCTACCACTTGTAGGATCATTGTAGAGGAGCATGTTCCTCTACAACAGTTCCCATCATTCCACACTGGCATTAAATATCTTTACCTCCTGTGTGTGTATGTTTGAGTGTATATACACGTGTGTAGGTACAAACATACATGTGTATGTACATGTGTATATACCTATACGTGTAGATCCATACACATAGGCACTGCTTTCTTCCTTTACTGTTCATCTTCTGGCTTTTCTCAGAAATTGTAGGGTGTTGACTTCAAAATGGTATATAATAAAGGCTCGTGATTTTTCAAGTAATGGCCACATCTTTCTCTTTCTATGAGAAGAATTATAATGATCTTTTTATATGCACTGGCTCTCACTTTGATGTTTGGTTTCAGTCAGGTTCTTTTGCTCGTTCTGTTTCTTTGAACAATCAGCATTCTCACATGGGTTCTGTAAAATGAGTATTTTCTTCACCATAAGACGTATAATAAAACCCTGTTAAAGTTGAGGGAGCAATTCTTTCATTAATTGTTAAATTATTGACTTCTCTGTTGAGTTCAAAGGATGCTAATTATAGCAGTAGTTTTTGTGATTAATTGTCTGTAAGTAATTAAACTTATCACCAAAGCAGTTTACAAAGCCACTGAATTATTGTGTAGTAAGGGCTGTCAGCTTTTCATGGCACACAGTAATTTAGTGATGTATTGGTTTGTAAAGTCTTCATTTTATGATTCCTGGATTTCCTGAAAATACTGCCTAATCAGTGGTAACATATAATTCTTCCCATCTCTTGCTGACTTTAGAAGAGATTAAAGGAGGAATAATAACCTTTGATACTTGTGTGCTTTCTTTCAGGCAAGGGTATACAGAAGATTATTATGGAAAAAGTGGATGGGGTGATTATTATTCAGGCTATTACACAAACTCATATGATTATGGAGGTAAGGTGTCAAAATTAACTGATATTTTCTATAGAAAATTGCAGGTTTAAATAATATTTTACAGGGAAGAGGAACTTGAAGATCAGAGAATTATTGTACATTTCCATGTTAATACCATGATATCCTTTCCACAGCCAGGAAGAATAAAATTATACATGCTGAGATTGACTTTTGGGCCCACTTCAGTTCTTAATGCCTTGCCATCTCTCCTGTATGTTTTTATTCAGTAGAAGCAGTAAATAGAAAATAAAGTCAGTTGTTTTTTCCTCACTACCAGTCTTCAGCTTGCCTTTCCTTTGTGAAAGTGTACAGAATAGTTTTATTTGACCTGTTACAACCTGCCATTCTCTGGTGTGTGCCCTTGGTGTGTGACCTGCAGGCAGACTTGTGAAGTGAATTTTAGGTGGTGTAGAGAGGAGTTGACTCATGACTGGATCTCGGTTTTGTCCATCATTATCGAGTGCTCACCAAGACCTCTGGCGTTGGCAGGCTGAGGGTAATTGCTTGTCTAGTGCCTGGGAGGACTTTAACCAACATCTGTCCACATCCTGTGACACTTAGCATGAGGCTCTGCAGGCTGACACAAAGATTCTGTGAATGTCAGAACAAGTACTAGGACGGAGTTTTAAAGCTGTTAGAAAAGATCTGCCTAATAGTAAACAGTGTCCCTTCAAGAGTAACTAACTTTCTCTGAAAGGTGTGAAATTGTTTTGGTTTTTTTGGGGTTAGCTAAGAATTGGTGGACATACTTGTGTAGCTTTAAGTACATTACTTTGGCTTTGCTCTGAGCTTCAGAACCAAAACAGCATGTAATTAAAGAGAAAAGAGTAGAAAAAGGTTACAGGCAATGGCTTCCAATATCTGAACCATTTCTTTTTCTTTTCCAAAGATGCAAGTCGCTGGGAACGATACCCATCGGCCTATGACCCCAGGTACAGAGACCCCAGAGGTTATGACCAGAGGTATTGGTATGATGCTGAACACAACCCTTACCAGAAGAGAGAGGCGTATCCATATGGCAGCAGGTTTGTCCCTTTGATCCATGTTCTCTCAGTGCTCTTTCCAGACCTGGGGCAGCACAGGGCTGAAGTGTGTGTGTTTCAGTGGAGGTGGAGAATCTGGTGTTGGTCTATTCAGGGTTGAGGCCCCCACAGTCAAATGTGCCACCAGAAAATAGAGTTATGACAGTGATGTTAAGGCAAAGGTTGAGGTTCTGCTTGTGCCCTAATAGAAATATGAGTTTATTTGCTGAAGTTCTACTCCAAAGCCTTCAAAATTTATGAACCGTTTCAGTAGTTGTATTTGGAATCAGAATTTCAGGATATCATGCAGCTTTATAAGTAAAATGCTCTCAGCATTCTCTATAAAAGACGATTAAACTGCAGTGTTTGACATATTTCACAGGTACATGTTGCTAGTCCTTTCTGTAGCTTTAACATAGGTCATTGAGGAAAAGCAGATGAACTGTCACATGACTCTGAGAGAAGGATTTAAGCACTTGTTTTCAGACGAGTTGAACATTCTGTGGGTTTTTAGAACAGACCCTGAGTATGGTGTTGGTCTTGATCTTGAATATTCTGGATGAACTCCTTGAAGAAACTTCAGTCTGTTTACTGTAATAACAACCTCAGCCTAGGCAGTGATTTAACAGCCCTTCTGAAGTGAGGCACAGCTGTCCTGACAGCCCCTTCCTTCTCTCAAGGGTACACGTGGCTGTGCTCATTTTTGCCTCCTTTGTTCTCCAGGAGCGACCGATACGAGGACAACTGGAGATACGATCCCCGTTTCACTGGGAGCTTTGACGATGACTCGGAGCCCCAGAGGGATCCTTACGGAGACGAGTTTGACCGGCGCAGTGTGCACAGCGAGCACTCCGGGCATAGCCTGCGCAGCTCCCGCAGCATCCACAGCCGCCAGAGCAGCTTCAGCTCTCGCTCCCAACAAGTGAGTTCCAGCTGCACACACCAAGTGTTGTCCCAGCTGAGTTGGGTGGGTGAAACGTTGGAAATAGGAAAATATTTCTGGGGTCGGCTTGGGGGATGTGTGTTTTGAAAGGTTTTATTCTCTAAGCTAAGGCTGTTTTGTGATACAGTTTTGAACTTAATATTTATCACAGTTGTCAAGAGAACTTTAAGCAAAATCAGCACTCAGCTGTGCGAGTTGCCATACACACAAATGGAAGATTTGCTCTACTGAACCCCTTTGCTGTTTGTGACATCTTTGCCTTCCCTGCGCTTGGCTCTAGCGGACAATGCGCCTGGCTTTGTGTCATGTTTTTCTCATTGCAAGCATGAATATATTATTGAACTTCGGATCTGTTAAAGGTTTAACTCCATATTTGTACGATGTTATTTTGACCAAATCTAACTGATTACTCATCCACTTACACCACAAATACATTTACCTGAAAACCTCAGAGAATATTTGGCTAATTTTCAATGTACAGTCTTTGGTAGTAGGATGAGTCATTTTATCCATAGTCTCATGTGTTGGTTCATCATGTTTCTTGGAAGTTCAGGTGGTTTTCCAGTCTGACCTCCAATTCATTTAGTAGTATTGAAAATAGTATGGGAGTTCATTTATGCATTAATCTTTTAGTCATTTGGGCATTCATCAGGTTTAATCAGTGGAGATTTTGTCTGTTACAGCAGAGGTGAAGGTTGATTCTGACCCGTAGTTGTTGATAACAACTTGTTCTATAATCTTAGTTTTCACACAAGCACACTGAAATTCTCACGAGAGAACTGAACCTTCTTGGATGTGTCAAATCAGATGCTTGTAAAAACAGTGAAGGAGAACACAAAGATATGTTAATTTTATTCTGTAGCCTGTTGCTGCAGCACAGACTGTCCTGCAAGGTGGCTTTCTCCAAGGCAGTGATGCACTGAGCCTGGTTTACAGACAGAATCAGAGCTGTTAGCTGTTACATCATGCTCACTCTCCTGCTTGCTTTGTATGGCTTCCTGCTCTCTAACACTCACTAATATGATCTGTTTAGAGCCAGCTGTATAGGAGTAATCACGATCTAACAGCCACTGCCTATGAAACCACTGCCCAGGCAGTGTCCCTCCACACAGATTATCCATATGGAGGATATGATGCCAGCTATGATGGACAACAGGCTTTTCCAGATTATGGCTACCCAGCTGAAACTGGATGGGCAGCTGTGGAACAAGGTATGGGCACACTGGGGAAGGAGGAGGGAAGGCACTGACTGTGCTTGGGAGGTTCTCTACCACTAGTCCTTTACACTGCTGGTTGTATTTGTAGTGTATGAGATGCCTTTCCTGTATTCAGTGAGCCTGTTAACAAGATAAAATGCTGTTTTACAGTGTATGTACTCATGAGCAAAGATTTCTTTCCATTTCAGTAGGATAACTTGCTGCTGAAACCTGGGTGTATCACAGATCAGGAGTACCAGACTGTCTGCTATTCAGCTTCCACTTGTAACTGTCTTTTTAGGTAGATTTTTAAGTGCAGTGGTTGTGCTTCACAGGGAATGATACTTTAACCTAAACTTCAGATTTCTCCATTACCCTTATATGTAGAACAAAACACTTCCTCTGGAAGAGCTTTTCCAAAATATGTTGACGTATTTGACTGGCTCTTTGAGGATGTGTTATGTATTTGTACAGAGATCACAGAAATGTATCTGATACAAACAGTCAAAGCCTTTGCATTGAAAAAAATAAGTGGATTTTAAAGTTCTATAGTCTGTTTTCATTCAAGTTGTTGCAAATCTTCAGATTTGTGACTTTGGAATTATTTACATGTTTGGGACTATAATGGAACTGATTAATTGTTGCTTATAGAGTTTAGCCAGATTGAATGGTAGGGTGTTTTCCACTAATACTGCAGGATTATTGAATACATCAGCAAGTTTACTTAGTTGCAAGACAGGTTTTGTGTTCTTACATGATTTTTAATTCCCATTTCAGCACCTTTAAGACCCTCAACTCCTGAGAAATTTTCAGTGCCTCATATCTGTGCCAGGTTTGGGCCTGGGGGCTTCTTAATAAAAGCACTGCCAAACTTGCCTTCTGAAGGGCAGCCAGCTCTGGTTGAAATACACAGCATGGAGGTAAAGTTTAAAAGGAAAAAACGGGGGGATGGAATACAGGCCTTTCTTTGGGAAGGGAAAGAGGGAACTTGCCTTTTTTTAATATGTGTCTTTATCTGTTTGGACTGTAATCATAAGAAAACAGTACCTTTAAAAGTTCTTTTCCTCTGAGAGATGGTGCAGTCATGATCAGAGAGTCCAGCTCCTTATAATTTTGTTCAGGATGATGTACAGAATAACTTCCATGTTAAGTAGATGTCATCGTTTGTTACCCTTGTGCAGGTTGCAGGTTGCCCTTGGTGTTTTGTTTAAGAGCAATAGGTTTGATTACACTGTGGGTTTTACACTGGGGGTTTAACTGTTAAAAAGCAAAATTCATGGTTATAACAATTTCTTACAGATTATATTTGTGTTTTAGACTATGTTACAACATTCTCCAGAGCAAGAAGAGATGAGAGCGTTTCCTGGTCCTCTTGCTAAGTATGTTCTTAGAGTTTTCAGAAATAACTTCCATGCCTTCAGAATTCATTTCTTCATTGAGCATTTCTTTGCCTGCAAATGACACGATTTAAACTTAATTAAAATATCTGTGACTTTTCACCTGCTTAAATAACACATGAGCTTTAAATCTGTTCCTTATACTAATCACAATAATGACCTGAATGTTTACATTTGTCTCATTACAAGCTTCTTTTTTATTTTTTAATTTCTTTTCAGGGATGACACCCATAAAGTGGATGTTATTAATTTTGCACAGAGTAAAGCTACACAGTGCTTTAAGAATGAAAATCTCATCGACAAAGAATCTGCAAGTCTGCTTTGGGACTTTATTGTACTGTTGTGCAGGCAGAATGGGGTATGTCTCACTGCTTGAGGTTTTATCTATCCCGAAATATTTTATACACAAATGGTGTTTAAGTAAAAGTCAGTAATTATGTGTATAGTGACTTCTCTTGGAATAGAGTAGTTCACACAGGCAAACAGGGTACTTGTCCTCAGGTGCTCAGAGGTGCTGATATTCATTCACACGTTGTTGAAGTAACAAGTAAAGTGAAGGCAAACAGATTTTTTTTTTGGTTTTGTTTTCTCTCTACACTTACAGACTGTTGTGGGAACAGACCTGGCTGAACTTTTGCTCCGAGATCATAAAACAGTGTGGCTTCCTGGGAAGTCCCCTAATGAGGCAAATTTGATTGATTTCACTAATGAGGCTCTGGAACAAGTGGAAGAGGAATCTGGTGAAGCCCAGCTCTCATTTCTCACTGATAATCTTCTAACCACAGTTGACAGTTTTGAGAAAGAGACTGAGAGATTCAGGGAGTTGCTGCTCTATGGCCGCAAGAAGGTGAGTGCTTCTGGTGTTCCAAACACTGTATGTGTCTTAATTTGTTTACTTATTTCACAAATTCTTAAGATCTAGGCATCAATTAAAATAATTTTTGCAACTTGTAGTGCATATAGTACTACTTGGCACTGCACTACATTGATAGAGAAAAATGTTAAGCCCTACAATTGATAATTAAAGCAAAATCATAGTTATGTGTTAGCTTTTATCTCAACAAATGTGTTTTCATTAGATCACAAAGTGCCACTGTAAAACAGTCATTGTTTATCTGAGTAGTATGTTAAGCTATTCCCAGGAAACTAATTTTTGTATCAATTAGGATGCTTTGGAGTCTGCCATGAAGCATGGTTTGTGGGGTCATGCTCTGCTACTTGCCAGCAAAATGGACAGCAGAACACATGCAAGAGTGATGACCAGGTACTGGTTTGCTTGTTAATTAGTAGAAATTGTTCTGCTAATGAGGTAGGGACTTGGTGCTCAGAAATCCTAGTGTCAAAATCATGCATTATCCTTAGTAGTTCATGCAAGAATTTTTGGTTTAATTTTACCTGTGTATTCGTTTGTCATCTATTACTTTTTATTCTGGAGCCTTCTGGCTATAAACTTAAACCTGAGAAGTTATTCTGTGCCACTCCTTTCATTCAAGGGACATTTGATCACTGTCATCTCTGGCCTTGCTTGGCAGGTGCTGTTAGTCAGGCTTGGAAAAAACTGTGCCAAGCCCAACTGTCAGCTTTGTTAAAGCCAAATAACTGTGGCACCTTCACCCTCATTGCCTGAAAGAAGTAGATGTGTTCATGCATGATTTGTTTGTAGACTGAAAAGCTTCCCTCAGCTTCCTGAGCTTGTGAGATCGTGTACTAAGTCTCATAATCCGGCCTGGGGAGAATCCTGAGGTTTTCCTACCTTGGACTGACTGATATTGGAATGACAGATCCAGTTCACTAGTGATGTTTTGCTTTTGAACATTATCCACTGGGCAAATGCTTGTTCAGTGTGTTGTTTTCAGACAGCACTTCCTCCTGAGCTAAGCTGGGTTAATTACCACTGAGGGTTCAGGCACATTTTAACTGCTTACCCTGTGTTTGTGTTTTGTTTCTCTCTGTAACATCTCTGTAGGTTTGCCAACAGTCTCCCAATTAATGACCCTCTGCAGACTGTTTACCAGCTCATGTCTGGGAGGATGCCAGCTGCATCCACGGTAAGATTCAAGGGGGAGCTGCAGTGAGCAGTGGAGTTCCCACCAGAAATCTTTCCATATGCTTTCCTAGAATGTCAGATAAGTTGTCTTGGGCCTTTTTAGGCTGAAACACTTACCCATGCAGAGCTCCAGTCACTGATTTGACTAAGTAATTCTTCTAATTTTAGTGCTGTGGAGATGAGAAATGGGGAGACTGGAGGCCTCATCTAGCAATGGTGTTATCCAATTTGACCAACAATGTGGACTTGGAATCCAGGACCATTGCTACCATGGGAGACACTCTTGGTAACTCTTGGGGAATGAACAGGGTGATGACTGAAGGAAAAGCTTTCTGAGAAATTTATTACTCAGCTTATTTTTTTGGAAAAAATGTCATTGCTGTATAAAACATAAAATGGAACAATTTTATGTGGCCTTATCTCTATTATGAAGGTATTTGAATGCAAAGCCAAACACTACAGGACACTGAGTTATAATATCCTGAGTTCTGTCACTGATTTCTCTGCAGCTTCCAAAGGCCTGCTGGATGCTGCTCATTTTTGTTACCTTATGGCCCAAGTTGGGTTTGGAGTTTACACAAGGAAGACAACAAAGCTTGTTCTAATTGGATCAAATCACAGGTTTGGCTTTCCTCTTTTTTTTTAACAAACTTTTAAGATGCAAAAATGAAAGTTTGAGAGACTGCTCCTGCTGTCCTTCCTAGCCACAGGTGGTTTTGACATAACTGTTTGATGCCCTGTCCTTGTTTGAGAGGTTGTTGATATTGTGTGTCAAGAGAGTTTTGTGTCAGACTTTATTTCTGATTGACAGATCTGTGTTTATTGTCAGCGTATATAAACTCAAATATTACTTTCCTCTCCTGTTCCCCAACAGTTTGCCATTTTTAAAGTTTGCTACCAATGAAGCCATTCAGAGAACAGAAGCCTATGAATATGCACAGTCACTGGGAAGTCAGCCTGGCTGCTTGCCCAATTTCCAGGTGAAGAGCTGTTTCTGCTTTGGATTGGGTTTTGTATTGGCAGATTTCACACAAGGATTTAATCTCTCCTGTGCTGTATTCAGCATAGCAAATATTTAATTCATAACATAGTGCCATATAGCTGTTTTCCTGTTGTCACTTAAATTTCCTTTTCACTTTTATCATCCCTACGTCCTGAACTTCTGAACTTTGAGTATTGTTACTGTAACTGAATATCCCAAAATTAAGCTCCAGCAGCATTTGTTGCCACTAGCTGTAGATACATCGGTAACTTCCATTGAATACTTTGGGTGGAAGAGCAGAATTGAATGCTTTTTCACAACGTTTTTTTTTCTGCTTAGTACAGATGCGATAATGGGATAGTTGAGCTTTCGGCTGAAATGTCAGACTGCCTTTCACTTGATACTTCTCAAGAGTGTTATGATCACTTGGTTTATTTCTCTGCTTGCATCCCCCAGGTTTTCAAATTCATCTATGCTTGCAGACTGGCTGAGATGGGACTGGCTGCTCAGGCTTTCCATTATTGTGAAGTGATTTCCAGAACTGTCCTTAAAGATCCACATTACTATTCGCCTGTACTGATTGGCCAGCTAATCCAGGTGACATGAGGAAGAATTAAGTATTTGTGGCTGTGTAAGCTGTGGCTGAAGCTGCCTGGTGTTGGCTGGTGAACTTACCTTTGCAATGATTCCTTTCTCTAGATGTCATCCCAACTGCGCCTGTTTGACCCACAGATAAAGGAAAAGCCAGAACAGGAATCTTTTATTGAACCTTCCTGGTTAGTAACACTTCGACACGTGGATGGACAGATCAAGGTACAGAATGCATTTTTCAACATGAAGTTTTCTCTTTTAAGGATTAGTGTAAATCCAATTTTTTTAATAGTTTTCTTTATCCTGTTAATTTCAGAAACACATGAAGTGTCTTTACATATTCTTGCCATAAATTGCCAGTGTTAAGATTTAAACCAAGTGGATTTACTGCGCTTTAGTGCCCTGAAATTCAGTACAGACTAGTTAAAGTTGTGTTGTCTGAGAAGGCTTTTCTTAGTACCATAATGCACAGGAGCACTGTAAGACTCGTTAGGCTGCAGTAAGTCCTGCTGAAAGCAGGGGATCTGCTTGCCAGGAAAATTGTGTGTGAATTAGTGTTGCTGGATTGTTACAGCAAGGAAATAGTTATCATTTATTTAAAGAGAACTTTTAGAAATTAAAACCTTGAGCTAATAACTGTGCTTCAATTTAAAAACAAATAAACCCTTTAAATTATTTGTTTGAACTTGGCCTGTAAATGGCTGATAACTCATTTTTCGACTGAACACTAAAAAGCCCCATGTGCTGTTTTCACACACAAGATTTCCTTTGCTCTGTGTTCGCTGTGGACTGAATGTCTGGTACAGGTAATAATATCTTGCTTTTTTGTGCAGGAGGGTGCAATAGCTTATAACACAGAGAGATCCACTCCTCCCCCATACGAATGTAGCACCCCAAGCTCTGAGCTGGACCGTGCGAGTCAGTGTGATGGAGGAGGTGGCCGTGACGTGGGTCCTGCTGCTGAAAATGCCTTGTTGGCATCCTTGTTACCCAATATGGCTCAACAGATGCAAAGTGTGCAGCTGATGCCTTCAGGTCAGTGTTTCATATCCTTTGGGACGGAGAGAAAAGAAGCGTTTCAGGTTTCTGATACCAGAAACCACCCGAGGCTGGTTGGAACAGTGAGATTTCACTTCTGCATTGTATCAGTCACAGGGTGAAAGGTTCACGCTGGAATTTCTGTTTCATTATAACTCTGTTTTTTTCATGCTGCAGTACCTCAGGCTGTCTTTGATGGCTCAGCTGCCATGATTCCTCCTGGTGACCAAGAAACCCGAAGTGTCCCTTTCTATCCAGTGGCTCCTCAGCCTCTTGGACCAGGACCTGGCTTTGCACCTCCAGGATTTTCAAATCCTTATGGAACTGAACCATCCCCAGTATATTTAGGCTCAACAATACCACCAGGAGGGCCACCACAAGAAATTGAACCACAGCCAGAAGAGCAAACAAACTTGGAAACAGGTCTGGGATCTTTAAACAGCTTTCCTTCCTTATAAAAGGAATAGAGTATTTTGGAGAATAATTCAAAATATCTCCATATTTAGAAAATAGTAGGTCAAGTTTTGGGTAACAAGATTTAAAACCACCATGCTATGGTACAGAAACATCTGTGGAATGGTAAAATATTCATCCTGCTTGTTTGGCTTGCTGTAAAAGTGAGATCAGACTCAGCAGATCACGATTTAGACCCCGACAGGTAATCCCTCAGTTCTCTGTGATTGGCAGTTCTGTTTGCAAGGTCTGTGGCTGGAGCCTCAGGGATTTTTCCCTGTGGACGTGAACTTCTAGGACCCTGACACGTTTTAGTTCTGTGACAGCAGAACCTGACACAAGTGAAGACAGGAATACCCCAGTTTGGGAGAGCAGAGTTTGAGATGTGAAGAACCTTTACCTGCTCCATACTGGTGATTGAATCCCTCAGCCCACTCTGGCCTGTGTTTAGAACAAACATAAATCCCTCCAGGAGGGCAAAAAATTCACAGCAACTACTGTTCATGTTCTTTAAAAGACCAGATTCTTTCTAGAAGATTCATAACTAATGAAAACATTTGCCTTAAAATTATTGTGGAACTTGGGGGCTTTTGGATGTTGGTTTGTTGTTGTTGTGCCCCCTGGTAATGTCATCTAATTTTTTTTTTCTTAAGGAATGCAGAGAATTGCCCCAGAGCCTCCTTCACAAAACTTCCCTGAACAGAGAGAGGAGGATTTCTATGGCAGAATGGCCAGCATGGTATCTTTATTTCATACATCTCTTCAGCAAGTGGCAGCTGCATTGCAGCACAGTGAAAACACAAGAGGATTTGGGGGCTCTTCAGCAAGACTTGAAGCTTAATTTTTAGAAGTCCCCAAATAACCAGATTAAATGTCTTTAGTTATGTGGAAGTTCTTGCTAAAAAGTGAATGTTGTGTCAGATATTTAGCTGTTTGTTTATTAAGCATTTATGTTTCATGTTTTTAATATACAAAAATGCATTTAATATTTATGCCCTGGCTTTATATCTAACTAGACATCAGGACAAAGATCTGTCATTAGGTTTATTTTTATGAACTTTTGTATCTCTTCCTATTACGAACTTTTCAAAGAAGGAATTTGTGTAGCAAGATGAAATATAATCCATGACTCCAGCAGCGACAACTTTGTCCTTTCCTGTACATTTGTAATAACAGGGCTATGGGCAAAGATCCCGAACAACCTCAGAGTCTTCTGCTCATTCTGCGGGACGAGAGAGATCCAACTCTGCAGCGAAACAGCCCTCTCCTCCTCCTCCCTCTGTTCCTGCAGGCAAGGAGACTAAAAAGGAAACAAAAAAGGAGGCAGCACCTAGAAAGGTAAAACTTTCTCAAAGTAAACGACATGTGGTAACTCCTGGTCTGGGGAACTGACTTGAAAGGTCGTGACTAAACTGTTTATTTCTATTTATTAGGTGCAACTGTGGGCTCAGAGTTGAAGCCCCTAACAGACAATGGGTTGTTGCATGAATGTTTCTTTTTACCTGCCTGTAAAGACCATGGTGAGAGAATTAACTGACTGGATTAATCTCCTTTTAGACTGGTGCAACCTGGTTTCGCTGGCTGATGGGAAAAGGAAAGAATGAGGCTCACCTGCCAGATGACAAGAACAAATCAGTAAGATCACAAAATCATTTATACACTTGAATTTGTTCAGATGTTCTCCTGGATGACAGATGAACATAGTTTTGACAAATAACCAAATGTATGTAGAACTTTGAAGATTCCACTTGTTCCAAGACTGGCCTTTAAAAAAAAATTGGTTACAGTTTATTCTTTTTTAACAGCTTGCTTTGGCCTCTTAATTTTTGATTATGATTTTTCTTGTAGATTGTTTGGGATGAACAGAAACAACGCTGGGTTAATCTGGATGAACCAGAAGAAGAGGTAAAAATCTGAGTCTTGATTTTTCTAAGTGGAAAATGGAAAGCTCTACTGGCACACAATTTTCTTTAATCTGTTACTGGCTCTGAAGAGCTGCCTTTTGCTGAATTTGGATTACAGTGTGCAACATTTTGAAACTAATGAACAAATTATACGTTCTTATAGCCTACATCCTCATAGAACCATTTGTATTTTAGTTGCTGGTGTGGATTCAGTAACTACAATTGAATTTACAAGGGAATTACAATTGAATTTACAAGGGAACTTAGTCTGGTGTATCACTTATTAGAGGTTGGCATTACCTTTTTTTTTTTTTCCTTTACACTTTCTGGTAAATTGATTTGCTGCAAACAGAATATAGGGAAAAAGGTGGGAAGAATCTAGTTTTGAAAATGTGATGCATTATACAGCAAAGGAAATCACACCATCCTTGCCATTTGAGAATCTGTCTAAAACCAAACAAATTATAAGAACTGCTGTTGTTGTTTCCTTTGAGTGAGTGTAGGTGGGTTGTAGAAATCCTTTGGCATTAGTTAAGGTATCACGTGGGAGATGAGAAATACTGGTTTAAAGACCCAACTTCATGTGCTCTGGAATAGGTAAGGAAAGGAGAAGTCATGCAGATACTTGGTTTAAAACTCTCAGTCAATGATGTGATTGGATTTTTTTGTTTTTCCTGCAGAGTAAACCTCCACCACCACCTCCAACAGGATTTCCTAAAGTTCCTCAGGCTGCTCCACCTGGACCTGGAGGCCCACCTGGTGCCCCTGTGAACATGTTCTCCAGAAGAGCAGGTAACAGATAACATTGGTGCTTGAAGTGTGGAAGAATTCAGATTTTCTCCTGCATGAAATGGGAAGGCAGAAGCCTTGGCTTTCCTGGAGTTGTTTGGGAACAGTTGGCAACCCAGTGGAGCTGTGGCTGTCGCTGGCTTTCCTCGTCCCCAGCTCCTGCACTGTGACTGCTGTCACAACTGTATCATGACTTGGGTATTACTCTTTGTGTCCCTGGAGTGTTACTTTCTGATTCTGAAAGCTGCTTTAATGAGCAAACTGTTTGAAATAGTCACAGGCATGACTTACACGAGGCTTATTTCTGTTATTTCTGCCTTTTTCCATTGTAGCTGGAAGCAGAGCCCGTTATGTGGATGTGCTGAATCCAGGTGGAACCAAGTCAAGTGGAGCAATTCCTGCCCCATCAGACCTGTTTGCCCCCTTGGCACCGATGCCCATTCCTGCCAACGTGTTTGTTCCAAACTCAGGTGTGTGATGTGGATACAGTTGCAGGGAGGTTGTCTGGCTGTTTATGGGTACGGTGTGTTTGGCTAAATCCTATTTCCTCTGTAGTTCCAGGGGAATCCCAGCCAATGGAAGGGAGCGGTGCAGCAGAGCACACACCAGCTGCAAACCAAACCAATGCAGAACCTGCTGCAGCTGTGGAACCAGAGGTGGGTTAGAAAGGATGTCTTGTAGATAGATAATTCAAACTTCTGATTAAGAGCCTCATGATTCTGAGTAGTAGTTTCACAGCCACAAGATGTAAAGAATGTTGTTGTAAGGACTGTGGTTTAACATTTTGCTTGAAGATCTGGAGAAGGGAAATTCAAGTGAAAATGGAAGTGGGAATCCCATGAGAGTTGTATTTCCTAATCTGGCAGGGCTGCATTTTCCATGGGTGCAATATGTGCCAGGAAGGAGACCAGGAACATAGGAATGTTATACTACATGTTTCATCTGCTTGATGTATTCTAAGGTTCTGCTTCAGTGAGATCTGTAACAGAAATATGAAGTAGCATCGTAGTAATGATGATAAACAGAAGTGCCTTGTTTTTCTTTAGTACTTAAACCCTGCAGCCCTTCCTCCTGGATCTGGACACCCTGTTCCTAACCCTGATGGCTCCCAATCAGGCGAGGTAAGGCTTGATGCAAAGTAGTTACTGACTTTTACAGCATATTTTAACCATTAATTTGTAGTGGACTTACTATGGGCCATCAAAACCAAGTAACTGGTTCAGTTGCTGATGAGTAGCCAAGATGGAATGTGAATGCCTCCAGAATTGTACAGAAAAGACCTCTAAGCCCACATGAGAAGTTCGACCTCCATGTCCTACATTTTGTGATGTGATCTTCTTTACCCATACTACTTTTACAAGCCTTTTTCAGAGTAAAATGTCAGTAGCAGTTCGAGGATCTCTTCTTGCCTCCAAGCATGCATATAATTTCACTAATATTAAGTGCAAGACAAAAGGAGAATAGATTGCTATGTGCCAGGCAGAGTAACATTACCTTTGTTCCTACTAAATATTTTCTATATCTACATAATTTTGTGCTTTAAGAAGTCCTTTTGATTTAAACTAACTTCTGGCTTTACGTTTTGGTTTTTTGTTTCCTTTTTTTAACTTGAAGTTGGTTTAACCTTTGGCAGTGAGGCTTTTACAATTAAATAAAACAACTGAAAGCTTGGGGCAGTGACATGCATGACGACTTTTTTATTTGTGTTTTTTTGTATTTGTGTGTTCTTGCTGTTTTGTAGCTTTCGCGCTCTAGTTCAATGAGTTCATTATCACGTGAAGTAAGCCAGCATTTTAATCAGGTACATGTGGCTGGCCATTCTCATTTATGTTAACTTATTTACTTTCCCCCTCTTTATTTTGCATTTGCTCAACTACTAATGCTACTTTTAGTCATTTCCCCCTCTTCTCATTTCACCGAAATACCATTAGAAGTAGCTAATGATGTAGTGTTCCTTTTTACACTCAAACAGGGTCTTCAGTTTTGTGTATTTATGAGAGTGCATGTAATCCAAGCATGCTTTTTGTTTATGTTCCTAAGAAATTCACATAATGATTTCACCATCTTTTTCCTGGGATACTAAAGAAGTCAGTTGATTTTAAACAAAAACAAACCAACAAAAATCCCCAAACCAAGTACAACAAATCTAAAAAGACACAAACAAGCAAATCTTAGTTATTCTGCTGCTGCCAGTCTCAAATTGGTAATAAACCACCTGCAAAAGTCCCTGCAGGAATTAAAGGAATGCTTCATCTCTGCTGTAAGTTCCAGAGCTGTGGGGTC
This sequence comes from Sclerurus mexicanus, assembly GCA_013396755.1. Taxonomy (NCBI): domain Eukaryota; kingdom Metazoa; phylum Chordata; class Aves; order Passeriformes; family Furnariidae; genus Sclerurus; species Sclerurus mexicanus. The sequence goes on along the minus strand of VWZF01004676.1, from coordinate 3,027 downwards.
ACTACAGAGGGGTGACACAAACCTTTCTGGTATTTCTTAGTAAAGCGAAACTTGATGTAGAATGTTTATTTTGGGGCAAGCCCTAAGGTGTACTAACAAAGGCAGAAGGTACTAATTCAGTGAAGTTGCACTGGTGTCTTGTGTTGGTTTTGCATGCTTTGGATCTTCAGAGCTATTTACAGTTTATGCATGTGTGGCATTGTTTGGCCAATTCCTACATTAAGCAAGTAATATTCTAGATCTGGATGCAAACTGTACCAGCACTCTGCAGTTGTTACAATATGCCGTGCTCTCCATGTTGTTGGCATTGTTTCTGTGAATATTTGCTCTGTATAACCCAGCAAACCACGTTTGAGAGGCAGCAAAGCTCTGCCCTTCTCTAACTTCAGTATTGTCTCTTTGCAGCCTGCCACTGCACCACCCTCGGGGGCACCTTCAGCAGGAGCAGTACCGTTCTACAATCCCTCTCAATTTGCACAAGTGAGTAAAGGCCTCACCTTTACTTTGCCTTGTTTTTATTATCCAAGATTGCCCAGAGAAGCTGTGGCTGCCCCATCCCTGGAAATGTTCAAGGCCAGGTTGTGGAGCAACCTGGTCTAGTGGAAGGTGTCCCTGCCCATGGCAGGGGGGTGGGACTAGATGGTCTTTAGATTCTCTTCCAACCCAAACTACTCTGTGATTCTATACTTTGAACAAAACATGATTTTATGGTTTACCAGCTTAATCTGGATTGTTCCATGTAGTGTTTAATGTGCACAAAGACCCGTCAGGCAACTGTTTAATTTAAATGTTTAAATTAAATGTTTCAATTCAAAACTTTATGCTAAATTTTGTTTTATTTTGTGTCCAGTGTGACACTTCTACAGAATATTATTTTTTATTTCTGTTCTTCCTCTTTTTAGTCTCCTGCAGCCACTGGAAGTTCAAGACTGGGAAGAATTGGACAGAGGAAGTATCCAACATTGAAATAGTATACAATGGCTTTGTATTTGGAATCCTCAATCATGTTCTGAGTATGCAAAGAACTATTCAGCCATATGGCACATGGTATCAGCTGCAGTTGACATGACAGAAATTTAATGATGGGTGATTTTTTCATGGGTCTCCCTGCTTGCACCTCATCTACGCAAAACCATTACCAAACATGAAATATATGTAACTTTTCCTTTTAAAATACCTGGCTAGAAATAGCTTTGCTGTGATGAAGAATAGACACAAGGGAGGAAATAGTTGCTGTCTGTTACAGAATCTATTTGTAAATTGCATAGGCAATTTATTCCTTAAGTTTATTTTAAACCTATTAGTGTGACCTTCCAAGACATAGTTTCAGGGATTCCTTTATTTCTGAAGGATGCTCCCCTCCCAGCGGGGGGAAAGAAAAACCATGTCCACATTGTAACATAACACTGTGGCCTTAAGAGGACCATGCAGAGTTGTGATGCTTTCAGCCAGGAGGTGGATTGTCAGCGTGTGGAACTGGAGATGTTCCCCAGGGAGACGCCTCGCGCTGCTGTGTGTGTGGGAGCGGGGAGGGGGCCACAGCTCATCCAAATAAATCGACCTGCATTGAATGAAAACTGTGACTGTAATCTAATACTGATTTGATTTGGATCTTTCCTAGTCTGTATGTAGTTTGTGGTTTAGACTACTTGTAAAGCCAACTGTATAGTGGGAAGGAGCTCTGTATCATAGCCAATGCTGTTCTCTTGACGAGTGAGTGTTCGTTTAAGTGCAATACGGTTACTTGCTTTCTCTCAAACTGCTGGCACTGTGCAGCTGGGGGGTAACAGCTCAGAAGTTGTTTATTTTGTCCTTTGGGGTGCCAGAATCAGAGTAATAATCCGTTCTTGAATCTCCATTACTAAAATAACCAAGGTCTTAAGTAGCTAACAGGTGAATTTCAAACGTACTAAAAGTAGGCGGATTAGACCTCTACAGATGGACTTTAAAATCTCTAGGTTTAATATAGAAAATCTTGAAAACCATGATATGCAGCATTTATATTCACTGAAGAATCTGAATTATCTACAAAGAGAGAAATAAACTTTAAATATTTATTAAATCATTAGGCCATATTTTATTTAGAACTTGCCACCAAACTATTTGATTTTACTTGAATTTCTGCCCGGGAGTAGAAGTCATGCAAATGTGAAATTGCCAGTTGGTCCCCCATTGTTTTCTTTTTCTTTTTCTGAATAACACCATTTTTCCCACATCATGATAGCCTTATGTATGTCCCAAAAGGTTTGTACACAGCCCAAGTAAAACTGTTTGGGGGGATTAGAAACCTCTGTGTGATGGTCCAGACTCAATTCCAGATGTGGGCAGCAGCAGTCAGTGTGGTTTACTTTTCTGTAATTGAAACCTAATCAGACACTTGGCTTTCCTCTAGTCCAGCCAGGCTGCTGATTATTTTCTCCTTTCAGTAGAGACTGCCAAACAACTTCATTCAAGGAGGCTCCCTCTGAGCTGGGAGCAGCTGTCTTTCCTAAGTGTAAGATTTGACACTGTAAATTCTTAAATAAAATATTTTGCGCTCTGGAGCACTTTCACATTTTACTTTCTTCTTGTGGTTATTGCTTTAGTGAGCTGGGTGGAGAAACCTCTCCTATTTGTCTGAAAATGATCCGTGTGAGTAAAGGGAGCCTGGAGTGTTCAGTGTTGGAACTGTCTTGTGCATCAGAGTAGCTTTAGATGAGATGTTGGGAAGAAATTCTTCTCTGTGAGTGGGGTGAGGCCCTGGCACAGGTTTCCTAGAGAAGATCCCATCACTGGAAGTGTTCAAGGCCGGGTTGGACGGGGCTTGGAGCAGCCTGCTTTGGTGGAAGGTGTCCCTGCTCTTGAAACTGGACGGGCTTAAGGTCCCACTCTGCCATTCCTGTCTGTATCGAAACGTTCAAACCCGAAGCTTTCAGCCTTAATACGGACAACTGTTAATTTTTTTTGCAAGTATAAAATGTTTGCTTTCCTTCTCTTCCCTATGGTGACAGCCGCGGTGTCGCGCTCCTCCGGCCGCCAGGGGGCGCT
>VWZF01004670.1:297245-317686 GCA_013396755.1 Sclerurus mexicanus | reverse complement strand
CTCAGTCCCCATGCCTTTGGGGGAAGAGTGGGATTTTGGGGCAGAACCTCAAGAAAACTTCTGTAGGAAAGTCTGGACAGTTTGAGCCCTGTGAGCTGGGATGTGCCTGACACATGGAGACACGCTGGGGGCTTACCCTTGTGCCAGGCAGCTCCAGATCTTGGTTGTCCCAGCTGCAATCCCCTGTTGGTGTGGGGAACATTCCCAGCTCCCTCCCATAGGGTCAGCTGCCTTACAGGGACCCCTTCAGAGGTGGGACTGGGGGTGTCTGTGGCCTGAGTTCTTCACCAACCTGTCACCTTTTGTCTCAAACACCTATAGGCCTTTTCAGGGTTTTATCACTCCCTTCACTTTCTCAACCTGACTGGAGGGCAGTCCTTGGGCTCAGTCAATGCCTCCATCAGACAGTTCTGCAACAAGACCTGGGACAAGGTGAGATCATGCCCAGAAGGTGCCACTCCCCGCCTGCATTTTGTCTGGGTGCTGGAGCCTGAAAGCTCATTTGCAGCCCATCCTCTGCTGGGGACAGCTGGAGCATACTGGGAGGATCTCAAAAGTCTCTGGACCTGGAGAGACAAGGGAGAGCAGCCAGCAGCCTCCTGGTTCCTCCTTGCTCTTCAGGTCTTTGCCCCCAGCTGTACTGAGGAGCTGTTCCCCAGTGAGAGCACACCAAGTACTGCTTCATGCTGGCAGCCCATCCCTGTTCTCCCACCTCTACAGGTGCAGCAGTTGTTCCCCATGACAAGCAGGACCCACCTCCGTGATGCCTGCGCAGTCAACTCCTACATCCTCACCCTTCTCCTGCAAGGCTACAAATTCAACCACAAAACGTGGCTTAACATCCACTTTGTCCAGCAGGTAGAGTGACCAGCAGCCCCCAGCTTCCACCCTTTGTGCCATGAAATGGCTTGTGCCCACCCTGCTGCTGCCCCTGCCCTGACTGGGGACAAGGGATACCGGGGCAGCACAGCCCCACTGCCCATACCCAGGGCAGGTCTTGAGCTACATCAGGCACCTGCTGGGACATCTGCCCTGGTGCCTTATGCTCTTCCCCAGTTTATCTCACTAACAGGGCACAAATAACAGTGTCTGTGGAGCAGGACCTGTGGGTGCAGCAGCAGAGGTTTTCTCTAGCTCTCCAGTTTGCCAGGTACTTTGCAGCCTTTCACATCCCTCTTCCTCCTCTGTCTGCACAGGTTTCTAATGTAGACGTGGGCTGGACTCTGGGCTACATGCTCAATCTCACCAACATGATTCCCTCAGAGCAGCCCCCAGGAGTCAGAGTGTTCCAGAGAAGCAGCTGGATAGCAGCAACTGTTTTACTGGCCATCATGCTCATCCTCACCTTCTGCCTGCTCACAGTCATGTGCTGCCAGGGAAACTCCTCAGGCTATGAGCGTCTGTAGCAGCGCTGGCTTGGGAGGCTGCTGAGGCCACCAGGTCCCACTGCCACACCTATGCAAGGAGCTGCTGCCCAGGGAATCACCCTCATGTGCCCTGGGGCCATGGACTTGTCATGGGAGGCCCTGAGCCCTGGCCTGGTGAGCTGGAGCTGGCGAGTGCTGTAAAATATCCTCCCCATAGCTGTGTGCTCTCTGGTTTTCCTTTCCCTGCCCTGCCAGCTGGAGATGCTCCAGGAAGGGGGGCATGGCCATGTGGGACAGGGACTCGGCACTGGGGCTTGGGGTCCACAGTGATGTGGGGTGGCTGGAGATGGGAGGTCAGGGAGGGGAGAAAGGGGGTCTGACAGCAGTGGGGCCATCACAGGGCTGTCTACAACTCCATGTGGGACAGATGTGTCCTGCCCCATCCCAAGGCAAGGGTCTGCCCATGGCCAGTGCTGGCCTGAGGGGCTGTGGCACTGGGGCTGTGGGGGCGACACTGGCCTGGTCCATGGGACTCAGGCTCTGCCCAGGACTGGGAAGCCCTGAGAGGTGGGGGATGGCAGCCCTCTGCTCTCCTGTGCAAGGCTTCTCTCCAGACCAGTTGCACGCTCTGCCCTGTGCCTGGCGGACAGCTCATCCTCCCTTTCCAGCACAGGGTGATTTGGGAACGCTGCTGGGACACATCAAGGGCAACTGCCAGGGCCCCTCTTACATTTTTGGGGCATCCCACTGACAGCCAGTGATGGGTGAGATAAGACAGCCTCCTCTCAGAAGGAAAAGGACTGTCCTCATGCCCTGCTGGCTCCTCTCCGAGGTCTTCAGGGACATTTCCCATAGATTTGATCAATGTTGCCTCTCCCCTGAGTTCCTGTCATCACCTGCCCTTATCTGGGAGGTGGAAGCAATAAAATCATAACTGGGAGCAAAGTAACTGGCATTTCCCCACATGCTGCCTTTTACAATCTTTATGTGGGTGAAGAGAGCTGTCACTCCACAGGGACACCAAAGGTCAGTGCCCTGCTGTGGGTACACAAACAATAACAACGAATCATCCACAGGGCAGATAAAAACAAGCAGAACGAAAGGCAAAGGCAGGGGCAGAGCCGTGGGCAGGACCCAGCTCAGCCACGTGCAGGACAGGACTCACAGCCTGCTGGAGTCTCAGCCTGACGCCCACTGAGCCCAGGCCTTCTGCTGATGTTTTCTCCACAAGGCACTCAGGAACATCAATCTCTTTATCCCAGACAAAAAGGAAGATGATGAGATGAAGTGATATGTGATGATGAGATAACAGGACGACGACATGATGGCAAGATGAGATGGACCCTCTGGAGGTGCATGGACCACTCTTCTGACTTTGGATGCTCAGTTTTCCTTCCCTCTCCTAGACCATCTCCACATAAGCCCAGGTGGCAGACCCTCAGCAGAGCCAGCTGGGGTCTTGCAGAGCCCTGTGTGCCCTCACGCTGGCAGACCTGGCAGGGACCCGCCCGGCTGTTGGTGACCATGGTCATACCCAGAATTGCTCAGAGCACCCCGTCACTGTGGGCCTGCAGCCATGCTCTAACAATCTGGCACGGGAAATTCTTCCATGGCCAGGCTGGCTCTCATGGCCCCACGTTCCGGTGGGATGAAGCCATATCTGTAACAGGCAGTGATGTGAGAAAGCAGATAGGCATGGCTGAGACTTCTGTAGGCTGATCCCGTCAGATCTCTGTGGGAGCAGAGCTCCTCTGGAAAACTTACACGTGCCTGCCTGCATGTTGGGGGCCAGTCCCCTGGAAGGCCAGACTCCAGTTCTTTGGTGCTGTGGAGGTGAGTGTGTTCAGCATCACAGCCCCAGCCTCTGGCTGCCAGTCCTTCAGGCAGGAACATGGGGACCCCAGCATGATCCACACCTCCTGGTCTCCGAAACACAGCCAAGCTCCTACACCCACAGGAGCAGGAGCAGGGCAGTGAGCCCCAAGACTAGTGTGAGGATGATGAAGGTGATGGCTGCAGCCCACAGAGAAGGCATGTGCCCCTTCACTCTGGCTGGAGCTTCCGCCGGGATCATGTTGGTGAGGTTCAGCATGTACCCCAGTGCCCAGCCAACATCAGCACTCCCTGCCTGCCCGGGGAGGGAGGGGACACTGTTAACCCTGCAGGAAAGCCACTGATATCACAGGGCCACCTACTCCTGATCAGCCCCAAGGGGGTGCAGCAGCTGTCCCCACACCAGCGCTACACTGGGACAGGGACAGGCAGGGCTCTCTGAATTGTGGCTCCCCCTGCACCCCAACCCAGGTGCTGCATCTCCCCCAGCACCACCTCTGCTCCCCGCCCCTCCCACGGGCTGGGAGTGCTGCCCACCTTCATCTGGAAGAAAATGTTGTTCCAGCTGGTCTCGTTGAACTTGTAGGCATCGAGGAGTGTGAGGATGTAGTTGGCATTGGCGCAGTACATAGGCAGTCGCTTGGAATCCTCTTTAGGGTAGCTGGAAGACAGCTGGGGTGGGGAATGTTTGGGGAGGAAGTTGTTCACAGGCAATTTCTGTGCAGGGACAATGCTCTGACAAGTGCTGCATGAGTGGCATGGCTCTGCAGTCACCAGCATCCAGAAAAAGACTTCCGGACCAGACAGTGATTTTGGACCTGTTCACATGGGCCAACTCCTTTGGGGAGGATTTACACTCCACATGGAAACAGAGAGATATATTGGAGCTCCTCCTGCCCCAGATTCTCCCATCTCAGCCTCCTCATGGAGGAGGCTCCTGCTCTCGACCCCAGGGTGGTGTCACATCTCTGGGCTTTATCAATCCCTGTTTGCCCCATCCCTGGAAGTATTCAAAGCCAGGTTGGGTGAGGCTTGGAGCAACCTGGTCTAGTGAAAGGTGTCCCTGCTTATGTCACAGAGGTGGAACTGATAAGCTTTAAGGTCCCTTCCAACCAAACCAGTCCGCAATTGTATGATTCTATGATTTGACTTGTCTCCAGAGTGCTGCCAGCAGCTAGCTCTGCTATCACCATCCTTCTGTGCCACAGACCCACCTCCATGCCCATCCTCCCCTCCATTCCCAGTTCCTGTGCTGGACATGAGACTTTGCTGCTCTCACCTGCCCTGGCTGCTCTTTTCCCAAGGATGCATGAGCGAGGAGGGCCCCCAAGAGTGGATGCAGGACAGTCCTGTCTCCACAGAGCTCAGGGATGGCTCAGCTATGTAGGGCACAGCTCCTAACCAGGGAGCCTTGCCCTGGAAATGTCCCCACTCCTCTCCCCCCACCCCAAGACCCCTTTGCTTGTGAAGCTTCCACAAATTGTCCATCATGGGGAGCTTACATCTTCCCAGCTCCTTGTGCAGAGCCGCTCGATGGCCTCCCTGGCCGTGGCCAGCGGCTGCCCCTCTGTCAGGTTGAGGAACTTGAAGTTATAGTAAAAGGCAGAGAAGGCCTGGAAGGAAGAGACAGAAATGCTGGTGAGCTACAGTGGGGAACCCCTGGCAGCTGCCCCCTTCTCCCCCAATGCAGGGGGTGAGGTTGGTCCTTCACAGGGTTTGTCCCACCCCACATAGTCTCAGGGCAGTGATGTCCCTGCCCCAGCAGATGATGGGCTGGGAGGTTGGTGCCTGCTGGTGGCAGGCAGAGCCTTGCCTGAAAGCTGCTGGCTGAACTCCTGTTTTTTTACCAAAAACTTGGGTTTTGTGAAACACCTGTTTTATTAACACATCCTTGGAAGTGTTCAAGGCCAGGACGGATGGGGCCCTGAGCAACCTGATACAATGGATGGCATCCCTCCCCATGGCACGGGCATGCAACGAGGTGATCTTTAAGGTCCCTTCCAACCCAAACCATTCTGTGGTTCTGTGATTATTAACATGGTCCCATTTGGAGACCTGGCTGCCAAACCAGGCAGCAGCAAACTTTGGCATGCCCTGGGACACTGTTAACCTGTCTTGCCCTGATCTTGCCCCTGTTCACGGCAGGGAGGTGGCAGTGCCATGGGGCACGCGGGGACACCACAGCACTCGGGGACATGCCCTGCCCTGGGGGCGGGGGGGCGGATCTGCCTTACAATGAACTTCCCCCGGACCGGGGGCTGGAAGACGCCGTCGAAGGTGCAGTCCCGGCTCTGGCCGCACGCCGAGCAGTTGAACAGCTCCCTGAGGGCTGCCAGGCACTCGCTGGCGTTGCCCCTGCCCTCCAGAGTCACGTCTCTGTCACCCGGGGGCAGGCGTGGGTCGCTGCGGTTGGTGCAGGGGCTGGTGCGGAAGGAAGACAGCGAGACGCTTTCGTTGTAGCCTTTTGGGTAGCAGGGGTGATGGACTCGTGTGCTGGGGGAGGACTCCTGGGGACAGCAAAACACAGGCTGCAGCCTCCTCCAGACCTTCCTGGCGGGCAGGCTGGGGTCAGGGCTGACCCAGCATCCCCCCAGAGCCATGGGCACCAGCATGTCCCACCTCCTCAACAGGGAAAGATGCTTCTGCTGTTCAATTCTGGTCTTGTTTGGCCATTTGCAGTCCCAGCCTGAGCCCAGCACTAATTCTCACTCTGCTTTGTCTCATCCCCTCTTCCACAGAGGCAGACCTGTTTCAGAGACCCAGCATGTCTCTCCCCTGGCCAGCAGGATCATTTTTGGGGCATGCAAAGCCCTCTCCACCCCAGCTCTAGCTCTGGCTGTAGCTCCAGTCTCAGTCAGGGTCACCACCTAGGAACTTCCTGGCCATGGAACAAACCCCTCTGCCTCACCAAAGCTGCTTTCCTGGCAAGGTGCAGCTTCATGAAGATGTATTTCACCTCTGACCTTCCAAAAAATGGCCTGAGAAAGATCTTCAGTTCAGTTTTCTCGGGTTCTTGCAGTCACAGAGTAGCTGAGCTTTGGGGGGAGCTATAGGGTTCCTGTGCCAAACCCCTCCTTAAAGCATGACCAACTAGAGCAGATCAATCAAAGCCTTGTCCCATCAAGTTCTGAGTATCTCCAAGGATGGCAACTCTGCACACTTCTGGATCCTATTCTGATATCTGACCATTCTTATTGGGGTAGATTTTTCCCCTCCATCTGGTTGGAAACTCAGATATTCCAGCTTGTGCCTATTGCCTCTTGTCCTGGCACTTTGCACTTCTGAGAGAAGCCTGGTCCCACATTTTTGTACACCCTTGCGTACAGCCAGAAGATCTCTCCTGAAATGCCCTTTTGACTTCCCTATCCCTGGAAGTGTTCCAGGCCAGGTTGGATGGGGCTTAGATCAACCTAGACTAGTGGAAGGTGTCTCTGCCCATGGCAGGAGGCTTGGAACAAGCTGGTCTTTAAGGTCCCTTCCAGCGATGTGATTCTATGATTCCCAAGCTCCTGTCCGAATTTGCCCTGCCATGCTCCAAGGAGCCTGTCCTTGCCAATACTTCTCTGGGAGAACCTTGCCAGTTCTTATTTTATGCATTAACAAGTCTGTGGTTGGAATCATGGGACCAGAGGCCAATTATCCCTTAGTTCCCTCTCACCGCAATTAATTCCTTCGCCAGCCGCTTCAGCATCTCGTTCTGCCCGTAGCAGAGGTAGCTGTGTGTGTAGATGTTGTAGTTGTACCCGTACAGGGTGAACTTAGAGGCTTCATTCTGGTTTATTTCTGAACCTTTGGGCATAAAGCTGATTTGAGTGGATGCTCCTCCAAGATCCAGTGCCCCGAAAATGTTGGCTGCCTCTGGACGAAGCCATGTGTGTGCTTTGGGGGAGAACTGCCAAGGAGACATAGGAGAGGAAGAGGAGTAGTACATGGCTGGGCTTATTCACCCTCAGCAGAATTCTCATCCCATTGAAGTCAACTGGATTTTGTTACTAAATTCAATGGATATTCAGTTATTACTGTATGTGAGGCCCCACCACCCCACAGTCTGGTCACTTACCAGAGCCAGAAGAGACATGGAAGTGTCTGATGGTCAGGATGTGCCAACACGCTGTGGGCTCACATGGCTCTGAGCCACCAGTTCCCAGACCAGTGTGCTGGTGGGGACCTGGCTTGGGGACCCACCCTTTGCAAGGACTGAGCTGCAGAGAGCTGGTGCAAAGGAAAGGATTTTCTGCCCAGGAATCCTCCAACAGCTCTCACAGGAGCCCAACAGTGCCAGCACTGCACTGAGCTGTGGCAGGGCTGGGACAGAGGGTGGAAGATGGAGTTTTGGTCCAAGCTGCCTTCAGACTGGCATACTGAGCCAAAACTGGTGTCTCCCAGTGCCACAGGGAGATGGAGCTTCCCAGGGCAGCGAGATAAAGCCCAGCAAATGGTCCCTACTGTGCTGCACAGCCAATCTCGCTGTCCCTGAGAGACCCTCTGTCCACATGGCGGGGAGATTGCCCTGAGCTCTTAACAGACATCCCCACTCGTGAGTTCTTCCTCACTCACTGTGGGCAAGCCAGAGGGGTTAGTGTCTCCTTCCCCTGGAATATTCCTAAAAGCCTCTAACCCTGACAATTCTTGACCTAAGAAAGCTTAAGGAAAATCAGAAAAGTTGTATTAACAGAGAAGTGGGTGTTTCACCCTCCTCCCACCTTAGTGAAGGAGTCCAGCAGGTAGTTGATGGTGATCCAGCCATAAGCCCCCTCCTCTTCTCCTGTAAGGATCTGAGCCCCTTTGAAAGCCACAGGGTACTCTCGCATGGTTTTAGCGACTTCAGCCAGGACTTGATCAGCTGCTGAGCTGTTCTGTTCCCTAGGAAGGACTCAAAGGTCAGGACAGGTACCCAGCTGAAACCAGCGCTGCAGAGGAAACACAGTGTAACAGTCTGGTTCTCTCGCAGTTCCACAGTACTCCCAGTTTTTGCAACAAGGTGTCCCTGGGTAAGGATGTTTCCTGCTGCACGAAGCTGCTGGTACAGTGTAAATCTACCCTTGGCATCACACATCTAGGAGCAAGAGCAGCCTCTTCCCTCCAGTGTAGATAATCCCACTGACACAGAGGTTTCCCAGGACACCCTTCCCTGCCTAAGTATCATCACAGTGCTGGGGGCCAGAGGGGGTTGCCCTGCAAGACCCGTGTTTGAAGCTCACTCACTGACTGCACCCAAGGCAGGGCTGGTTGCTGAGCTCCAGGGGTTTTTTTGGGAAGGTTTCAGCCTGGTTTCAGTCCTCTGAGTGGGGAAGATGTCTTGGGGCTGTTGGCATGTGCTCGCTTCCTGAAGTGAGTAACCTTCAGGCTATGGCCCAGCTCCTTCCCAGGGACCGGGTCTGATTGCCAGGGCACGGGAATAATGTGGCATATCTGCAGCCATAAAACCAAGAGCCATGAAATGAAGGTCAACATTTGAAGAGAGCTAATATGGGCTGGTGAAGGGCCAGGCCAGGTCCTGCAGCACCTCATTGCCTCTGACTTCTGCCCCATTTCCCCACCAGCCCCATCCATCTGGGCAGGTGGCACATCCCTTGCTGGCATCTCAACTCCCTTGTGTTTAAGGAATTGTGAAGAGCAAACAGAGGTCTGAGAAGCATTTCTTGCTTGGAACTGGGCGTGCAGCACCATCCCAAGACGTTGGCTTCCAGGATGCCAACAGACACCTCAGAGCAGTTCAGTCACACCTCTGTCCTCACCAGGCTGCCTTCTCCCCTCCCCACTTCCCAGTCACTTGCTCATGGCAGTGCAGGATTGGGATCCCAGCCCCATGCAGGACACTGTGTCCTGGCAGTGGCTGTTGGCAGCTCTGTCTCTGCTGTCACCCTCGTGCCCCACAATGATACCTCAGTAGCCTCATGCCAGCTGTTGCTCCGAGATAAGCTGGGACATCCCTGTGTTTCACAGCAGGAACAACCTTCAGGGCTGTATCCAGGCACTCCCTTAAGGAATCACCGGCTTTAGGGGGATTGTTGGCATAGCTTGATATGCCAGGTCCTGGAAGAGAATCAGGCTGAGACAGGCTGGTAGGAATAGCTGGAGAGGGAGATGAGGGAGGAAGAGGGCTCAAGGCAGTGATGACTGTCACTTCTTAGCATCAAAGGTGCTTTTCCAGGGTCCCGTGGAGACCTGACTGGCCCACATTTATTTCCTCTCCTATGTATTCCTGTTATCTCCCATGCTTTCAGCAGTGTTCCCAGCTCTATGGGTGACACTTTTCCCAGCCAGGACAGCAGCTGGGGTCCCTCCAAGATAGAGGAATGAAAATTCATTCACCACCAACATGTTTCGGTCCCACCCAGTGTGTGGGCATTACACAGTGGTGGAGGGCCTGGGAGTCAGGGACACCCTGCCTGCAGCCAGGGCTCCCCTCCATGCCCGCACTGCCAGCCCCATGGACAGAACTGCCCAGTGTGGGCAGGACAAGAGGAAGGGCCAGGCCATCCCACCCACAACTTGAACACACAGGGTAGCACAGAGCCCATGGCAGGGGGATACTGACCCTGGACATCACAGGACAAGGTTTGGCTGACCACACCAGTGTTGTTCTCCTTGTCTGAATCCCACTCGTAGACAAACAGAGAAGTGTGGGACGAGCCTGCATCAAACACCATCCCATACTGGAAAGGAAAATCAAAACTTCATGGCAGTGGAGAAGCAACAGCTTGTCCCTGGTCTTACCGTGGCCCTGCCAGGGTGGTGGGGCCAGAAGATGACCCCAAACCCACCTCTCTGAGACACAGCCTGTCTGTGCTGTGGCAGAGCAGAGCAGCGGCCCCAGCACAGGAATCTCTCATGGCAGCTGAAGGACTTTGTCATTCCCTCTCCTGAGGTCTGTGCAGCAATGCCAGCTCACACAGGCATTTCCTTCATTGTTTCCTCATGCTTTTTCATTTTCTTTCATGGTCACATACCTTTTGTGTCTACACTGGCCCCACCTCGGGGCCAGCAATTCACCAGCTCCAGTGCTCTCTGTTACTCCACAGCTGCTCCCAGTCTGGGCAGGGACTGGCAGGGCCACAGCAGCCCAGTCCAGGAGCACCCAGCCACCTGCCTCTCCCACATAAAGGCCTCCACCTCACCCTAAAACCCTGCCAACCCTCTTCCAGCAGCCAAGGTGGGATGCCATCCTGCAGGGGATGACAGAAGAGAGGCCCAGTGCTTGTGCCATGGCGTGAGCAGGTCAGGGGAGGCAGGTGGGAGCTGGCAGGAACAAAGGGCCCATGGAGCTGTATTGCCCTGCCATGGGAGAGCAGAGGGAGTGGGGCAGGGCTCTGCCCTACCCATCTGCCCCAAGGTTATCTCCAAACACAGCAAGTGCCTGGCATGGTGGCTAGTTCCAGAGGAAACTTCCCTCTTTGACTTTGAGGTAGCCAGGCTGTGTTTCTTTTGTCTGCACCTTGAGGTGGGAACAAAACACCCACTCTGCTACTGCAAGGCAGTTCCTACTGGCCTCCCTTCCCCCGAAGATGAGCTGTTGCCTCTGAGCACCTGCCCAAGGTGACAGATCCCTCCAGTGCTGCCCAGGGACCTTCTTTTGGGCTCACCTTGACCGTGGGTGGCAGTGTCACATCTTCAACCTTCACCAGGCTGAGAACCAGGGCGATGATGGAGAGTGTCACCAGCGCCCCAACGATGGCACGGGTAAAGGGCTTCTTGTTAGCCATCATTGGGGTGAAAACTCCTGTGAACCCAAACATGGGAGAAAGGTGACTGGACACCTGGGAATGTGCTGTCAGTGAGAGCCGCAACGAGATCCACTCTGAAAAGTGACACTGCCTCAAGCTGTGCCACTCAGAAATCCTGATGGATAGTCAGATCTTTTCCTAGGAAAAGCAATATTACGATAAAACATGAGGAGCAGCAGGAAAGAGGGATTCATTGCCCAGCAGCCTGGGCCAGCTGTGATAGGATCACGACAATCTCCCAGCTCCTGCACCCACTCCTGCTCCTGCTCCTGCTCCCACTCACCTCCTTCCTACTGGGAAGGATCAGGTCTGGGAGGAGCAAGAGAAACACTGCACTGAACAGAGGAGAGCATGGAGAAACTGCAGAAACCCTCAATGGGAGGGGAGAGTGACTGTATTTTACAAGCTGTAAGTAAGGTCACCTCACCTGCAGCACTCTCAGCCCCGCAGCCAGATGTGTGTCCTGGTGGGATCGCTCAGGGCTGGCTCAGAGTCCTTGCTGTGGCTATGTGCTCCTCTGAGGACAGCAAATCCAGCTTGGACTTGCCTTTTATATCCTTCAGAAATGGATACTGCTGGAAAATCTTTCCCCCACTATTTTCTCTCAGATATCACCAGCCTTAAGCAAAACTCTCAAATACCTGTTCTTCTGTTGGTCTAACAGTTGTATTCATGGCCCAGCTTGGTATCTTCCTTATCTTCAGCCAATTAGTCCCTGCTCCTCCTCCTCATTTGAATGAATCACATGAAAGACACATCTATCCTTTTAACCCTTGTCCCTCTGCTTCTCTGTGCTATCAAACATCCCCTCCCACATTTCTGTTCTCTCTTTGCTTTCACCAGTCTTTACATTCCTGTTATGAGTCTCTACAAGGCCTCTAAGTGGTCAGAGTGATTTTTCCAGTATCCCATGCCCTGGAATCTCAGACAGAGTGGTAGGTACCTTGATAATAATTTTTGTTAGAATGAGATCATGTCAGAGGGGGAGGATGGCCCTGTTAGGGTACTCTCAGTAATGCTGGCTGGACTTTGCCAGGGGACAGACACAGGAGAGGCTCAGATGATACTGCCATGGCACAGCTGGGACTGTAGTCACCCCTTCCCTGTGTGTGACCCAGCCTTGTGATGTTCCTGGGCTGGGGGTCCCTGCAGACCCCGAGGGCAGCTGAGAGAGGGAGGACGACTCACCTGCCCAGCTCTGCCAGCAGCTTCCCATCGCTCTGGGCAGGCTGGGGGCTCAGCAGGGCAGGCAGGATATCCCACGGGCAGGTTATCCCATGGGCAGGGTATCCCACGGGCAGGGTATCCCATGGGCAGGGAATCCCACGGGCAGGGCATCCCATGGGCAGGGCATCCCACCCCAGCACAGAGCCCAGCACCGGCCCTGGGAGCGGAAGGGCTGGGGAGCACAGATCTGCTCTCTCTGGGCCATACAGCCAAGCTGCTTCCAGCTGATTCAGCTCCCTGATAAGGGGCTGGCAGGGCTATCACAAGGTCGATCTTCTGGAAAGATGCAGTTCCAGCTGCCTGCACTCAGCTGAGTCACACAGGGCAATGCCAGGGGTGAAACGCCTTGCTGTGGAGCCCTCCTTGCACTTGACCTCCCCAGCACCTTCCCCGGTGCTTTCAGAGGTCTGGCCTGGTGCTCCGACAGTGCCACACTGTGACATCGGGGTGCAGCAGTCCCGGGGTGCCCTGGGGGCCTGTGCCAGACCCTGCAGCTGACCGGGCTCAGAGCTCCGGGCCAGTTCCTCTTCCTTTTGCCCCAAATCTGTGCTACACCCAGCCCTCAATTTTCTTCAGCTAATCTCACCCGAAGGGGTGTCTCTGCTACAGCGCCGGCTCTCAGGGCGGTGTGGTGCCTGCACACCGCAGGTCCTGGAAGGGCCATGGGGTGCCTGGCCCCCAGAGGCACCTGCTCTCACACAGCTCCCCTCGGGTCCTCAGGGCCCATCAGCCCCAGCCCTGTTTGCCTTCTGGGCTGTGCTCTGGTGAGAGTGAAATGTGCTGTTTGCTCGTTATTGAAAAAGGTACCAATTGTCTCATTCTGACTTCAGATAGACAAGTCTGCTGTGGAGAAGTGTGGCTAGAGTACACACACACCCCTGTTTGATCTGCTTTTGACATGTATTTGTTTGTCTGTGGCCCTTGAAACGACTCTGAGACCCAGAAGGGAGTTGCCAGGCTGGTGTGGGGACTTGGTGGGGCTCGAGCCCAGCGGTCACTGCCAGTCACTGGGATGACTGGTGTTTGTGAAATGAGATCACCTCCATCACTAACATCTTCCTGGTGCCTTCTGAGAGGAAAACACGCTGACTCAGATCAAAAGGGAGTCTCTCATTTCCCCACCACTCAACTTCTGCACCATGAGGTCACTCCATTCCTGGGGGTGGGAGGTGCAGGCAGTGCTCGGTGCATGTCCCACGTGTCCAGGTGAGCTGCACCACTTGTTCCTGCCCCACACCCCCTTCCAGTCATACCCTGGGTCTTGCTGTGATTTGTCCCAGCAGGTAACAACTCTAGCCTTACCTTCCAGTCTGATTCCAGCAAAACTGGTGGAGTTGGAGCGATTTAAAGCTCCCCTTTTTATGCCCACACCTGCTGTTGCTGGCTGGCAAATAGCACATCAGACTTTCCCTCCTCACAGCTGCCTTTCCCAGTGTGCATTATTATTAAACTTGACCTGACTGTCCTGGTGCCACCTCCCAGCTGAGGGTGCTCTAGGTCAGGGACATGTGCCTGGAACCAGCCCCTGTGCCAGCCATGAGCACCCCAGTCTGTTCCTCTGTCCCGTGCACAGCCACAGCACAGCATGGGTGGGTCTGGGGGTAGGTCCAATGGGACTTAGAATAGCACCTACCTCCTTGTGAGAGCCCCAAAATTAAGGATATCAATGAAAATACTTCAATATTGGCAGCAGCCGAGCCCTGCAGGGCAGGGTGCCTGGGAAGGGGCACCAGCTCCCTGCTGTGGGGAGAATGTGCTGCCCAGCACTGCAGTGATGGGCTCCTGTCTGCTGGAATGGAGGGACCTGGCAGAGGGATGCTCCAGAAGGCTGAGGCTCTTACTTACTCCCTCACCAGCTGTGTTCCCTGGGGCTGAGAGCACAAAGCTCAGGGCATCTCGGACCGGCTCACGAAAGCCCCAGGCATGAGCCCTCCTCTGGCTCTGGACATCCTGAGGGGTTTTTCTTCCTGAGCACAGGGAAACAACGATAAAGCATCCTCAGAGCAGGATTTTTCTTCACACTAATGTCAAAGTGAGTGCTTGGGAACAGCATGAGAGGGAGACTGAGGTGAGCAGCAGCTCTGGAGATGATTGATTGCCTCCAACACAATCAATGGGGCCATAAGAAAACAAGGCAGAAGGATGAAGTGATGGAGGTGTCTGTCCCTTAGAGGGGGAGGGTATTTGCAGGAGGCCATGAAACGTTCTGGCTATGAGAAGTTTGTCTGGAACTTCCAAACTGGTTTGGGGAAGGGCAGCTGGGGCCGTGGTGGATGCTGCTGCCCTGCCACAGTGGTGGCTGTGGATAGGAGATGCCCTATGCTCCCTGTATTCCATGTCACCAGGCTCTGCCCCTCTGTAACACCTCTTTCTCCTCAAAGTCTCAGTAAGGCTTCTGGGAAGCTGCTCCAGGGAGGTCCCTTTTGCTGCAGCCTCCCTTCCTTCAGCCTTTCCTCCTCCTCGTGCCCCCACTGCCCTGGCTGCTCCTCTCTGGGCTTTGAGCACTCACTCCACACTTACCACATCTTTCCAAGAGTGGTGACTGAACGTGGACCTGCACTTTCACCCTCAGCCTTGCCAACTCTGAGGTATGCAATAAAATGATGGATGAGGTCCTGGGAACATCAACCCTGAAAATGAGGGCTGCAGCAGCTCAGGACACCTGTGTGTCCATAGGGTGACATTTGCTGTGGCACACATTGTCCATTAGTCAGGGACACCCAAAGCCCCCTCTGGCTCCCACCTGCTCAGCTGCTGGCTCAGCCACTCTGAGTGTGACCCCTTCCTCTCCTCACCAGAGAAGGGTGTCAGACTGTGGGAGCCCGGTTTCTCAGCAAATCTAGGTGAAACCCTCCTCCCTGCAGTTCCTAAGTGCTCTCCAGGAACTCTCTGACTGCTTGTCCCAATGTTCCCAGCAGCCAGAAGCTGAGATGAGGTTACACATGGGTAAGACACAGCTCCTACACAAAAGCTTATTAAAAGCTAAATTAGGAGGGTTCAGGACGAGCTGGAAAGCTGGCCTGCAGACAGGTCCA
Source organism: Sclerurus mexicanus (assembly GCA_013396755.1). Taxonomy (NCBI): domain Eukaryota; kingdom Metazoa; phylum Chordata; class Aves; order Passeriformes; family Furnariidae; genus Sclerurus; species Sclerurus mexicanus. The sequence continues at coordinate 302,497 of VWZF01004670.1, read as the reverse complement.
CAGATGCAAGGAAAGCTCACATGGGGCAGCCCCAGGCAGGGGTGACCTACAGCTCCTCTCCACTGGCAGGGCTGAGTGGCTGCTCTTGGCAGGGCTGCCAGGCTCCTTCCCAGCAGGACTGACCTGGCACAGGCAGCCAAGGCCCTTATCTTGGTGAAAGGAACTGGGTTGTGTGTGAGATGACCGGGACTCCCCCAGTACCACCTCCCAGATCATAATTTGGTGTCAGCACTCAGCACACAAAGCCCAGATACTGCTGTGGGAGGAACTCATCAAGGACCAGCCCTGCTGCAAATGTTGCTTTTGCCACCTCAAGATGCCAGCCAGGCTCCCCCTGGACACTGAGACAGCCTAGCTTTGGGAACCAGGTGAGGTTTGGGTTCTCACTACTGTTTGGAAGTGCTAAATAGCAAAGCAGCAAGGCACTGAGAGCACTGGGTGGCACAGGAGGTTTGTAAGTCTTGGCTTTACTTTTGGGACAGTTCCAGCTCTCTCCACATGACAGAACTGCGCCAGAGACACAGCCCTCCTCCAGCTCCCAGGGCTCACCCACCAAGCCATGGACAACTGTGTCACCCAGCCCAGTATCTCCACATCCCCCAGCACCAGTTCATCCATGCTGGACACCCGTCACCCCCCAGCCATGTCTCTTCCTTCTTCTCCCATGCCACCCTCCTCTCAGTCACCCTCGTGGGTGCTCTGCTCACAGCCCTGCCCTGACACAGAATCACAGAACCATGGAGGCTGGAAAAGACCTCTGAGATCATCAAGTCCACCCTGTGCCCGACGCCCACCTTGTCACCCAGCCCAGAGCACTGAGTGCCACATCCAGTCATTCCTTGGACACCTCCAGAGATGGGGACTCCAAACCTCCCTGGGCAGCCCCTTCCAATGTTTAATCACCCTTTCTGTGAAGAAATTCCTCCTGATGCCCAGGCTAAACCTCCCCTGCCACAACCTGAGCCCATTTTCTCTCATCCTATCACTTATTATCTGGGAGCAAAGCCCTACCCTCATCTGGCTCCTCCCTCCTGTCAGGGAGTTGCAGAGAGTGAGAAGGTCCCCCCTGAGCCTCCTTTTCTCAAGGCTGAGCCCCCCCAGCTCCCTCAGCTGCTCCTGGTGGGACTTACTCTTCAAACCCTTCACCAGCTTCACTGCCTTTCTCTGGACTCACTCCAGCATCTCAATGCCCTTTCGGAATTGAGGGTCCCAAAACTGGACACAGGACATGAGGTGTGGTGTGTCTTCTGTTCCCACAAGTTTGGGAAGGGCAGGACACTGAGCAGGGTCCTTCCAGGCAGCAGCCCCAGCTCCTGAGCAGAGCCATCCACCACATTGGGATGTTAAAGCCACCACTTCACTGAGGAGGTCCCAGGGTCCCCAGGTGCTGTCCCTGTCTAGATGGAGAGAGGGATGTAAGTCCCTTGGGACACCCGTTCCCACGGGTCTCCTTTGGGAGCCCTCATGCCCCTCTGCATGCTCAGGTCATGGTGGACCTCTGTCCTCCTGGTGCATGGAGCCCATCTGTGCTGTCCCAGGCAGGCTCTGCTCTGGAGATGTCACATGGGCATGGCAGCACTGGCTTCTCTCCTGTCAGCATACCCACCCTTAATTTCAGATATCTCTCCAAGAGCTGATCCTGTCCCCGCAGGAGCTGGGACACATGGAGCAGGGTGGTACTGCTGGTACTGCCCCTCTGCCAGGGGGATGCTGGTTTGGCACCCAGGCTGTGCTGTGCAGGGGCTTCTTCACCATCAGCCCAAGGGTTTGGAGAAGCTCAGGGCTGGGGTCCACAGCACCAGCCTATGGAAGCTGTGCTGGCCAACATGTCCACATGGCCAGACCTCCAGGCTGGGAGCTGGGCCATTCCCCTCTCACCTGCTCTTGAGTTTGGGAAAGGCCCAGTTGACAGCAATACCCAACACACCCACCTCAGCAGTGAGAATAAACCCAGAGCTGAGATTTCCATCTTTGCTAGATCGTGTTCCAGCATGGAAAAGCATCGGCCTGAGAGCTCTGGAGCCTCTGGCCCCATGCCAGGGAACGGCAGGGACCCCATGGTTCACACTGGGCAGGGGACATGTGTCAGGGTCTGTCCCCTCAAGCTGTGTCAGTGGGTGGGGTGTCCAGCAGGATTTCTCTGAGGGGGATGATCCCAGAAGGAGTTCTGTGTGTCCACAGGCTGGTGTGCCAGAACTGCACACTGCTGGGTGCCCGGGCAAATGCCCCAGGAAGGTTTGTTCCAGGACTTGGTGGCCCTGGGCAACACAGGAGGCTCCTCTGCACCAGGCGCGAGTCCTGGCAAGGGACACGGCTAGTCCTGGCTGCCAGTGATCCCCCCTGCCCCAGCACACCTCCATCAAGGCAGCACCCCGGGTGCCAGTTTGGCATCTGTCACTTCTGTGTCCCCACATGCCCCGGGAAGGGTAATGCCTTACCTTGGAGGAGCAGAGCTGGGACACGTCGACTGCTGGCTCTTCCCCAAGGCAGCTGCAAACTGCTGGAAGAGCCACTTGCAGCTGAGCTGGGTGGCACAGGGGAAATGTGGCACTGTGCCCCCGCACTGGGCACCACACCCTGGTGACAGGGCAGGTGTCAGCTCAGGGCTGATGGTCTGGGCAGCAGGAAACAGCCCCGTTCCTTGGCAGTGTCGCAGCGGGGCTGAGGGATGTGTTCATCTGCTTGATCATCTTTGGTTTTGATGAGCCCCTTCCTTAGTTTATTAATTAGCTGGAGGTTGGGAGCTGCGGGAGCACCCAAAGGCACCACTGCTCCCCAGAGCCACTCGGTGAGTGTCCCCTCCTGACTCAGAGGCTTTGCTGCTCATCCTGCTCCTCTCCACGTCCCCCACCCACTGTGGCACTGGTTCCTCAGCCCTGTCAGCAGACACTGTTCCCCCACGCGGCCCCAGCTGTGCCCTCCTCCTGCCCTGGCCCAGCCCCTGCCCAGCCCCACACCAGTGACCCTGTGGCTGCTGCTGACACAGCTCCTGTGAGGGCACGGGATGGAACACCCATGGGCTGTGCCCGCGGGTCACTGGGCACATTGTGGGCACAACCATGTCACCAGGGACACCGAGCGTGGGGTGAGCTCATGTGGAGGTGACAAGGAGCAGTCAGCCACGTCCTCCCAGGTGATGTGCCCTTAGCCCAGGTGAGCAACCAGCTGGCTCCAAGTGGACTGACCAGAGCACCATTACGGCTCAGCCTGGGTGACATGAAGCCCTGGGAAACCACATCACCAGGTGACGCAGAACCTGAAGAGCTCCTGTGAGGCAGGTCCCCAGGGCCACCTCAGGGTGTGCAAGAATCACAGAATATCTTGAGTTGGAAGGCACCCACAAGGATCATTCAGTCCAATCCCTGGCCCTGCACAGACCCTCCAACAGTCCCACCCTGTCCCTCAGAGCATCATCCAAACCCTCCTGGAGCTCTGGCAGCCTTGGGGCCGTGCCCACTGCCCTGAGGAGCCTGGGCAGTGCCCACCACCCTCTGGGGGAAGAGCCTTTCCCTGAGATCCAACCTAACCCTGCCCTGACACAGCTCCAGCCATTCCCTCAGGTCCTGTCCCTGGTCACAGAGAGCAGAGTTGGAGCTGCCCCTGCACTGCCCCTCCTGAAGAAACTGCAAACCCTGATGAGTCTCCCCTCAGTCTCCTCTTCTTGAGGCTGAACGAGATGAGTGACCTCAGCTGTTCCTTGCATGGCCCCCAAAGGCCCTTCACCATCCCTGTGTCCCTCCCTTGGACACCCTCCAACAACTTCAGATCTTTCTCATATTGTGGTGCCCAAACTGCCCCTAGCACTCAAGGTGAGGCCACACTAGCCCAGAGCAGACCAGGACAATCCCCTGCCTCGACTGAGGGAGGACTGGTGCAAAAGGAATGCTCCTGTCCTGTACCCACCCAGGCCCTGGAGCCAGCCCAGGACAGGCCACCTGGGACATGGAGCCAAGGTGCCACCTGAACAGAGGTGCTGGGAGTAGGTCACACCAAGCATCTGCCCCCCAGTATGGACCAGTCTGGGTTAAATATGTGCCAGCTTATGGATCCTGCTGGCCCAGGCTGCTGGTTGTCCCACAGCTGTTCTGTGACAGGATGGGCTGGCAGCAGCACCAAGGGACAGTCTCTGTCACCTATGGGAGCTTCCTCACAGTTCCCACCTGCTTTCCAGAAACAACAGGAGCAGCTGCTGCTCTTGTCATCAGAGGATCTCCTGGGGAGATCACCCCCACCAACACATGCCTCTAAGCTGACACAGCAGTGACATGGCTGGTTACAGGACAGCTCCTGCCCCTGATCCCACCCGCACAGATCCCAGGGCAGAGGGGACAGAGGGGGGACTGGGAAGGGGACAGAGACTGAGCTGGGCCAGGGAGCTGGACACAAGCAATGCCAGGGTGTCCCTGGCAGTGGGACCTTCCTGTGACATCGGCATTTGACACGCTGATCCACACTTCCACACGGAATACAGAACACCTCCTGCTCTCTGAGGGTTTGAGCACCGTGTTTCACACCAAAGCTGGGGTTCAGGGACACCCTCCCCTACAACCAACATCAGCAGGGCACACTCCTGCCCCATGCCCTGTCCTCCCCACGCCCCTACTTCCGTAATTAGGGAACGGAAGTGAAATACAAAGAAAAACCACCCGCTAAAAAACACATGTATCGCTGCTGTCTGGCTCACAACATGGCCCCACAAAGCCCTGACAGAGCACTGAAGGTTTCAGGGAAGTGGGGACACAGATGGAAACCACTGAGCTTTGCTGCTGCTGCCAGAGTGGCCTCGGGCAGGGCAGGGCAGGGGTCTGGGGTGCACCGGGGGATCCACAGCAACCACCCACCCTCCGGGCAACTCCCGCTCTCCAGGCAGCCTTTTAGTTACACCAGCTTCCCGTGGAAACAAAACCAATCCTTCAGCGCACTTTTAATTTTAAAATAAAACAACTTGCATGCCCAGCAGCGCTCGCAGGGCAGGACAGCAGCGGAGCTGAGGGAGCTGGGGCGGGGAGGCGGCACAGCGGGAGCTCTGGGAGGAGGAACGTGGTGCCCTGTGCGGGGCTGCGAGGTGGGGCACAGCCCCTGGCACAGCCCCTGTCCCAGCCCTTTTCACAGTCCCTGTCTCAGCCCCTGGCACAGTCCTTTTCACAGTCCCTGTCTCAGCCCCTGGCACAGTCCTTTTCACAGTCCCTGTCACAGCCGCTGGCACAGTCCCTGTCCCCGGCCAGCCCCGGGACAGCGCCGGGAGGAGCCCC
>VWZF01004670.1:265556-296819 GCA_013396755.1 Sclerurus mexicanus | reverse complement strand
GGGGGGTGTGTGAGTGCGCGGGGGCGTGGCAGTGACGTCACGGAAGCGGTCGCAGGGCAGTGACGTCACGCCGGGATGGGGCCGGTCCCGGTGAGTCCGAGGTGGGGCCGGGCCGGGTCCCGGGGCCTGTGCTGGGGGGCACCTGGGGAGGAGGAGGGTCCGGGGACACCTCAGAGCCCCTTCCAGAGCCTACAGGGGCTCCAGGAGAGCTGGAGAGGGACTGGGGGCAAGGGNTCAGCAGGGCACACTCCTGCCCCATGCCCTGTCCTCCCCACGCCCCTACTTCCGTAATTAGGGAACGGAAGTGAAATACAAAGAAAAACCACCCGCTAAAAAACACATGTATCGCTGCTGTCTGGCTCACAACATGGCCCCACAAAGCCCTGACAGAGCACTGAAGGTTTCAGGGAAGTGGGGACACAGATGGAAACCACTGAGCTTTGCTGCTGCTGCCAGAGTGGCCTCGGGCAGGGCAGGGCAGGGGTCTGGGGTGCACCGGGGGATCCACAGCAACCACCCACCCTCCGGGCAACTCCCGCTCTCCAGGCAGCCTTTTAGTTACACCAGCTTCCCGTGGAAACAAAACCAATCCTTCAGCGCACTTTTAATTTTAAAATAAAACAACTTGCATGCCCAGCAGCGCTCGCAGGGCAGGACAGCAGCGGAGCTGAGGGAGCTGGGGCGGGGAGGCGGCACAGCGGGAGCTCTGGGAGGAGGAACGTGGTGCCCTGTGCGGGGCTGCGAGGTGGGGCACAGCCCCTGGCACAGCCCCTGTCCCAGCCCTTTTCACAGTCCCTGTCTCAGCCCCTGGCACAGTCCTTTTCACAGTCCCTGTCTCAGCCCCTGGCACAGTCCTTTTCACAGTCCCTGTCACAGCCGCTGGCACAGTCCCTGTCCCCGGCCAGCCCCGGGACAGCGCCGGGAGGAGCCCCCGGGCCCGGCGGGCCCTCAGTTCACGCGGCAGGCGCGGATCATGAGCAGCTGGAGCAGGATGAAGACGGGCGACATGATGAGCCCGTACCAGAGCTCCCGGGAGCGCTCCGCCAGCTTCTGGCACAGCAGCATCTCGAACACGAACTTGAGGCTGAGGATGGTGAGGATCCAGAAGAGCCGCAGCACCGCCAGGCGCTTCTCGCCGTCCTGGAACAGCCGCACGGACACGATGGTGGTGAAGTAGGTGCTGAGCCCGTCGGCGGCGAAGAAGGGCACGAACACGACCCACCAGGAGAGCGCGGCGGCCGCGCCGTCCACCTTGAGCACGAGCAGCACGGAGAAGGCGAGCAGGGCCAGCCCGTGCAGCAGCAGCTCGAAGGTGGCGAAGCCGAGCCACTGCACGAGCTCCCGCAGGGAGAACAGCATCGCGGGCGGGCCGGGCCGGGCGGCACCGGGGCTGGGACCGGGAGTGGGAATGGGAACGGGAATGGGAATAGCACCGGGACCTGCACCGGGACCGGGACCCGGCCCGACCCGCGGGGCTCGGCCCGCCCGGCGCGCCGAGATGGCGTCACNGTGACGTCACGGAAGCGGTCGCAGGGCAGTGACGTCACGCCGGGATGGGGCCGGTCCCGGTGAGTCCGAGGTGGGGCCGGGCCGGGTCCCGGGGCCTGTGCTGGGGGGCACCTGGGGAGGAGGAGGGTCCGGGGACACCTCAGAGCCCCTTCCAGAGCCTACAGGGGCTCCAGGAGAGCTGGAGAGGGACTGGGGACAAGGGATGGAGGGACGGGACACAGGGAATGGCTCCCCACTGCCAGAGGGCAGGGAGAGATGGGATATTGGGAAGAAACTCTTCCCTGTGAGGGTGGGCAGGCCCTGGCACAGGTTGGGCAGAGAAGCTGTGGCTGCCCCTGGATCCCTGGGAGTGTCCGAGGCCAGGTTGGACAGGGCTTGGAGCACCCTGGGCTGGTGGAAGGTGTCCCTGCCCATGGCAGGGGGTGGAACGAGGTGAACTTGAAGTTCCATTCCAGCCCAGCCCAGTTTGTGATTCTGTGATTTTGTTTTCTATGACTATTGTTTAATTCATTGTTTTTCTCTGGGCCCGTGGTGACAGTGGCCATTTCCAGCTCAGACACCTCTGGGCTGGATTCCCTGCAGGATTGTCGTACACAGGGCTTTGCTTCCTCAGTGTGTGTCTGGTCACACTTTTCTCTGTCTCTGAGCTTCCAGGCTCTTCCCCAGGCCCCCTCAAACGAGGGGGGATTCACAGGGCACACAGGAAAGTTAAACCAGCAGTGGAGAATAGCTGATCCCAGGCTGCACTTACCCTGGGCTGCTGAGGCCAGTTAAACGAGCCAGGATGTGGATTGCGGTCCCTGCACGTCCTGGCAGTGGGGACAAGGAGCACAGCGGTGTCCCTGGTGCTCCTGCAGGCCAGGACACAGGGTTACTCCCTCAGTGATGGGCAGGGGTGGGAAGAGAGCCCGGGAGCCTTGTATCCCACTGCTGAATCCCAGCTGTTCACCACCCGCACGCTAACTGTTTGCTGTGTCACAGATATCACCTGCACCCCAGCCCCTGGTGCACCTCGGTGGAGTCAGTGCTGCTGGAGCCAGGGCCGGCCCAGCTCTGCCCACTATCCCCATCCCCTCTGGGTGAGGGCTCTGGTTTGTCTCTTGCAGATGGCAGAACGGAAACTCCTCGTTCTTTTTGGCAGCCAGACCGGGACAGCTCAAGACACGGCAGAGAGGATCGGGAGAGAGGCTGCACGCCGGCACCTGCAGTGCAGAGTCGAGGCCCTGGACAGCTGTGATGTGGTGAGTGGGACACACGGGGTGCTCTGGGAACTGCTGCTCCTGCTCTGTCTCCACCAGCCTCATTTCTGCCACTGGGGCATCCTCCACCCTTGCTCTGATCTGTATGTCACCAGGGCCTGGCTCTGTGCCCTCCCCAAGGGCAGCTTGTGCTTAACTCAGCTGGAAGGGTGGGAACAGGGAGCAGAGACTCCTGGGATGGAATCACAGCCGCTGAGCTGTTCCCTGCAAGCTGAGGAGCTGGTGCTGCAGGGAGTGGGTCGGCAGCACAGGGCCTGTGGAGGGCCTTGTGCCATGCAGGGCTGTGGGGTTTATTCTGATTGTTGTCTGTGCGCTCATTACGGTGTGAGCAGCCATGTCGGGACAGCCATGTTTCATAGAATCACAGAATGGTTTGGGCTGGGAGGGACCTTAAAGTTCCACCCCTTGCCATGGGCAGAAACACCTTCCACTAGTCCAGGTTGCTCCAAGCCCCGTCCAACCTGGCCTTGGACACTTTCAGGGATGGGGCAGCCACAGCTTCTCTGGGCACCCTGTACCAGGGCCTGCCCACCCTCACAGGGAAGAGTTTCTTCCCAATATCCCATCTCACCCTGCCCTCTGGCAGTGGGAAGCCATTCCCCCTTGTCCTGTCTCTATCCCTTGTCCCCAGTCCCTCTCCAGCTCTCTTGGAGCCCCTGTAGGCACTGGAAGGGGCTCTGAGGTCTCACCAGGGCCTTCTCTCTTCTCCACACTGAACACCCCCAGCTCTCCCAGCCCAGCTCCAGAGCAGTTTGTAGGCTGCTGACCTGCGTGCCTCTCCATGTTTGTGCCCACAGGCCAACCTCATCCACGAGCCATTGGTGGTGTTTGTGTGTGCAACCACTGGCCAGGGAGACCCACCTGATAACATGAAGGTAGGACATATTCCTGTCAATGTTGCTTTTATATTCCTGATCAGGGATTTCTCTCTAGAAGCAGCTCGAGCAGTGGTTATTTTTAGAGTGGAGGGCTTTGGCGCAGCACCAGTCACATCTTGTGGGACATGGGCAGGGAGCTGGTGAGGGGGCTTTCAGGGGTCACCTCTGCAGAGGGCTGTGCTCCCCACTCTGCTGGGAGAGAGAGCACGGATCTAGGGACGAGCAGGCAGGGCAGGCTGCCCTGGCAGCAGCAGGACTCCCCAGCTGTGTCCTCTGTAGATGTTCTGGCGGTTTCTGTTCCGGAAGAACCTGCCGCCCGGGTCCCTCTGCCAGCTGGACTACGCCGTGCTGGGCCTTGGCGACTCCTCCTACCCCAAGTAAGCAGCTCTGCAGCTCCTGGGCAGCTGCCTCTCACAGCTCTGGCTGCGGGAGAAACCAGAGAGCCTGGGGAATGGAGAGGGTGAGGGGAGACAGAGCCTGACTCAGGATGAAATGTGATTCCTACCAGCCTTAAAAATCCTTGCCCTACCAGCCTGTGTCCCTCCTAACCCCAGGAATTAGGCTTCTACACTTTTCTTCCCTCCCAGCCTCTCCAAGCAGGTGCTTTGCTGCAGTGGGTCAGACATCACGTGTAAGTCATTTATTGCAGCCTCCAGTTTTCCATCTGAACTGCAGGGAAGTTTTGTGCCACAGCACACACTGTGCCACTTGCCAGTGGGCTGAGGCAACAGGAGACATCAAACATATAAGGCAGCCAGCCCTGCTGGTCCCAGTTCTATCCTAAAAGATTGTTCCCATGTGCCTGAAAAAGGTGTAGTGGGAGGAGTGGGTGTGCCTGAGCTCCATGGGCCAGTGAGGGGCTGGAGTGAAGGAAATATTCTATGTCCTGGGGCACAAGCTGCCCTGAAGGGAAGCTGGACCTCCCTGAGTCCATTCTGGGAGCTGGGCACAGCCTGTGAGGCCCAGCAAGTGGCAGCCAGCTGCTTCTGTGAGCCACCCCAGGATGGGACACAGGCTGGGCAGGGCACAGGGTAGGTCGTGGTGCTGCCTCTATGACGCTCCAGCGGCCCTGGCAGCATGTGCTGGCTGCTGTGGCCAGTGCCTGCTGTGGTGCTGGAGCAGCCCTGCCTTCACAGCTGTGTTATTCTCTGCTCAGGTTTAATTTCGTTGCAAAGAAGCTGCACAAACGGGTGCTTCAGCTTGGGGGCAACCCGCTGCTGCCAGTGGCCTTGGGAGATGACCAGCATGATTTGGGGTAAGAGCCCAGAGGAGGTGTGGCAGGGGGAGCCCCAGGGTGCACTGCAGCCCTGTTCTTGGGCTTTACCTTGGGCTGGGGCAGGGCTGTGTGTGCTTTACCCCAGCCTGGGGAACAGCAGCTCCCACCATGAGGGAATGTCTATGTCACACAGCGATGTGCCTGCAGCAGCCTGAGCTGTGCTCACCTGGCATGGGGCAGAAGCTGTGTGTGACTCAGGGAATTGGTGATTGCCACAGGTGGTGCTCAGGGGGCTCATGGTTCTGTTCAGGTGTCAGTGGTTGGGCCCCAGAGAGCGAGGGAGTGCTTAGAATGTCTGAGACATGTTTCCTCCCAGACCTGCAACTGGAAGGGAACAGCCTGGGATGACTGTGCAGTGCAGAGGGAGTAGGGATGGTTGTCCAGAGTTGCCCCAGCATTGGGCAGGTGCAGGGGTAGCAGGGCTTGAGTCCTAAGGGATGATGTTGCACTGCTGCAGCCTGAATTTCCTGCTTGCAGACCAGATGCAGTGGTCGATCCGTGGCTCCTGGCCTTATGGGACAAGATCCTTGCCTTGTATCCTCTTCCTCCTGGCCTTGAGATCATCAGTCCAGACATACGGTGGGTGCAGAGGGTGGGCAGGATGGGCCCCAGCAGGGACTGGCTAGTGTACAATGCCACTCTTCCTTGGCTGTTCTCCAGAGTGGAAATGTGCTCTGCTTTGACCAGGAACCCTCCCCACACAGCTACTGGTGTCCCAAGTGTCCCTTATTCTTGGGCCACTGGTGGCCCATCTCTCTCTGGATGGTGTGTCCCCTTGTCCCCTGGGGGTGTGTGTCAGCTGCCCCAGCCAGGTTCTGCCCATCTTGCTGTCCTGATGTGCCTCTGCCCCTGGCACAGCATGTGTGCCCAGCCAGCCTCCCTCTGCCTGTTCTGGAGCCTTTGGAGTCTCCTCCTGGCAGTCTGCATTGCATTCTCTTACACAAACCAACTCCAGGGGACAGGGGTGATGGTGGTGGATGCAGTGGGAGACTCCAGGCACTTCTCCCTGCCTCTAGCCCTGCTGTAGCAGAGGAGCTGTGGCATGGAGTAACCACTGCATTGCTCTCCACCCCACAGCCTGCCCCCAAAATACACCCTGTACTACCTGCCTGAGGACTCCCCCCACCCTGAGGGTGACCTGCTCCAGCCGACAGCACCCAGGGCTGTTCCATCTGAACTCCATCCCTTCTCTGCCCGTGTGGTGTCCAACCAGCGGGTCACGGCACAATCCCACTTCCAGGATGTCCGGCTCATGGAGTTTGACATCACAGGCTCGGGGATCACGTGAGCATTTTCCTGATTTCTCCCAAGCTTTATTGTGTGGGACCAGGTGTCCTGTAGCCTGCCCTCCTTTACTACTCCCTGTCCTCACTAATATCTGAGGCTGCAGCTCTGGGGATGTGGTCTCTGCAGCATGGTCCCCTTCCATGACAAAGTCAGGGGTGTGTGACAGTGGGGACCAGCTCTCCTTGCCTGTTGGTTGGAGAGCACACTGGTGACACCAGGAATTTGCCACCCCTGGTGTTGGAGTGCTGGTTTGGGTGGCAGTGCCATGCCTATGGCTCTGCCCCGTGGCTCTGCCCCATGACTGTGCTCAGCAGCTCCCACTGCATCCATAGGTTCACTGCAGGGGATGTGGTGATGATCCAGCCCCAGAATTGCCCTGAGGATGTGCAGCAGTTCTGCCAGCTCCTTCGCCTGGATCCAGACAGACGCTTTGTTCTGAAGCCCACAGAGCCTGGTAGGTCCTGCCCACTGCTCCTTTCCCTCCCTGCTGGGACAGCGCAGTCCCTGAGCTCTGGCCCAGCCTGGAGCTCTGCTCTTACTTTGCTGTAGACCTGGTTCAGGGAGTTAGGAGTGTCAGATGGATACAGGACACCTGCCTGTCTGGCATATGGGGACTGTTCTCTCCCAGTGCTGTGATCCTGTGGATCAGTGATAGGGTCAGTGTGACCGTGGGAGGAATCCAGCAGTGCCAGGCTCCATCCGGGCCTTGTGCCTTGGCAGCCCCAGCACAGAGTGAGGAGGATCCTGCAGCCTCCTCAGCCCCAGACCCAGGTCAGGAAACCTGTGTTCTGTGGAGAATGCAGCCTGCCTTTGCCCTGGGGACCTCCTGCAGGGGCTTCTGCAGCCACAAATGAGCTCCAACAACCAGAGAAACCCCTTGGAGGCCCCTCAGAGCCCTTGGTGGTGCTGCAGTCTCCATGGAACTGGAGGAGTTCTCTCTCGTGGCTCCTGGGTGCCTATTCCCCCTCCATCTTTCCTGAGTCTGTCCATGCTGGAATTTTTGCCTGGCAGGCAAACCCGAGAGAAATTCAGGCTGCTCCTCACACCCTTGGGAGATACAAAGGAAACAAGGACAGGCTGACACATATGTCACTACTGGTTATTTCCACTGCATTGTGTGCAGGATGGGTGGGAGCCATATGGATAAGGCATTATCCCAAAGCTCTTGCCAAAAGTAAGGGACAGCTGAGCACCACTGACTTCCTCTGTTGCCAAACCTGCAGGCTTGAAAAGCAGACTGGGGAGAGCAGGAGGGAGTGGGGCCCCCACGGCAGGAGCAGTGGTAGCTGAAGTTGGCTCCACTGGTATGTTGGTGCAGTGTGTGGGTGCCTGCAGGCAGCAGGGCTGCCCTGGTGTGGGGACAGCAGGCAGGCAGTGCCATACACCTGGCCCCGGGGCTGCCCCTGAGCTCTGCCTGCTGCCTTGCCTTGCAGGCACATCCCTCCCTCCCCTCTTACCACAGCCCTGCACCATCCGGCACCTGGTCACCCACTACCTGGACATCTCCTGTGTGCCACGGCGCTCCTTCTTCGAGCTCTTGTCCTACTTCTCCACCAACGAGCTGGAGCGGGAGAAGCTGCAGGAGTTCAGCTCTGCTCAGGGCCAGGAGGAGCTGTACAGCTACTGCAACCGGCCCCGCAGGACCACGCTGGAGGTGAGACTGGGGAGCAGGGCAGACCTGCTCCACGAGGGCTGTGTCGTAGCAGAAAGCACCCAGGAGGCTGATCAACCATAATTTCTTGGCTGGGGAATTTAATCTACTTCACCCACTTTCTGAAGTCTCTGTGGATTTCCACTGGAGTTAAGACCAGCTCTAAATCCTTCTAGTCTCTAAGGTGGGCTGTGTGCTGCAGCCCAGGGGGCAGAGGACAATGAACACAGTAGAGTGGTTGGTGCTCAGAGGTGCCTGGTGTGGTGCCTTTGAATGAGGGTGGTGTGGCACAGCCATGTGGGACAGCCTCTGGCACGCTGAGAGCAGGCAGACTGCCTTCTGGGGGGTGCTGGTTTGTCTTCTGGGGTGCACCAGGCCTTACCCCTCTCGGCTTTGCAGGCCCTGTGGGATTTCCCTCACACGACATGTGCCATTCCAGCTGATTACCTGCTGGACCTCATTCCTCGCATCAGACCCCGCGCCTTCTCCATTGCCTCCTCCTTGCTGGTAAGAGCTCAGCCCTTTTGGCCTTATGTCAGGCTCTGAGTTGGGGGTATGGCAGGGCGTGGCCTGGCTGTTGATGCTGTGCATGCCATGTGTGTCCAGACTCTGGTCCCAGGCCCCTGAGCACCTACAGCCCAGCTGAGTCCGCAGCAGCCTGACCTGCTGGATACAAGCCTCATGTCTATGCCAGCCTTCAGATTCAGGCACTTGCAGCCCAGTAAGTGCCAGGACTGTCCCAGTGCGCCTCAGAGGTCTGGTGTCCTTGCCACTGGGAGCAGTGGGATGTGGTGCCACAAAGGCTGGGAGTGCCCCGCGTGGTGTAGCCCTGGGAAGCAGGAGCGCTGCTCCCTGCTGCTGCCGGGAGGTGGCAGTGGGACCTGGCCCAGGTGACTGGCAGAAGTCAGCCTGTGCACGTCTGGATCTCACTTGGACAGTCACTGTCTGTTCCCAGCTGTGCAGAGCATTCCAGCAGCAGTGCCACAAGAAAGGTTTTGGGCAAGGGTGTGCTCCATTCTAAGTGGCTGTTTCAGGCTAGGATGATCCTGCTAGGCACCCTGGCAGAAGCTGGCCACAGGCTTTGCCCCTGGAGGAGGTCCTGGGCCCTTCCTGTGGAGCTGTGCTGGGTGTCTGCTCATTTCTTGTGACTCCCGTCTGGACACAGGCTCACCCTGACCGGATCCAGATCCTCATGGCAGTGGTGCAGTACAAGACACGGCTCAGCAAACCCCGCCGTGGGCTCTGCTCTACCTGGCTGGCTTCTCTTAATCCAGAGCAAGGTAATTGCTTGGACTCTGTGTGCTTGTCACAGCACCCAGCACTGATCCCTTGGGACCATGGTGGAGCTGTGTGCATGCTGGCCATGTGCTGGAGCTGCCTGGGCCCTGGCTGGAGCACCAGCTCCATGTGGAGCTGGAGACACTGGCTTGGCAGGATGAGCTGAACTCACAAGAAGCTGTTCTTCACTGCCCCCATTGTCTTCAGAGCACAGCATGCTCCTCCAGCTTGCCCTGAGTTTTCTCACAACTGCTTGACGCTCCTGCTTCCAGTGCCAGTGTGCCCTGCTCTCCCACTGACAGCTGCTCCTGGTGTTCTGGAGCTGGTAGTACTCTGCTGGACACCTCCAGCCTCATAGCCCCAACTCTGGAAAGACTGGACCTTCCTTTGAGCACATCCATCCTGTCTTGCAAAGCATGTGAATGCTGCTCATCTGGTCTAACCACAAACCCCCTCTGGTGGATCACCAAGTAAATGTGACAAGCTCACAGGATCTTGCAACTCCAGTGGTAGAGAATTCCTCTGTATGACTCCAGGGAAAGATGGGGACTTCTCAGAGTACCTCAGTGGGGCTCTTCACGCAGATGAGTTAAGTGTGGCCTCCCTTACATCCAGCTAGGTTGGGATCTCAGCTTGCCTTCACTGCTGTCCTCCCTGGCACAGGCTGTGTGAGAAGAAGGCTGTCCCACAGCCTGGGTGCTTGGGAGCTCTTGCCTTGCTCTGGGTTTCACTCAGGTTCTTGCAGAGGTGGTGCTGAGACAGCTGAAGTGCTTTTCACACACACAAAGTGTGCCCTTGGTGCTAGTGAGCCAGGTTCTGCCCATGTCTTTGGAGTATCCTGGAAGAACTGGATGCCCAGCTCGGCCTCCGCAGGCTGTCCCAGGGACAGGGGTGGTGGGCTGATGCTATTCAGTCTGTTTGTTTTGCAGGTGATTTCCGGGTGCCTCTTTGGGTGAAGAAAGGAGGAATGAAGTTCCCAGCTGACCCTGCCACCTCTGTGATCATGATTGGCCCTGGCACAGGGGTGGCACCTTTCCGAGCAGCAATACAGGAACGGGTGGCACAGGGATGTAGAGGTGAGGGATGGTCCTGGGATGCCCCTTGCTGCAGACAGCAAGGAGGGCCTAGTGGGTGGTGAGGGTTTGGACGGGTGCAGGCTTTTCTGTGTTTGAGCCAGAGCAAGCAAGACTCAGGGGCAGGTGAGAATCAGAGCTTGCTGTGTGCAGCCTGAGTGGTTATTCACAGGCTGTGCTGCAGGGCAGCTCCTTGGGTTGGAGCAGGGCTCTGCAGAGGCTTTCTTGGCTCTCTCAGAGTGGAGATGGGTTACTGAGCTCATCTGCTGCTGCACAAGGAGCCATGCCTCTTGCCCTTGTCCCATCCTCATTCCCCCAGCTCAGCTGTGGGCTGCAGCAGGAAGCTGAGGCTGGTGGAGGGGAACAGGCAGCCCTGGGGGGCACATTTTGCCCTACCTGCTCCACACCTTCTGCTTTTCCAGAACACAGAGGGCTCTGGTTTCCATGGGTCACTTGACTTCATGCTCACATGGCTCCTGGGTCTTCCAGGCCAGGGCTGTCAGCCAGGTACAGCAGAGAAGTGGGAGCCTTGGGGCTCAGCCCCAGGTCCTGTGGGCATGAGCAGTGCCCAGCACTCACAGGGCACTCGGTCATCCCAGCACAGCTCCTGTGCTCTGCTCTCTGCAGGGAACTGCCTGTTCTTTGGCTGCCGACAGAAATCCAAGGACTTCTACTGCCAGTCAGAGTGGAAAGAGCTGGTGACAAAGGGCTTCCTGACACTCTTCACAGCCTTCTCCAGGGACCAGGTTAGTTCCCAGAGGAGGAGGATGGATATGGAAGCATTTCAGGCAGCACTGATGGGACTCTGTCAGTGTGTCTGTCCCCTGTACCTGTTGGCATGGCCTGTGAGGGATCCGGTGGGGTGGCACAGTGTCACCTCACTTCCCCACACACCTCAGTGCTGGCTGGGATTTGTCCCGCAGCTCTGCAGTGCCAGAGTCCTGCTGGGACGTGTCTGACTGAGCTGGAAAGGCTGCTGGGACAGGGCTGGAGAGCCCTGGAGCAGATAAGGCATTAGCCAGCTTTGTTTGGCTGGACCACGTGAGTGATAAAAGGCTCCCAGGCCTCTCTGGGGGTCACCAGGCAATAACCCTCCTCACCGTGTCCCTCTGAGCACTGACTGAGCTCAGAGAGCTTGGCCTCTGTGCCAGCTCTGCCCAAATCTCAGCCATACAGGAGAAAGCTCCCTGTGGGTACAAGGACCAGCACAATTCATCTCCTCAGTTTGTTCCCTTGTTTCCTAGACAGTGTCTGTGGTGAGCAGCTCTCATCCCCCTTCAGGGCTGCAGTGCTTTTTATGCTGCCAGAGAGGCTCCCTGAGCGGGAGTTCTGTTTCACTGTCCTGCCCTGTCCCTTGATGGCACTGAAAGCTCTGCCTGGCTTTGGAACAAAGATCTGATAAAAAGGGAATGGGGATCTTTCAGTAGCTCAGCTGCACCAGCCCTTTTTCCTGGCGCATGTATTGTCATGAATCCAGCATCTTTTATCCACTCACTTGTAAGCATGAGCTGGATGCTTCTATGAAGACTTTCCAAGTCTGTGATGAATAGGAGCAGCACTGCAGAGAGTTGTTGGATGACCAGTGAAGTGGGGGACCTGCTGCTTTGTGAATTTGGATTGCTGCCAGAGCCACCTCTGCCCTCACAAAGTCTGGAGGGACAGGACTCCCATGGGAGTGTCCACTCTCTGCCTCCTACACAGGCCAAAGCACTTTGTCCTGAGAGTCTCCTGCCCCCGAGTCGAGCTGGGAGGTGAGTGGGAGCACAGCCAGGTGTGATGAGCTGCATTGTACCTTTGGCTTCAGAAGATGCCACAGCCCTTAACTTGTCAAAAACTGTTGTCAAAGAGCCGGGCAGGGGCTGGGATGTTCCATAACAGAGCAGGATTTCCCTCTCCTCTCTTAAGATGCCCTTTGCAGTGACCTCCTGTCACATCATGGTGCAGACCAATCCCAGCCTAATGTGGCTGCCTCTGACTGAGCAGAATGCCCTGGGGTTTAGCTGAGACATCAAGACCCCAGTTTGTCAGTGGGGTGCTCTGGTTTCTGGGCAGTTGCAGGTGCTTGAATGACCCTCTCAGGGCCCCAGCCTGGCTGGCAGGTCCTCTGGCAGTGCTGAGCTCATTACTGTTAATGATACTGAAGCGTGGGGCTGAGGTGCCTGTGACAGGCATCACCGATGGCCCATCAGAGCCATGGAGCCGTGCCCAGGGTGACCTGGCATTCCAGTGCAATCAGCCAGTGGAGCTCTGGGACCTGCTGCCCACGTGATGACCAGCTCCTCTGACAGCTGGGGCTGGTGCTGTTCAGCTTGTTCCCACACACGCCTCCAGCCTGCAGCACGCAGGGCCCTGAGCCACAGCAAGAGCTGTGCTGTCTTTGGGGCTGGACATGGAGGGGGGGATATGGGGAGGGGAATGTGCTTGTGGCTCAGCTCACTGCTGTGCCGAACCTGGTATGGTGGGACGCCCAGCACAGGGCCTGGCCTTCATCACAGTGTCACCTTTGTCATGGGAGCCCTCCGGGCCAGCAGTGAGTTCAGGCACGTTAGCAATGGCGTTGTCTTGGGCAGGAGCCAGGGCCGTAGGCAGTTACTTGGATTCTTGAAGTCTTGTGGATTAACCCTTTGGGAACTCTCCTTGGTTGGGCTATACTATGCCAAAAGCTAGTCGTAATCCTGCCCCTAAGTGGAGGGGCAGGGAATGGGACCAAGGCCATCCCTCCAAGTTGTTTCAGGTCTCCAGCAGCCAGGGATGTGGGGAAGCATCCCTGTCCTGCAGCAAATTTGACACAGGGGGGCCACAGAGCCTCCTCTGCCCATGCTGGTTGAAGAGAGGGCAGGAAGAAAACTCATAGGGTCTCTCCAGCTCATTGTCTTGGCCAGTGGATACCCAAAGAGTTTGGGAGGGCTACTTGGTGCTCACTGAAGCTCCTACTGCTGCAGCCCATCCCAGTGCAGAGACATCAGGTGTGGGGTTCCCCTTCCCTGTGTGGTCAGTGATCCAACTGCTTTTCTCAGTGTTCCCTGCTCCAGGGGGCTCTGCTGCCCTCAGCCCTTGCAAACAGGACCTGAGAACAGTCCTGAGAGCAGGAGCTGCTGCTGCTGCCAGGGCTGGCAGGCTGAGTGCCCTGTTTCCCTGCAGGAGGAGAAGGTTTATGTTCAACACCGCATCCAGGAGAACCAGAGGCTGGTGTGGGAGCTGCTGAGCAGTGGGAATGCTCATGTCTACCTGGCTGGGTGAGTGAGAGGTCTCTGCACAGGGACTAGGGGAGTGGGGCTGCATGTTGCTGCTTCTCTGCCTGCCTGGAGACATTCCCTCGGCTCAGCCCCTGGAGTGAGCACACCCTGTACCCCAGCAGGTCTCTGGGGGCTGCAGTGGCTGCTGCTGAGGGACAGGTTATTCCTCCTCTCCCTGTGTCCTGTCTCTGTAAGCCCTGGGCTCAGAGGGTTGTTTCTCACCTACCCCACACTCCAGTTAGGAGGGACAGAGCTGGACCTGGTAAAGCTGCTCCAGCCGACTCCATGTGCCCATCCCTCCCACTATCAATGGCTCTTGACTCATGGCATGTCCACACACTGGTGAGCCCTGGCTCCTTCACACCCCTCTCCTTCAACAGTGCTTGGTGAAACTGGAGAAAAGGATTGTGTGGTGCCTGTGGTCACTCATGTGGGCAGGAGGCTTTGCAAACACAATGTACCAGGGCTCCACCAGGGCTGGGGCTCGTGAGCAACAGCTTTGAGACCCTGGGCACATTCTGTCTGGCTCTTTACACCCAAAACTGCCTCTTGGGGTAGGGACAGGCCATGTTGCACCACAACCAGTCTCCTTTGACAGTGCAGTCATTGTCCAGGTGGTTTTCCCGGGCTGGTTGGACATCTTGAACTGCTGGCCAGGGGTAGGCAGATCATTGCCACCTCCACTGAGAGCTCTGTGCCTCTTTCATGGGCAGAGCCCTTGACCTGCCTGCCCTCATGGCTCCCTGCACGACAGAGAGGAGGCTGCTTCCTGCTGCCCAGAGCGAGGGTTGTGAAATGCTTTGGGTTCTTGAGCTGGCGAGAGGCTGGTGATGGTGCTTGTCGTGCACCCTGTGACCTGGAGAGTGCTGGGCAAACCTGGGCCTTGCTGTCGACGCGAGTAGCAATTGCAGGAGGCTCCTTCCTGCCCGTCCTGTGCAACAGCAGGAACTTCCCCGGCGCCTCACGGGGTGAGACTGGCCTTGCTGCATTCCTGGGAGAAGGAGATTCTTGTTTACTGCCCAGGAAGCAGAGGCCAGGCCGCCCACTGTGCTGGCCTGCACTGCTGCCTGTGCTGCCAGGCCTCACTGCACCGCAGGACTTCCTGGGGCCACTACCCCAAACTGGGCACTCCTGCCCTTGGGTCTGGGGTTCAGGTTTGGTGCTCTTGGGACTTGGGTTGTGCCTCCATCCACAGCTCAAATGCTGAGATATTGGGCAGCTGTTGGGTTCTTCTACCATCCTCTTTCCTATTGTTGTTCTTTGGTCCTGTTTCCTACTTTCTGGTGCTGATGGAGATAGCCTGCAGACTCCCAAAAGAGGATCAGTGTTTTGCAAAGAACAGAGCTTGCACAACTGTCCCCGTGGCAGGATTTTGAATGGCTGTGAGGATGTTATTTTGAACGTTGGGGTTGCTCTGAGACTCATCTCACTGTGGGCTTTGTCCCTGGCATGGGATTCCCCCCCGATCAGGCAGGTGGGATCCAAGAGCTTCCTCATCCTTGTACAAGTGGCAGCTGTCCTGATTGCAGAGGGCACTGACCCTCCCCTCCTTAACAGCCCACACCATGTAGAAAGACTTCCAAAATCTTGGTGCCTCTTCCTGGCCCACAGACTCTGAATTGCCAGTGGGGTGCCAGGCAGGAAGGTGCAGGTGGATGAGCCTGAAAATGGCCTTTTTTCCTGTAAAAACGCTATTCAGAGTTTCAGCCAGACTAGGAGAAAGTGAGCTGTGTGTCCCTGAGCAATGGCCCTGGGGCATCTGCCTTTGGCCTGTGCTGGCTCGGTGGGGTCTGGGGAGCCAGGGCTGTATCTGCTCTAGAATTGTTCCCAGCTTGTCTGGCCCAGGCACAAAAAAGTTGAAAATGTCTCTCTTTTTCTGAAAAAAATAGCTATTTGACATGTTTTCCATCCCAAAGTCCAGCTTCATTATCTTGTACTTGCATATCAGTGCCTGACTCAGAAACAATACGACTCTTCCAAAAAAAGAAGACCTCCTTTCTGGGTATTTTGGGATGTTAATCAGCTTCAAACGCAAAGTCAGAATTCTGCCTTGTTCTTGGGAAACAGCAAGGACGTTGCCAGATGCTCGTGCCAATTGGAGCAGCCTGGGAAATTTTTTATTAGATGTTTTTTTTGTCGAAGAGGCAGTTCATCAAATGAAACGCTCTCCAGGAAAAAAAGTCTGAATTTCTGATTTCCCCTAAGAAAGAATTGTGCTTGAAAGCATTGAATTCTATGTGGGTATTTATTACACAGGGGCTCGTGTTTTCTCCAGCATTTCTCTTATTTTGAGGTTTGAACTGGCTTCAGTTCCAAATGTCACCATCAAACCAATCATCTTGGATTTCCTGAGAGCAGGCAGCAGCAGGACAGGAGCGGCTGCTCCTTCCCAGCAGTGTGTTACCCAGCTCAGGATCAGACATGTTTGACATTGAGTGATTCCTGAGATGAAAGGACAGTTTCCTGCTCTCCTGCCGATAAATTCCAATCCGTGCATATTCCCCGTGTCCCTCTAATGAGGCTGCTGACAAATGGAGCCATGTGGGGCTGCTGTTCAGGCTGCTGAGCTGTGATGCTCCTTCCCTGGGGTCTGGGTACTGCAGCCACGGCTCTGCCTGCAAGTCCCTGTGCTGAGAGGCCCTGTGGATAGCGGCTGCTCTCGAGGGAGGGGTAGGATAACAAGCCTGTCATATATCCCATGCCAGGCAGCCTGTGTGGCAGGGTGAGGCAGGTTCCCACTGCCCTGCTGTCAGGGCTCTGGGTTCAGCCACAGGACTGCTGTCCCCTGATCCCAGAGTGCTGGGGCTGCTGCCCCTGGTTTTCTTTCTTCCCTCCATTGTGCCCCTGCTCTCTCCCTCAGGAATGCCAAGCAGATGCCAGTGGCGGTGGCCGAGGCCCTGCAGTCGGTGTTGCAGCTGGAGGGTGGCCTGTCGCCCTCGGAAGCAGAGGAGCATTTAACAGCCCTGGAACGGTCCCAGCGCTTCCAGTCTGAAACCTGGTCGTAAGCCTGGCTCCCTGCCTCCCCTTCCCCACAAACTGCCTGAATAAAGGAGCCAGCACAATGATCTGCCTCTGACATCTTCCTAGGGCTGGAATTACCCCAGCCTGGACAGGGGCCTGGCCAAGAGGGTGGATTTACCCAACCAGCCCTTCCCTGATGGCAGCAGGGCCACCACGGGTGGGGGGACCCTGTCTCCTGGGGCTGTTTGGCTCCCTGTGCCCACTGCCTGCCGGAGCAGGGCTGAGAGCTCTCTGGGGCGATGGTGCTGGCTGGCTCCAGTGTGGGACTGATCTGCCATCCCGTGTGCTCCAGCTCCAGGGGTCACCATGCAGGGTGGGCAGCACCCGTGGGCATTTCTGGAGCCACAGCAATGGCAGTGGCCACGGTCTGTGGCAGCACCCAGAGGAAGTGAACTGTTGCATGGGAGTCTCTCCACCCTGCCATTAGTCAGCAGCGTTTGCTGCAGGAGGAGGCTGCCTGGACAGACCTGTTCCCCCTGTCTCCGGCAGCCAAGGCCAGCAGGGACAGGCACAGGAGGAAACCTCGATTCCTCTGTCTCTGCTGCCAGTTCATCATCCTAAGCCTGCTTAATGTTGAGGTCTGAGCTCTGAGTGCCAGTTCCCACTGAGCTGTTCCCTTCCCTGAGCACCTGCTCTGCTGCATCCATCCTCCACCCCATCCTGGGAGCCACTTCCAACCCTTTCCCTGCAGCCTCAGGGTTGTGCACCCTCTTGGCCCTGACAATGCCCTAGTGGGACCAGTGCCACCACCTTCCTCCCCCAGTTTGGTGAACTGGGTGCCACCATGTAAATAGCAATTAGGACCTAGGGCATGAATCAGCCAGGGACAGTCCCTGGGAGCAAGCTGGGACAGGAAGGGACAGCAATGCCACACCATGCCTGTGACCCAGCTACACGCTCACGTCATGGGGTCCTGCAGGGGCCAGGAGTGCCCTGGGGCATTGCTCGAGCTGCAGCACCACAGTGAGGGGGAACAGGGCAATTTTGGGGCTCCCCACCCCACTGCTTTGCTCTGAGGAGCTCTTGCACTTGCAGCCCCTGGCTGGGCTGAGTGTCTTCATACCCCAGGGACAGCCAGGGAGCCAGTGCAGATCTAGTGTATGGCAGTCACCATGCTGGTGACACCTTCCCCTAATGTGGGGCACAGTCCAGGCAGGATACTTCCTTCCAAGCCCTGCAAGCTGCTTGTGGGACATGGCAAGGAGAGATGGCCCAGCACAGGGACTGACCTGAGAGACAGGGAGCCAGAGTGGAGCAGCACAGGGCCCATGCTGGGGGCTGTGCTGGGGGCTGTACTGGTGGAGCACAGGGCCCATGCTGGGAGGCTGTCCTGGTCTCTGAGCTAGAGGCCTGTCCTGGGCGGGCACAGGGCCCAAGCTGCCATGCCCGGGGGCAGAGGTGTGGGCATCACTGGCCACAGAAGTGGCTCCATTGGTGCTGGGCAAGCAGAAGAGGCGGCCTTGGGCCCAGCTCCTCCCCGGCTGCTCCAGCGGGAGCTGATTGGCGCGGGCATGGCTGCCTGCCCCGGGCTGTCTGCATTTGAGCCGCTTCCAGAAGCTGACAAACCAGACTGGTTAGAGCCCTGCCCGGCCCAGGGCAGGAGGCCGCTGTCGGTGCGCCCGTGTGCCCGGCACGCCTGCAGCGCTCCTGGCACCGCGGCGGGTCAGCGCTGCGCTGGTGCTGGGGAGGAGGAAGAGGAGGACAAGGAGAAGAGGCTGTTGGATGCTGACAGCGATGCCCCTCTCGGGGTGTTCTATCGGTGAGGATGATGGGGACACACCCTGCTTCGAAGGCTCCTGACCCTTTGGTCTGGGAGGGTTCCCCACACTGCGCCAGAGGGATAGTGGGACTCCGTGCAGATGCTGCTGCCTTCAAACCCTTCTGGCAGCCGCGCTGAAGGCTCCCTGCTGCCCTGGAGCAGCACCCACGTCCTGCACCCAGCCCTGAGGAGCCTTGGGGGGTGGCAGGTGAGGGGGTGGCCGTGGAGCA
Organism: Sclerurus mexicanus; assembly: GCA_013396755.1. Lineage (NCBI taxonomy): Eukaryota > Metazoa > Chordata > Aves > Passeriformes > Furnariidae > Sclerurus > Sclerurus mexicanus. The sequence continues at coordinate 278,362 of VWZF01004670.1, read as the reverse complement.
GCCGCCCTCATGGAGCCGGCAGCGGGCGAGGAGGCAGAGCCTCGTCCCCAGCCAGGGCAGGTGGCCAGTGCGGAAGGGTGTGCCAGGCAGAGGGGTGACAGTGAGACTGTGGGGTCGGGGGACCCCGGGGAGCAGCCCCAGCTCTGTGGAGAGGTGTCTGCTGCTGCCTGGGGGCGCTGGAACCCGCCGCCGGCGGAGGATGCAACGGAGCCGCTCCTGCCTGGGCACGATGAGCTGCCTGCTGCCCGCGGTGCCTCCCTGCCTGCGGGGCAGGACCCTCCCGCCGCTGTCACCACCAGCCCCGTCCTGCCCCGCGGGGAGAGCCCGGCGCCGCCCAGGGTGTCTCCCAGCCTGGAAAGCGTCTCCAGCTCCATCCTGAGCCTCTTTGGTGAGGAAGAGGTGACGTCGAGCAATGAGGTGGCGGCGGCAGCAGAGCCGTGCCCCGTGCTGGCGGGCAGCGAGGACGAGTGCCCCATCTGCACGGAGCCCTACGATGAGCAGCGGCACAGGCCGGCCCTGCTGAACTGCAGCCACGGGCTGTGCCGCGCCTGCCTGCGCACCATCATGGACACGGCCGCGGGCGCCGAGTTCGGCCGCGTGCGCTGCCCCATCTGCCGCCAGAAGACGCCCATGCTGGAGTGGGAGATCTGCAAGCTGCAGGAGGAGCTGCTCCTGCTGCACACCCAGCCCGGTGCCCCCGGCACCCTGGCCACCCCTCGGCCCCCCACCCTGCCGCCCCGGCGCCCGGGCCTGGCGGGCGCCCTCGAGCATCGCTTCCAGGTGCGCTTCCACACCAGCCGCATGTTCGGGTGCCTGCCCTGCGTCCGATCCCCGCCCTGCCTCATCCGCGGGCTGGCCCGGCTGGAGCGCCGCTGCCGCTGCTGCTACCTCCTGCTGCTGGCACTGCTGCTGGCGGCCGAGATGCTCAGCCTGCTCCTCATCTTCCTGCCCATCGTCCTCATGGTGATCCTCTTCCTCATCCTCGATAAATAACGCTGGGTCGGTGCCCCCAGGCCGAGCTGTGCGCGGGGAGAGGAGCCCTGCTCTGGCTCTGCCCCCGGCGCTGCAGCTGGGCTGCGGTGCCAGCTGGGACCAGGCCTGTGACCCAGGTGCCTGGGATACCTGGTGCTGCCAGTGAGCCCGGAGCGGCTGAGGCGGCAGAGGAGCTGTAGTGGCAGCTGAGGGAGGCAACCTCGGAGCTGGGAATCAGCAGCAATGAAGGGGCGGATGGATTGGGAGCCCTTCCTGCACAGGGGCACATCCCTGGCATGGGGCTGAGAACCAGAGGGGCTCTGCGGGCAGAGCAGGGCTGTGCCATGGCCAGTGCCGTGGGCTGTGCCGCCCATGCCTGTGACAGACAGGCTGGGATTCCCCAGAATGGACTGAAAATACAACCTGTGTTTGTACCACAGCCATATCCAGCTGAGTGCAGTCCTTTGTCCAGACTCAGCCTGTCCCCTTGGGGCCCAGCAGTGACACAAGGAGGGGGTGGGCATAGCCAGTGATCCCCAGCCACCCTGAGAGGAGCGCCCACTCCACCACGGCACCTCCCAGCCGTGCCAGCCCGTGCTCAGGCCGTGCCCTTTGGGGAGATAAGCGAGCAAACATGGCTCTGTCCCTGCAGCACATGGGTGGAGGAGCCTGTGGTGAGTGGCACCAGGGCTGTGCCCACGTGGGACCTGCCCATGGCTACCATGGAGCAGGGTTGTCCCAGGGGTGAGCAGGGTCTGGGCTCTGCCTCTGAGTGGGCAGCCGGCCTCGTGTGGGGACCATGTCCCAGCCAGGCAGTGCCCGAGTCACAGTGCAGCTCCTCTGCACCCTTGCTCCTCAACACTCCTTGGGGACACCTGTATTTGAGGGGACAACGATGGGGATGCCTCCAGGCCTTCAGCCACCTTTGGGCTAGGTGGGCAGCAGGGAGTTGTCAGACCCTCAGGATCCCCCCAGGATTCCATTTGGGGAGTGCTGGTACCCATGTTCACAGCCAGGGATGTGCTGCTCTGTATTTATCACTGTCAGCCTCCTCTGGGTGCCCTCCCAAGGCTCTGTGCAAAGCCTGTACTGCATCACCCCCCTGTGCTGTCACCCCTCTTCATCCCCCCCTGCCCATCCCTGCTCTGGTGACACTCCTTTGCCCTGTCCTCCTGCCCAGCCATGCCAGGCTTGTGCAACCATCCACGTGTTCCGACTTTGCCCTTGTCTCCCGGAAACATGCTGCGGGCACCTCCCCAGAGCTGTGGCTGTGAGGGACCACACAGCACCCCCATGCCCTTCCACTTCCTCCTGCACAGTGAACCGGGTCAGTGGGGAGTGAGCATTGCCCTGCCCTGTCCACACAGCCCTGTGGGAAACCCATGTCCTGGTGCCCGTGGGGGCAGAGATTTGGGCCGTGGGCTTTGCCAGGGCACTCATGCCAGCCCCAGCACCGTCACTGCCATGTGTTGCCCTGGCAAAGTGCTGAGACACAGCATAGGAGAAGGGTACCCCAAAACAGGTCAGGCTAGGAGGCAGGGGGAGGTGGGTCTCCCCCAGCCCCTGTGGCACCAAGGAATATTTATTTATACCAAGTGGAGCAGCTCCATCAGGAGAAGCGCCAGCTTAGCCCTGGCTGGAGGCATTTTTGGCTGGATGGATCCTGCAGGGAGTGGGGGACTCAAACTCCCGAGGGGCTGTGTCACTGCGTGGGACCCTGCACGTGTCTCTGCTCCACATTGTATAGGGGGTGTGATGTGTGTGTGGGTGAACCAGGCCAGAGCTGTCCCCATGGGGACACCCGGAGCACGACACCCTCTGGTGCTCTTGTGCTCCCCTTTGCCGGCACCTCTGGGTGCTGAATGCTGAAGGGCACCTATATCAGCCCAGGGAGGGGTCTCTGGGGGGCTGCAGTGCAGGATGGACCCTGAGGGCAATGCCGAGCCTGGCTGCAGTGTCTGCTCCCAGGGACTGGGTTATATTTAGTACTCCGAGATAGCAGCAGGCAGCATGCGGGTGCTGCAGCACGGGGAGTGGGGCTGGGAGCCCACAGGGCTGACCCAGGGCTCCTGCTGTGGGCACAGCTGCCCCAATGCCCCACACACAGGCCCATACAGACACCCTGCTGTTCCCTGGCACCCCAAGAAGCACCCTGCCTCCCTGTGCAGCCCACAGCCCCCACAACCCTTCCAAGCACCATGAACAACCCACTGCAGCCCCCTCCCACATCTCGATGCACTCCCATCTCACCACATGCAGCCCTGTGCAGCCCTCACCCACCTCCTCACCAGACCCCCAGTTCTTCATTGCTGCCCCCTCCTTTCCCATTGCAGCTCCTCAAGCCCTCTCCCTCCTCACCATGGACTCCAGCACAGTCCCCCAAATCCACCCCATCTCTCCACTCGCAGCTCTCCCTGTCCCCTCCCACAGGCCCCTGACACCCCATTGCACCCCAGTCTCATCCCCCAGGGGCTGGCATCAGGGTGACATGGTCTCCCCATGACCAGTGATGTGGCCCCATCCCTGCCAGGACCTGCCCACTCTGTGGGGCCAGACCTCTCCTAGCTCCTCCCACTGGAGCCTGGCGTGTCCCCACCTGGGTCCTGGCCATGCCAGGTGGCTGTGGGGACACCAGTAGAACATCCAACCTTAGGTATTCCCTGAGTGCACCTGGTCTGACCCATCTGAACAGGCAAGGGCTGGGGATCAGAGGTCAGCAGGTTGGGGGGTTGGGGTGTCAGGGGTCCCATCCCTATTGCACCACAACCAGCAGCAGCATCTCCCCTTCTCCACTCAACTCCCCACACTGAGGTTATATCCCCATCCCATGCCAGTGGGAGCATGGCCAGAGGATCAGCAACCACAGGGCCAGCTTGATGAGGCACTGGGGGCAACTCCTATGCCACAATCTGGCCCTAAACTTGCAGCCTGAGTGAGCAGAAGCTGGTACCCATGACTGTGGCAGCCCTCACCGGGATTGCACCCTGAGAAATCCTGAGCTCAGCAATCCCTCCCCACCTGCAGGGCCAGCACTGCCCTGGGGATCTGTCACAGCCTCTGGGGCTCTGTGCCACCACCCATTATCCTCTCGTTGTGGGCTTGCACCCTGTTGTGAAAGCTGGGTGCTGGCACACGCTGTTGCAAGCAGCTTCCTCTCCACTGGAAGGGCCATTTGGGGTGTGTGACTGCCCTGGGTTGAGGTTTGAGGCTGCGTGTCCCCAAGGAGGGCACAGCCCTGGTGCTCCAGCCACCTCCTGCCAGCCTGGCACGTTGCTGCTGCATTGCCCAGCACAGCCTCCAGCCCAGCACTGAGGCCAGATCCTCCTGCTCTCTGTGTCTGTGGGGAACTGCTCCTGTTGTGCAACCCTGGGGCAGGATGGGACCAGTGGGGCCATGTGCCAGTGCTGCTCAGGGGTGCCACCATCACCTGCAGGAGCAGAGCTGCCCCCAGCCCTGTGACCCCTGGCACCAACCAGAGGGACTGCAGGAGCAGCTTTTCATAGAATCATAGAATATGATGAGTTGGAAGGGGCCCACAAGGACCACTGAGTCCTGTCTCCTGGTCCTGTGCAGGACACCCCAAGAATCCCACCATGTGCCTGAGAGCAATGTACAAACACTTCCTGAACTTTGGGGAGAACGGTTGGGAAACCATTCCCTGAACCCATGCCAAAGGCTGAGCCCAAACCAGCCCAAACCCAGCCCTTCCCACATCTAAAGTGAGGACGTTTAGGAAAGAGTCATCCCCAGGAGCAATTTAACCCCCCTGTCATGGGCCAAACTGAACACTGGGAGAGCCCAGAGCTTCATCCCACCCTGGGACAGCTATTACAATAATGAGGAGGTTTTACACCCAGTTCATCTGGGAACAATTGGGGGCATCTTTTCTCACACATGGCCAAATCTGCTCCTGTGACGTCCTGGTCATGCTTAAGAAGCCGGTGGGACTTGGAGCTCTTTGAAAACCCATTTTGGAGGCACAAAGCTCAGCAAGGCCATAGGAGAATTTCAGGGCTTGGGATGTGACTTTGAAACACTTTTAATTCACCTGCAGCTGTGACACCAGAGCTGGCACCGCCCCATGTCCCTGTCCCCTGCAGCACACACAGCCTCTCTTCTAGTGAGCGCTTATTTGAGGTTAATAGGGCTGGAAAAATGGGCTCTCACCCAGAACTTGCTCCTGAAAAGCCCCATTTCTTCCTTAATTGCAACTCAAAATCAAATTAGCAGTTTTAAATTTACTCTGTGCCCAAGAGAAGCCATGAGGATGGGGAAGGACATTCTGTACCCTTTGTCCTTATGTAATAGAAAAGGCAAACTCTGGCTTTGAGGGCAAAATTGCTGCCACCTCTGCTCTGACTGGCCCACTGCTTCCATGTCTTTGGGGACAGAGATGCTCAACTGGATTTGATATGACCGTTTGGGGAGCTGGACACATTTATCCTGGATTTGGGATGAGCCTTTGGGGTGACGGAGATGCATACCTTGGATGTGAGGCTGCCCCAACTTCCCCAAGCAGCCACATCATCAGACACCCTGAGGTGTTGCTGTGACCACCAAGAGACACCTGCACTGTGTCAGGGCTACATGTGCCCCCAACATCCATGAAGGATGGCAGGAATGTGGGTGCCGGGAGAGACAGACAGGTCTCAGTGTGCCTGGGAATGGGGATGGCACCAGCTGCATGACTGATACTGTAATTCAGCAACGACGGACTGGGATGTTGTTTTATTTTCCAGGCACAGAAACCCTCCTGGGATGGGAACCAGCAGCCAAGCACAAGGAGTCTGCAGGCACCCCCCACCCCTACACCCCCCAGGGTGGGGGCTGTGGGACATGCTGGTGCTTTGGAAGCAGCTGCTCCACTGTGGCCCATAGCAGAGGGCAGAGACAGCTGCTGCCTCTGGAGAAGGGAAATTCGGGGGCCAGCGCTGGGCTAGTGGTGCTGTGGCTGCACAGACCCTCGGTGTGCACACACAGAGCCTCCATGCACAAGCACATACACACACCATCCCGTGTGCTCAGCTCACACCCTGGGGACCCACGTTGTCCTGGGAGCATCCTCCCAGCTGCTTCTGCTGCAAATTCCTGCCTCTCCCAGCTGGAGAGCTGCCATCCCGGTGGTCCCGGGACCCACGGGGAGCACGCAGCAGGTGCCACTGGCTGGTGCTGCGGGGTGCACAGCAGCCCCCAGGGCAGTCCCCATGTGCCCACAGGGATGGTGCAGAGAGGGCTGTGGTCAGGGCCCAGGGGCGCACCTGCCTCCCCAGAGCAGGGCTGAGAGAGCCCAGCACTGCCCATGTCCCTGCCCAGCTCCCTTTGACAGCAAGTGCCACCTGGGCCAGCTGGCACATCCTCCCCCCGGTATCCCATGTCACTCAGGGAGGAAGGGGACATCCAGATGGTGTTTGAGAGTCCTTGGTGTGGCAGGGGACCACTTGCCAAGGTGGGCAGGGTACCTCCACGGTGCCCATCCCTGTGCGGTGGGACAAGGGACTGGGCAGGGAGGGGGCACCCCTCCACCAGAGCCAAGAGCCAGTCTGGAGGAGGAGGTGTCAGCCCAGGGGAAAGCCTTAACCCTGGGCATCTCCCCCCAGCTTGCCCCACGGATGGAGCAGGGCCAGGGTGCAGCATCCCAGTGTGTCACCCACTCCTGCCCACAGTGATGCTCCCTCGAGATGCCAGCTTGCTGTTCGTTCCAATATAATCTTTATTGGGGAGACTGATGGGGGTTTGAACAAGGCCGGGTATAAAACACGATCATGGTCACAACCAGCAGTGGGAGGCATTGGCAGAGCAGCACAGAGACGGTACCGGCCCCGTTCTGTACTGGCGGGGGTGGTCCCAGGGCCGTGCTGGCAGCATCGCCCGCTCCCCTGGGACAGGCAGGGGGATGATCTGGTCCCTCTCCCTGGGTGGATGCTGGGCTTTGGCCAGTGCCAGGGGCTGCTCTTCCTTCCAGGATGCAGGGTTCTGGGACCCCTCTGGCTTGCTCAGCCTCGGTGCTCTGGGACTGGGTGGTGTGTGCCCCTGGTGTGCCGGGTTGTGGTGCTCAGCCCCGTGGGAGCACCAGCAAATTATGGCTTTTTCTTCATTTGTTTTTTGCTTTTTTGGCAGCAAACTTACTCCTCCAGGTGCTCTGGAGAAAGCAAGACTGTGCACAGGGGGCTGCTGCCCTGCCAGCCCCTCTGCACAGGGGTCACAGCAGAAATCCTGCTCCAGGGAAGGGACTGTGGGCAGGAGCCAGATCTCAGTCCCCCCGCCCAGACAAATCCCCTTGCTGAAGCCAGCAATGTGGGGTACCGGACCCCATGCCACCCCCCGAGCCATCCCACGGGGCATCGGTGCGGGTCCCAGGTGGAGCAGCAGAGAACGGGGACAGCTCAATGCCTTTGTGAACACATAATGGCCTGGGATGGGAAGGCTGGGGACGGATGGGGGAAAACCAAGAATCCTCCAAAACGAGGATAAAGTGGAGCTTTCCTCAAGGGCCTGTGGAGGAAACGGGCCGCAGGTCTGCTGGCCTCCGAGGGGCCAGTGCAGCGGCTTGGCGTGGCTACTGAGACTCGGGCGCTTGGCGGCGTGGCCACTGAGATGAAAGCTTTGGCAAATAACTTACAGAGACGGGGGAGGAGGGGGCAGCTGGGGACCTGTCCTCACTTCCTGTGCTGGGAGGGTGACCCAGCGTGGCATCGTGCACCTCCAGGGCTCCTTGTGCTGCTGCTGCCGGCTGTGGGGCAATGGGGAGGGTGTCACTCCAGTCGGGACTCAGCGTCCACTCTCAGAAGAGCCAGGGATAGAAGAGGGAGAGGTGCCCAGGGAAAGAGCACGGCGAGATGCTCGATGCACAGCAGGGGCACCCACTGCAGGGCCGGGGGGAGCTGGAGGACCTGGACACACTGGTAGGTGTGCTCCCCATCCCAGCGTCCCTCTCCCTGGGTACCACTGGTGTGTAGGGGGCTGCTGCCAGGTCCCAGCATCCCCATTGCCCCCAACAGTGCTGGCGAGGATNAGCGTCCCCTCTCAGAAGAGCCAGGGAGAGAAGAGGGAGAGGTGCCCAGGGAAAGAGCACGGCGAGATGCTCGATGCACAGCAGGGGCACCCACTGCAGGGCCGGGGGGAGCTGGAGGACCTGGACACACTGGTAGGTGTGCTCCCCATCCCAGCGTCCCTCTCCCTGGGTACCACTGGTGTGTAGGGGGCTGCTGCCAGGTCCCAGCATCCCCATTGCCCCCAACAGTGCTGGCGAGGATGCAGGTCCCACATCCTTGGCCGTGGTGAGTGTCAGAACTTTCCTTGGCTGTGCCACTGACAAAGAGGGGACCGGGGGCCGGCCGTGGTGCTGCACCGTGCTCTCCCACCTGCGGTGTGCCAGGAGGTGCGGGCAGGGGCGCGGGGCTCACATGATGGTGCAGGAGGACAGCGGGTTCCGGATGTGGCAGGTGCAGGCGGCCCCGCAGTACTGGCGNCGATCATGGTCACAACCAGCAGTGGGAGGCATTGGCAGAGCAGCACAGAGACGGTACCGGCCCCGTTCTGTACTGGCGGGGGTGGTCCCAGGGCCGTGCTGGCAGCATCGCCCGCTCCCCTGGGACAGGCAGGGGGATGATCTGGTCCCTCTCCCTGGGTGGATGCTGGGCTTTGGCCAGTGCCAGGGGCTGCTCTTCCTTCCAGGATGCAGGGTTCTGGGACCCCTCTGGCTTGCTCAGCCTCGGTGCTCTGGGACTGGGTGGTGTGTGCCCCTGGTGTGCCGGGTTGTGGTGCTCAGCCCCGTGGGAGCACCAGCAAATTATGGCTTTTTCTTCATTTGTTTTTTGCTTTTTTGGCAGCAAACTTACTCCTCCAGGTGCTCTGGAGAAAGCAAGACTGTGCACAGGGGGCTGCTGCCCTGCCAGCCCCTCTGCACAGGGGTCACAGCAGAAATCCTGCTCCAGGGAAGGGACTGTGGGCAGGAGCCAGATCTCAGTCCCCCCGCCCAGACAAATCCCCTTGCTGAAGCCAGCAATGTGGGGTACCGGACCCCATGCCACCCCCCGAGCCATCCCACGGGGCATCGGTGCGGGTCCCAGGTGGAGCAGCAGAGAACGGGGACAGCTCAATGCCTTTGTGAACACATAATGGCCTGGGATGGGAAGGCTGGGGACGGATGGGGGAAAACCAAGAATCCTCCAAAACGAGGATAAAGTGGAGCTTTCCTCAAGGGCCTGTGGAGGAAATGGGCCGCAGGTCTGCTGGCCTCCGAGGGGCCAGTGCGGCGGCTTGGCGTGGCTACTGAGACTCGGGCGCTTGGCGGCGTGGCCACTGAGATGAAAGCTTTGGCAAATAACTTACAGAGACGGGGGAGGAGGGGGCAGCTGGGGACCTGTCCTCACTTCCTGTGCTGGGAGGGTGACCCAGCGTGGCATCGTGCACCTCCAGGGCTCCTTGTGCTGCTGCTGCCGGCTGTGGGGCAATGGGGAGGGTGTCACTCCAGTCGGGACTCAGCGTCCACTCTCAGAAGAGCCAGGGATAGAAGAGGGAGAGGTGCCCAGGGAAAGAGCACGGCGAGATGCTTGATGCACAGCAGGGGCACCCACTGCAGGGCCGGGGGGAGCTGGAGGACCTGGACACACTGGTAGGTGTGCTCCCCATCCCAGCGTCCCTCTCCCTGGGTACCACTGGTGTGTAGGGGGCTGCTGCCAGGTCCCAGCATCCCCATTGCCCCCAACAGTGCTGGCGAGGATGCAGGTCCCACATCCTTGGCCGTGGTGAGTGTCAGAACTTTCCTTGGCTGTGCCACTGACAAAGAGGGGACCGGGGGCCGGCCGTGGTGCTGCACCGTGCTCTCCCACCTGCGGTGTGCCAGGAGGTGCGGGCAGGGGCGCGGGGCTCACATGATGGTGCAGGAGGACAGCGGGTTCCGGATGTGGCAGGTGCAGGCGGCCCCGCAGTACTGGCGAAAGGTCTGGTAGCAGCTGCGGTCGGTGTCGCTGCTCCACTGGACGGGGTTGGTGGCCAGAGCCTCGGCCGGCAGTCTGTTCAGGATACTGGTGTTGACGGCCAGCGCTGCCAGCCCGTAGTCGGTGAAGAGGACGGTCTCCCGCTTGCAGGTGGGGCAGGAGATGAACTTGTACTTGGGGCAGGACTCGTAGAGGATCTGCAGGCACTCCTCGCACACCGAGTGCAGGCAGGAGAGGATGCGGGGCCGCTTGTTGGTGAAGTTGTACATGTGGCCGCAGGTGGGGCACTCGAGGGGCTCGCAGGGCGTCGAGGGGTGCAGCACATACTGGTTGACGATCACCTCGTCCGACGGCGGCTGCCGGTGGTAGCAGACCTCGGAGCTGCCCTTCCGCTGGTTCTGGTACCCGCGCTCTCGCCGCGGCAGGGGGGGAGTCCGGGGCAGCGGCAGGGGGCCGGGGGCGGCGTCCAAGGCGGGGATGTCCCCGCATGCCTGGTTGACGATGATCTCGGACTCGGAAGGCCACGCGCGCTTGGCCACGAGTGGTGGCTCGCGGCGCGGGGCCGGCGCGTAGCGCGGCTGTGAGGCCTGCAGCTCCGAAAACTTCTCCGGGTGGATGATCTTCATCGCCTCCATTTTAATGATGACCTGTTGCCCTTTCAGACACGACATGAGTATCGTTTTCACATTACTGTCCACTGCTCTGGGGTCTCCGAGGGACGCCTGCATGAGGCTAAAACATGCTGGCAGCCTGCTGAGCTTTCAATCTCGGTCTGGCTGCGGAGCAGGAGCACGGGGAGCAGCTGCTGGCGCGGGAGAGCATCCTGGGGAGACGGGGCAGCGCCAGCAGGCCCCGTGCCCCTCTTCTCCAGCCGGCCCCAAGAGTGCCAGGTGTGAGATCAGGGCAGACAGGGGAAGGCAGGGCTCACAGTGGCATCCTGCCTGCCTTGCAGGATGCTCTTGGGCGGGCAATCGAAGCGTCGGCTCCCTGCAGCCTCGCTGGGATGTTATCGTGACACTGGCAGTCACTTGGCAGCCCTCCTCTTCGCCTTCACTGCCACTTCCTGTGCCAGATCAGTTGCAGTTGGAAACAGTAATTTGGGGATGGTGGTGCTGGCCCCTGCCTGGGGCAGGTGAGTCCAGGGAGGGTCTCGCAGGAACCGGAGGCAGCATTCACTTCACCCCAGCCCGGCCTTTATTCCTGTTTACTTGCAGTGGGATCCTCGTGGCGCTGAGGAATGTGTTTGCAAATTCCTTTGCTCTGACTTCCCTCTCCCACTTGCCGTCACCAGCAGCTCCCACAGGGCAGGGACTCAGGGTGCATGCCGTGCCGGAGGGCAGCTCACCTTGGCTGCTGCCAGGCCACCAGGCACCTTGTCCCTATGTCCCTGGTACCTCTGTCCCCAGCTCAGCTTCGTGCTCACTGAAAATGAAAAGTGAGAGCAGGTTGGATCCAAGGCTCTTCAGGGATCTGCCAGCTGCCAACACTCCCTCGGGATGCCTTCCCGCCTGCATCCCAGCAATTTGGCAACCAAGCCCTGCAGGTCCTGTCCATCCGCCCATGTGCTTGGGCTGCAGAAATGGGAGTAGGCAGGTATTTCCCCCCAGGCATCCCCTCAGTGGCCTCGAGTTTGGGATTCCGGGACTCCCTCTGCCCTGGGGATGGGAGGGCAGGTCCCCTGTGCCCCACTGGGATGCAGGGCCCCTCCTGAAGGGGCTCCTCCACCGACCTGCCTCTGCTCAGGGTTTTCTCTCACGTTTAGCCCCTCCTCTACTCAGTGGATCTATTTTTACTTCCATCGCTCGCTCCTGATCTGTCCCTGCTATTATCCCTCCCTCCAGCTTCCTCTCTCCCTTGGCAGCTCCCTGCCCTTGTCCTGGGGCTTCTGGAGAGGACAGGCCACACTTGGGGGCAGGAGATGGGGGGCAAGCAGCCGGCCCATGGCCATTTCCTCCCTCAGCAGCCCCGCGCCAGCCCAGCTCTCCTCCGAGAAGGGCGAAGGCACTTTCCTCCATCACACAGCAAATCCTGTTAGAGGGATGCCTGCTCCTGCCGAGCGCTGCCAGGCCTGGCGGAGGGGGCCCGAGGGGGCCATCTGGTTGCAGCAGCAGCCTTTGGGGATGAAGAGAGGCTGTGGGGGTTCAGCCCCGGGTGTCTGAGAGTTGGAGGGGGTGGCTGGATCCCTGCCCAACCCTAGTTGCGGTGTCCCAGGGACCATGCCCTGGCAGCTCTGGGGTCCTGCAAGCATCTGGCCCTGGGGAGGGAGGCCTCAAATCCTGCATCCCCCATCATGAGCTTACATACTGCACCCCTCATCCTGCACCCCTCAAGCACCACATATCCCCCCACATACAGCAGCAACCCCAGGGGCTCTGCCTGAAGCTCTCACAGAGATGCTCACCCGCAGCACCCATGGGCACAGCAATCCGGGTGGTCAGCAGTGCCACGCACTGTCACCGTGTTCCCACGCTCGTGCTGTCACACCCCTTCACACACAGCCCTGGCACAGCACCCTGCACCCCATCACCCCTCGGGCGCACATCNCTGGGGGGCACATCCCCCGCCGCACCCCACACCCCCTTCACCCCTGGGGTTAAATGCACCTTTCCGCTCACACACCCATTAATCCTGGGGCAACACAGCCCCCCGACATACCCCACACCCCGTCACCCCTGGAGTGACACCCCTGTACCCTACATCCCCAGCACTTCTGGGGTGACACAGCCCCCCACCGTACCCTGTTATCTCTATCACTTCTGGAGTGACACAGCTCTCCCCAGCACCCCCCTGAAGACACGCAGCATCCCTCCCCTCCCGACCTCCCACCGCAATCCCCAGCCCACACACCCCTGCCCCACGCTCGCAGCCCCGCGGTGCACACACATGTGCACACAC
>VWZF01004670.1:194168-264845 GCA_013396755.1 Sclerurus mexicanus | reverse complement strand
AACATCGGAGACCGGGTCCGCCAGCAGCCCCCGCAGCCCCCGGGCTGGGGAGAGGCCGGACCCCAGAAGGGCTCTCACCACCGCTTTTTCCCCACTGCCGAATCAGCCGTGCACCCCACCGTGTCCCATGGGACCCACGGCCACCCCCGCGGGAGCAGAGCAGAGGGAATCCCCTGGCAGCCCCCGAGTCCTGGCTGAGCTCCAGGGCACTCAGGCACAGGGTCTTGCTGGTCCCTGGGGACACGGTGGGCTCAGCGTGCTGGGTCGGGGCTGACACCACCACTGGGTCCCAGCAGTGCTGCCAGGTCCCTCCAGAACACTGGGGAGCATTGCTCATTGCCATGGCCTTGCTGGTTTGACCCCAATCAGTGACACAGGCAGATAGGAGCCCATAGGCTGTGGACAGCTGCCCTGGGAGGGTGACTCCTGGCCTGTGCTTCTGGGCTCCTGCGAAGCCCTGGCAGATGTTAGAGGCCAGGTTGCCTTCTAGCCCCGCTGGGGATGCCTCCAGCACGGAGAGTCCCCAGGCATGCAGCCAAAATGAACAGGCAGCCCCACATAGTGCGCCCCATCTCCCATCCTTGGACCCAGAGCTCACAGCCAAACCCCCTCAGTGACAGTGACCCAGGCACATGGGCACCAGAATCCAAACCCACTCCACCCCTCCATCCCACCCAGGCTGGGGCAGGGTGCTGGTGGGCACTCACTGGGCTCTTCTAGCTGCTGCTGGGGCTTCCCTGCTCATGTCACCCACTGCCATTTTCAAGCTTTTTACACTTCTTCAGGATTTTGCCTGGATTTTGGGGTCCTTCCTTGAAGGCTATGCTGCCCAGACCTGCTTGCTGATCCTCCATCCCAGCTGCAGCAAAGACCCAGCCCAAGATGGGAGCTGTGCCCTGACCACACAGCCACACAGCCACATTGAGCTCACACCATGTCTCCCCCCCTCCATCAGTGTGCTGAACACAAAAGCTGAAGTTCACATGTTTTACAGCTCCTGCCTGATAGAAGATCTGCTCACCCAGGCAATGATGCTAAAAATCTCACCCAGGTGCCTGGCCTGGAAGAGATGACCAAAGCCACCCAGGCAGAGCGATGCCCTGGTGCCCTGAGGGCTCAGTGGGGCTGGACACACCCTAGAGTGTGGTACCCCTGGGATCACACAGCGTCACCCACCAGCTGCCTCTGCCTGGGAATCCGTGTTGCCTTGTTGGCAGTGTTTACTGGTCGTGTTTGCAATCTTCAAGTTTCTCTCACCGGATAAGGGATTTTCTAACAACTTTGCCTCTAGTCCCTCTAAGTTCCACTCTTTGATCTACTTACCTTCCGAAATCTGTGAGGCTGCTGCTGTCTGGCACCCTAACACTGCTAAACAGGGATTCCCTTAATTTTCCCTATCCTCCCTGTGTCAGTTTTTACTGACTTCCCTGCTAATGTGCCTGGATGCAGATAGCAAGAGCCGATATATTACGCCTGAGCTCACTGAGCAAAGGAAATTGCAGGAAGTGAGTGAGCACGAGCCATTTTCTGTTATTAATTCGTATGGCATCCCCGTGCTGACCCAGCTACACGGTGTTATTACGCTGCTATTCCGTGAATTAAGCAACAGCTCTATTTTAAAATAATCATAAATTACATCGGGCATCTTTTCTGCTGAATAAGAGTGTGTTTGTGCCAAGGTGCTGGGATCTTCCTGTTGCCCCAACGGCTCTGCCTCTGCTTTGTGTGCTCAATGCAGTTTTCCCTTTTCTCTGCTGAGTTCATTCACCAGGATCTCTGTCTTCCATTCAAACTGAAAATAATCTCATCTTTCAAAACCCAGGCCTTTAATCACTGTCCAGGCCTGGATGGCTGTGGACTTGGGTGATAGTCTCTTGTTCCTGGGCTTAATACCTGACTTTGTAATGTACACATATATGCAGCATTATATTTTATAAAACTCTATTATATGGTGTGTTATCATAAATGCATGTATTTTGGCTGCATGTGGATATCCACAGAATGCCTTCTGAACAGTGATGATGTGATATGGCATTCTCTCCTGGCTTTTACAAGCAGCATTGATGTATTTTACCCTTTTCAGAGACTTTCTCAGCAGGCAGAGCATGCCCTTGGGTTCAGAGGGAGCTCCTCAGCTCTAGTGTACCTGCTGTCCTCAGGTTCTGTGTAGAGCTCTCCTTGGGCAGACATGTAGGAGCAGCTTTGCCAGTGGCTTCACTTCATGTGTCCCAAATGAACAAAAGTTTTGCTGTTTATAATCAAGAGGTTATTATTGTAATTGTGTTGGTCTTGGGACCACCCTGCATGAAACCACAGTTTCTTTCTGCGAAACTGCAGTGTCACAAATGGATCAGTTCTAAACCTTTGCTTTAGAGATGTGTTAGGAGCTGTAACACCACTGGCCAGTCTCTGCCAAGATGAATGATGATACCAGAAGATAATTTGACCTTAAATTTCTTCCTCATCATCTGCATCAGCCATCATCTACTCAGTCATCCAGCTGTATGCTCAGGATTTTGTTGTCCTTTGGATTTCCAATGCCCACAGGGAAGGACCTGTTCTGACAGGATGGCCCGGTCCTTGCCTGGTCTCGACCCTGTGCTGTGATGATACCTCTGTCTTTGCTTTCCACTCAACCCGAATGAGCTAACAGCTCCATGGTGTGCCAAACCTTCCTGCCCCCCACCCCAGATCCCATCCATGCTGTCCATACTCCTGGTGGCTCCCAGGGTGCTCTTTGCAGTGACCCACACCACCTTTACGTACTCCTTGCCGCTCTTGTTACCAAGTTTGTTTATCTGGGTCCTGTGCACATCAACAGCTCTTTCCAAAATCCAGGCTGTTTCTCGCACCAATCTTGTTTTGCACTGGTGAATCACTCATCACACAGATAATTCACCCACAAAAAAATGAGCTCATCCTCATCTTCCAGAGGGAGTTTTATTGGCAGGTCTGCGTGGGGCAGCACCGGTGCCAGCGCCTGCCCGGCTGCTCCATGGTGCCAGAGGGACAACCCAGCCTGGTGTAGCTGGGAGAGATGGCTGCAGTATCCCGTGCAATGCTCCACATTTTCATCCTTCATGATCCATTCCCTCAGAACTCTCTTCCTGCCAGGGAAGAACATCAGGAGAAGGAACCCCAGGTGCCACAATCAGCACCATCCCAGGCTGAGACCCTCCAGGCCCGTGTGAGGCAGCATCAGTCCCCACAATATCCCAGCACAGACCCCAGCAGAAGAGGGAAGCATGGCAGCTCTCATCTGCCAAGCTACTCCACCAAAACCAACACAAGAGCTGTCTGTGCAGTTTGCTCAGGCAGAGCAAACACCATTTTGAAGGAAGGATGCTATTAAAATATCTGCCAAGAAACCAGCAGAGTTGCTTGTTGCCAGATGGTTGCTGAACGATGCCACAGCTGCTGCAGAGCTGGTTCTCTGGTTGCCATTTGAAGCAGTGTGTGGGTTGCTGGTGGTCAAGACCTGGCCTGCAGCACAGTCCTAACACACTAGTGGGGGGCTGGATGTGGTGGTTCCTAGGCTTACAGCTGTCTACAGAGACTCCACCATGAGAAAAATGGTGCTCAGGAGATCCCCAAAGTGTCTAAAGCCTACCACGCACAAGCCTTGAGATTCTGGGAATTATGAACACTATGGCACAACAGACTGACACGCATGGTGCTCTGGCCAGCTTGGAGGTTATGGATGTTCCTAAAGCCCCAGTAGATTCCAAGGGGTGTAATAATTATTTTTACTATTAGTGATTCATTAGTTTAGTGATTAATACTGTGGCCACTTCTGTGAGACCTTGGTGTGAAGTGGGTGCCTACCTTGCTGGTGCTGCACTGAGCAGGAGGGCAGGGGAGGAGGAGGAGGGATGCACATGGGCTGGGGGAGATCAAAGCAGCAGAGCCAGAGAGACCATCTCCTCTCTCCTTGGATGTCGTGACCTTCATTCCCCTCCCCAGCAGCTCCCTGCCTGCAGACCTGGGGTTTCTCAGCTGCCAGGAAAGAACACTCATGGAAAATTTATTGCTCTCTACAGTTATCTCCTGAGAGGAGTGAGAGGGGATGAGGATCTCTAGCCACAAGCCCGGACATGGGAAATTCCAACTGTATTTCCCTATAGCTAAGTAGGGAAAAGCTTTTTCACTGTGAGGGTCAGAGAAGACTGGGGCACAGAGAGGTGGCAGAATCTCCAGCCTTGGAGATGTCCAAAGCTGCCCTGCATGACGTCCAGAGTAATATGCTGGTCACACTCTGAGCAGGGGCTTGCACTGTGGGAGAGGGACCAGCCACAGTTCCCATGGGGCAAGTGGAGCCCATGAGAGCCCCCTTCTTCTTCTGGGACTGCAACTTCCCTATCCCTGGGTATGCACAGTCCCACAGGCTCCTCAGGAAAGGAGGATTTCATGCCTTGTTGGTGATCCCACAACAGCGCAGTCACACCAGAAACTCCCTCCCTGTCCTGCAGTGCCACCGGGGGTGACAGGGCGGTCTGGAGCCCCCCGGCAGCTGCTCGCCTAGGCAAGGGGGCAGCCACAAAGCCCCAGAGCTGCATTTCAGGGGTGAGAAGGTGCAACAAAGACCCATTTCCTTTAGAAAACACCTTGTGCCAAAGCAAAACAGGACAGGGCTGGCCCAGAAACAGAAATGGCAGCTTTGCAGAAACCTTCCCCTGCCCATGCAGCCCGGCTGATGCTGGGTTTAACAGAGCCCGAGGGATCTGAGGCTCAGAAGAAACCAGAGCATGTGCCAGGGCTGGGATGCGGCCGCTCTGCCATCCCTCCCGCGCGGGCCGGGCGGGTGCGGGGCGAGGGTGCAGCTCCCCCCGGAGCCGGCGGTGCCGGGGCTGCGGCAGCGCCTCAACTGCGGGGACATTCGGCGTTCGCTCTGCTGGCTGCCCGGCAGAGCCCGGCGCTGCCTGCGCTTGCACCCTGACAGCGCTGCTCGCCTGGATGCCGCGGCGAGGCTCGAACTGGGTCAGGGAGGAGAAGGCGACCCCGTCCGCCTTCGGGGGGCCCGAGACCCCCGGTGGGGCAGGGGCGTCCCAGCACGGGGGGCGAGGTGCACAGGGTCTTCCTCCTCCCTCCCAGCTGCTGCCTCGGCTGGGACACGGCTCCGGAGAGCAGCCCGGAATGCAGCAGCGATTTGGTTTTGCAGCTTAATTTCAGATTTTACAGGAAAACTTTCCTGAAGGCGGTGGATGGGACCCAGCGAGCCCTACCTGGCTCCTGGCTGCTGCCCCCCTTGCTCTGGATGCAGCCCCACACACAAAGCTGTGGCCACGCTTACAGGTGATGGGATCCTGCTGACCCAGCGTGACTGTCCCGGGGCTCCCGGCAGGCCCTGGGGGCACAATGTGCTCCCTCATCCCTGCTCCCAGCAGCTGGCTACACCCCCTGGGTCTCCTGCCACCCCTTCTGCTCAGCTTGGGCGACCAATGCTCTTGTCTGGGTGCATTTCTAGGTCAGTTGGGTGAATTTGAGTGTTGAGCTGAGGATTTTATTTTTCCTACGTGCCTGTAACCTTCCTTGGGGAGCTGTGTGGGTGCACGGCTGGGAGCTGCCTGTGGCACGGCTCCTGCTCAGTGGTTGTGGGGCATAGTGGGGCTGTGGGACACATTGGGGCTGTGGGGCACAGTGGCGCTGCCAGAGCAGGCACTGACACTGTGGTTTGAGCTCAGGAAGCTGAGCCAACACTTGCTCCGAGCAGCTGGGGCAAGAGAGGTGGCTCACAGACCTGGGGATGGGATGTTGCAGGGGGCAGGTGTGGAGCAAGTGTGAGGAATTGCAGGAGCTGGGGAACTCCCCAGCATCAGCTTGGGTGGAAGTTGGGGGCCAGGAAGAGGCTGTGGAAGAGTGTCCTTGGGCTGCATCCCATGGGGCAGGCATGGTGGAATGTACCAGCTCTTGAGGAGGTTTCCTGGGGCTGGCATTATCTGACAGCATCATCTGGCCTTGGGGTTTCCATCACCTTTTTTCTCCCTGATTTCTTTAGTTCTCCAAGGGTCTGGGCCAATATGCTTCATGCCAGAAGCCATCTGGGATGCTACTGAGGACCTCGTGGCCTGTCTTTCCCCTCTGGTCTCTCCAGAGAGGACCCCCTGCCTAGTGCCTTGGATGGAAGGGGGACTCTTGGGAATAAGGGGATTGCAGCAGCCTGGTGTACCCTGCAGGCTGTGGGGAAGCAAGTGGTTACACCAGAGCCAGCTCCATCCCTGGTGTGACATGAGGATGTGAGGTTGTTTCATGTAACAGAAACCAGGAGCTGTCAGGGTGCCACTGGGGGTTGTGCTGTGTCCCCAGGACAGGACAGGGGTAACCAGAGAGACTTGGACCACTGTGAGCCATGTCCCTTTCTGCTGGGGGTGTGTGTATGTTTGGGGGGAACAGGAAGCTCTGCAGAACACCAAGCACCCACACAGCCCCCCAGATGCTCTGGGGCCTTCATGGTCCTGTGGATGGGGAAGAAGGTGCAATTTTGGATGCAGGCTCAGGGCTGAAGGCTGTTCCCAGCAAGGCAGATGGGGTTTCTGGGAGTCCCCCATCCACCAGGGCTCAGCCAGCCCTGGCTTTCTGCAGGACCCTGATCTACACATGGGTTTGGGGCTGGCAGAGCTGCGGAGGAGGCTCTGCACCAGCACAGGGGCTGCCTGCCCAGCAGCTGCCTGCGTGCCAGCACAGAGCTGGCAGCCTGTGCCAGCCCTGCGCTCGCATCCCTCCCTCAGCAGACACAAATGGGAGCAGACAGGCCGGCTCAAGCAGTAAAGATCAAACCCCGAGAGCCTGGGGCTGCTGTCAAAGTGGGCAGGGTGCTTGGAGCCATCCCGGGAGTGGCAGCCCCAGTGCTGGCCCTCTCTGGTGATGCCCCTGCCAATGTGCTGTGTCCCCACATGGCTGCAGCACGGGAATGCTGGCAGGAGCTGCCCGGGGGCTGTCCACACTGCTCCTGTGCTGCTGTGACCATGGAAAGGGCTGGCCATGGTTATGGCAGAGGATATGGGGGTTTGTCTGCCCTGGATTTCTGGGGAGATGTACAAGCTGCTTCCAAGGATGGAGGAATAAATGGTCCTTCTCGTCTTGCTGGGCCCTGCTCACAGGGATGCCCAGCACCTCCCCAAGGATTGTGTTCCAGCTTCTCCACGCGCTCAGGAGGGCAAAGGGGAAGGAAAGTGGCTCTGAAACACAGCACTGCCAGGAACTGCTGTGCAAAGGCTCCTCTGCTGCCCCAGCCTGCGTTGGTGGGTGGAAACTTCAATCACCTGCCCCAGGCTCCTGCTGATCCGGGGCTGTGGGAGGAAGAGGATGGTGCAGCGACGGCAGCATGTGGGTCGTGGCTTTCAGGAAGCCGGATGGCTGTATCCACGTGCCTGACAAGCAAGGCAGCATGGTGGCAGAGCACCCTGCATGGCTGGGGCAGGACAGGCAGCACCCACCAGGGCTACGCAGAGGAGCAGAGGCAGATGTCAGTGGCACAGGACTGGCACCCTGGGAGCTGCAGGTCTAGGCACAGCTTCCTCATTCTCCAGCACCAATGAGGATCGAAGAGAGCCCTGGAATCCAGCATGGACCACAAACACCTGGATTCTACACAGCTGGCCTGTTTCCCACCTGGGAAGCTGGCAGCCCCAGCCCCAGTGCTCACACCCCACCAGCGCGGAGTGGCCCCTTCCAGACAGCAGGGCTGGTGCCACCGATATGGAGGAGGGCCGAGGGTCCACGGTGCAGCTGGGGAGCAAGGAGAGGGCACAGCTAATTGGGGTAATTGCTAAAGCAGGCGAGGAGTGAGAGCTGGGAGGGAGGTGGTGAACAAGGAGCTGTTGTGCACAGGCGGCCCAGGCACGCGGCCCCGGCTCCAGCCGGCAGCGAGAGCCAAACAAACGGGGACTGTTTGGAGCGAGGGAGGACAAGCAGACGGCAGGACAGAAACCAGACCTCCGCTGGGAGAGAGCCGGAGCCAAGGGCTTAGCTGGGAGCTGGGTGCTGCACAGGGTCTGCCTGCTCCCCATGCAGAGAGCACTGCCAGACTAACACGGCAAAGCCTTCACTGGGGCAGGATGCTGCCATCCCCAATCCATCCCTGGGGCAGAGGCCAAAGGAGAGGATGGCAAAGTGTTGTGGATGTTCCAGTCCAGATGAGTGACAACCCTTCTGCCACAGCCATGCCCTGAACTGGAAACACTGAATCACAGAAATACGGCAGGAAATCATCTCCTTGTCCTAAAAAAGCCATCGTCAGGTGAAGTTGCTGCACAAGGTCTCCATGTGGTTGGGGCACAGCGGAAGCTGCGGCACCACCGTGGGTGTTCACAGAGAAAGCAAAAGCGGAGCCTGCAGGAGCAGCCGAGAGTGGGAGCCAGAGCTGCCACCGCCTTGGCCTGGCTTCTCCCTCCACAGGAAGGAGGTGACATTTGAGGAGAAAAAACTGTGACCATATATGTGAGCTGCCCAACCCTGTGTCCCCAGCTGGGGCTCTTACAGCCCATTTTCCAGGTGTCTGCTAGCGAATGTTTAGTTTCGGAAGACATCCTGGGCTGTTTGCTGCTGCCTGGCTCTGCAGAGGGAGCTGCAGGTTGTGGGTCATGGGCTGGGCTGAGGCTGGCGACAGGTGATAAAATCCCTGTGCAATGGCACAAGGCCACCCCACTGCCCCTGCCCCTGTGGCACTTTGTGGGTGAGGATGTACAAGCACAAAGAGGGATATCTCCATGCTGAGTAGAGGCTCTGCTTGAGAGGGGATTTTGCATATGGGTAGGACAGAGCCGGGGGTGGGGGAAGATTTTGGCACTAGAAGATGGTGCTGACCAAAGTGCCTGGCTCAGCGCTTGCCTGCTGCTTCCTTGCACATTCAGCAGCAGCTCCGTGCAGGAGCAGCAACTGGCTGCTTGTCCAAAGCCCATCGGGAACAGCCCACCCTCATTCCCAAAGCACTCGGCAGCTGGGAGGAGACGGGAAGGACTTGCTCCAGGCCAGGAAATCCTTGCTTTCTCCTCCAGCTGGGCCGCAGTGGGCAGCCACAATGCACGTTTCCCCTGCGCCGCTGCCAAGCCCTGGCGTGACCTGTGGGCGGCCGGGCCGGGGAGCCGCAGGGGAGAGGGATGGAGGGCGAGTGCGGGAGGGCGATAAGGAAACCGGCTCCTCTCCCGGTTCCGGTGGCCGTGGAGCCCTGGGGGATGCAGGCAGCAGGCCAGGCACCGGCTGACTCCTGCGATGCCGGTATGGCCATGCCAACCTGGACACTGGATTATGCATCCAACTCGTTATCCTCAGGGCACGCAGCATTCCCCTGCCAGGGGGTGGGCATTAAGCTAGAAAGGCTTTGGGCTCTGCAGCTTGAGCATCCTCATGTAGGTGGCACGAGCACAGGCTCAGAGGGGCCCTGACACACCAGGCACTGCAAAGGTGACCCTGCACTGTCCTCACCCGCCATGGGCACCGGGAGAGTCAGGCAGGTGGTGTGTGCCCAGTGCCTGTCTGTACAACATGTGTATGTGTGTCCCAGCTGTGCACAGCACATGCTGTGTCCCCACAGCGCTCCTGGTGTCCCTGTCCGCACTCATGAGCCTGCAGGGTGGCTGAGATGTCACATTGGGAGAGCGCATCATGAGCAGGATGGAGCTGGCAAGGGATCCTGTTGGATGTGGGGAGCTGCCTGCCCTTTCAGGGACGTGCTCTTGCTGCAGGGTGAACGCCAGAACCTCAGGAGGGTTTTGCAGAGAAGCCTGTGCTGCCTCTCAATACAGAGCTGAACTCCAGGAGCTGGTACTGAGAGCAGGATTGGGCCTGCTGCAGGATGGGTGCAGGGTCCAGGGCCCCTGGTGTGTGCACCCGTGTGCTGACCAAAGTGTCGGGACATATCCCGGCCCCACAGGCAACCTCTCCCACGAGCAACTTTGGCCGGTCAGTTCTAGACTCCATTTTGGCTTTAAAAGCTGCTGCTCTCCCTTGGGACATTTGGCTTTCCCTGAGAGGGAACTAAGAACAGTCAAAACTCATTGCATGCCATGGGCAGACACGGAGACTAGCAGGGCAGGGACTCTGCACGTGGGATGCTGAACACAAGCCTGGGGACACCAGCTGAATTCTGTGCTGGGGTTTCCTACCCTGGGGTGCTAGTAAGGGGCTGTGCTGCTGAGAGACACAGAGCACCAACTCCTGCAGCTTCCATGAGCCCTCAATCCTTCCATCCCTAGAAGATCTGTCCCTGGGTGCTGCTCTCTGCTCCCTATATTGCCCCTCAGACATGCACCAGCAGGGTACCCCCCACAGCAGCCTCATGCCCACAGCCCCCAGAGCCTCCTCCCCACCTGCCGGGTGCCCAGCTAAGCCCTTGTGCTTGTGACACCCACCCTTGGGGTGCCCCTTAGGGATGTTCATCCCGCTGATACCTCCTGCCCCCTCGAGCCACCCTATGGCCCTTCCTTCCACAGCCCCTGCCCTTGCTCTGCTCTTTAATGAAGAGGCAGCCAAGAATTAAGACAAATGCCTTGAAGAAAACCTCTCACAGCTGCTCTCCACTGAAGGATACTTGTGATGTCCCAAAGGGAGTCATCTCACATGTGTTTCACGCAGCCTGAATTTGGGGTTTGCCTTCCCATCACTGCATTGGCCCAACCCATCCCCATGTGCTTTGCACACGCTGGACACCCACGGGCTCTCCTGACCTTCAGGGAAGTCTTCAGCCCCCAGGGTTTGGTAAGAACCACCATCAGCTGGTGGCAAAACCTTTTCCTCTAGGAAGCGTCACCCTGCACCATCCCCCTCCACCCTGTTACTTGTTACTGATGGGCTGGAAAGAGCATCACCACCCTCATGTGCCTGCGCCACGACACTGCACCTACCACGAGCCCCAGGGAAATATTTACCAAACTCGACCTGTCCGTGAGTTTTTAAGTCCTGGCGAGTGGGAGAGCCCTGGGAGGAGCGGGGACTGGGGAAGCCCCACCGCCAGGGTGCCACACGCATACCTGTTCCCAGCAGAAGGATGTCCGGGAACAGGACATCTCTGATTTTTATGGGTGGCTATTGAGGAATTGCTGAGCCAGCCTTTCCTCCTGGCTGCATATTCCACGGCTGGGGATGGTCCTGCCCCTGAGCACCTGCAGCCCACGCTGGGAACCCAGGTCCTGGCCCCTCCACGGGGCTGCCCCTTCACTTTCGGGCTTTGAGTGAGCTCATGGGCCAGTCAGGAAAAAAAAAAGGGAAAACAAAGGTTGCCTTTTTCCCCACATTCTCCTGTTTTTGCCAGGCTCCTCCTCCAATCACGAAAGTTGTCTCCTGAGCTGTAAGGAGCCCAAACACCTTCCTCTGGAAGCAGCATCTCTGAGGACATCCCTCTCCATCATATCTCTGGGGTGGGCACTGAGCTGGGTTGTTTTTTTCTCTGTAGATTCTTTTCCCCTCACAAACAATTGCAGGAAATTAGGCTGGTTTTAAGCAACAAAGAGCCTCATGTTAGTTCAGCTCCTTCATTTACTCAAAGAGGGCACAGCTCTGAAGCACCCACTGGCTCCCAGCTCGGTGAATCCCACACAGGACAGCTCCAAATCAGCACCAGCAGCTTGAGCTTCAATGCAGCAGCTTTTCCACCTGAGGATCCTCCATCATCTCTAAACCCTCACAGGATCTACATAAGATTGCTGGATGTCATTCCTGTAGCTCAGTTTGGAGAATTTCTTGCCAAGAAATGAAATATTTGAACTTCAGGGTCCAGATTAGGGGTTGCCGCTCCTGGCTGGCAATCACCCTCCTCAGTTGGGGATGTGCTGCCACAGATCTGCCCCATCACTGACTCCAGACAAATACCAAATGACTCTGCTGTATCTAATCTTGTCTGCATGGCTCTGTCAGGATGGGGGGGACAAGGAGCAAGGAATGATGCTTTTCAGTGCTGAAAAGGACAGGTTTTGGCTTTCAGTCCTGAATCTTCCTCCTGGGGAATAACGTTGTGTTTAAAGGACTTATTTAGCTCCTGGAGCACTCCTGGAGAGAGGGCTGGGGCACATCATCCCCCATCAGTGGGGAGAGGTGAGCTCTGAGACCCCTCCTGCCCACAGGATACAGCCTGGTGCTGGGAATGTCCATTGTGTCCATCCAGGGGATAATGGGATGATCCTGAGAGCTCCGGAGCCCAGAGCTGTGTGGATTCAGGTCTGCCTGGTGCTGAAATGCTCTACAGATGTGAGGGATGGTGCTGGGCACAGCTCCAGGGGCACTGCCAGAGCAGCCAGGGCATCCAGTCCCAGCATCCTAACTTCCCCAAGTGCATTTGCTGGCCACAACAATCTCCTCTCTCCAGCTCCTGTTACAGACCAAGCTACATTTCCAAGATGCCCTGTTTTTGGAGGAGGGACCCCAGTGGGCCAGCTGCCCTACACGTAACAGAGGCCGGACTGTCCCACAGCAGCACCCAAAGGACCAGTGCCAATGATCCAAGTGACCAGGGTCTCTTCTCCAGGCACCATGGTGACCAATTTGGCCTGGCAGGGACCTTATAGGGTCCACAGATGGATGCAGCCCCTTCTGTTCCCTTCCCTTGCCAGAAATCTGAGGTTAACCCTTTCCCCACCAGCTGTCAGTGTGCTGCTCATTCCAGGAACGGCACCACTGTGCCCACAGCCAAGAGGAAAGGAGCTATTAAAGGCACTGTTGGCCCAAGAACAAATTTGCCATCAGGAAATTGATGAGAAGATGGTCGGATCCAGACCAGGAGACCAGCAGCAGAGACTGGAAGGGCTTTCCCAAGACAGGATTGCAGCCAGCCCAGCTGCTGCTGAGCCTGCGAGGAATGAGAGTATCCAGAAGATGCCTTTGAGATGGGAGTAGCCATGGCTGGATGCCGAGAGAGACATTACCAGGGCAGAGGCACTGCAGATTACAGCTGACACTCTGCTCCCAGGGGCTGTGTGGGGTCTGCAGCCCCGGGCAGCACTGTGTGGGATGTCCCCACCCAAAAATGCTCTGGGGTTCTGATGAGGTGAGCTTCTCTTTGGAGCCCCTTTGGGAGAGGCTCTGAGGACACGGTGCCGTTGCAGGGTCTCAGGGCCCTCCAGACCTGAACTGTGCCTGATGAGCAGCCTTGCAGCTCCCTGCAAGCAGAACTGCTTAGGAGCAGGCCTGTGCGTGGAAATCTGAAGCTAAAAGACAGAATGAGCAGGTCCTGAGGCACTGGGAGGAAAGGAAATGCGCTGCTGAGAGTGCCACAGCGACATCCCCTGCACGAGCAGGGACACGCCAGGCACAGTAGGCAGGGCTAGGGTTTCAGCAGGACACCTGGGAGGAGGATGCCTCTTTGTCCATGCCTGCTTAGCCAAAGAGATGGGTTTTTCTCTGGAGAGACAGCTCATTACAGGAAAACTGGGCAGCAGCGAGGCCCAGAGAAGGATCAAGGGCTGCTGGTGGGTCTCCTTTGCGTGACCCTGTGGGGCCAGAGAAGCCCTGAGGGGTCTGTGCAGAAGGTCTGCAGCTTTCAAACACAAGACCTGTGTGCTGTGATGCTGATTTTCCCCTTGCAAAGTCCTGTGGGGAATGTAATTCAGTCCCAGGAGGATTCAGCTGCAATTCGGGGCACCCTCTGCCTTGTGTCCGTCCCCAGGCTACCCAGAAGGGTGCTGTCCTGGCATCCCTGAGGCTCCTGAGAGGGACAGAGTTCTGCACAGAACTGCTTGTAGGAAGATGTTGGGGCTCTGCACAAGCCAGTTTGGGGGGTTTGGTGGTGAGAAGAGTGACAGTGGCGGAGGGCATCATGGCAGTGTCACATGGGCAGGGACATGGGTGGAGTAGGGTGGAGGGTGCTGAAAGTTTGCATCCTTTCTTGTGCAGCACTTCTGGTCCCAGGGACTGACACATGTGCCAGCATCCCCCTCTTTGCCCTAGCACCACCTGTGTCCCTCACTCCATCCAGCCTTGTGTGTGTCATCCTCCAGTGGTGCCCTGGGGACAGGCACAGGGTAGCCCCCTGAACCTATCCTGGAAAAGGCTCTGTTGGTGGGCATAAGGTCACACCACAGCCAAGATCCACTGGAGGGATGAGGACCCCAGTGGAGACCTGGCACTGGGGTCTCAGGGCTGGGGAGGTCAGGCACAGCTAGGCAGGGTGTGTGGGACCACTGAACTGCAGGGACCTGGGTGCCCATGGGAGCAAGAACCGCCTGGCAGGGGGGTCTGGGGGCTGCCAGAGGGTGCAGTGGGTGCAGGTGCCTGGTGTCCCCTGCCCAGTGCCTGGCGCTTGGGGTTTCCTGGTTCCTACAGACTCCTGATGTGCAGTGCCCTCCCTCCTAGTCCCTGCCTGCTGCCCAGCACCAGTGTAGTGCCAGTGCTGGAGCTCAGTCCTCAGTGCATGACACACAGTGCTGGTTCTGGTGCCAGTGGATGGTACTGGTGCCTGTACGGGTGTCAGTGCCCAGTCCTGGCAGTGGTGACACTGCATGATGGCACTGCCTGCTGCATGGTGTCCACTGCACACTGTGTGGTACTGGGGCCAGTGCCTGATACCAGTTCCCTGCTGGTGCTGGTATCCACTGCCTGGTGCCAGCGCGCAGTGCCTGGTACCAGTGACTAGTGCTGGTGCATGGTGCATGATCCTCGGTCCTGGTGGCCTTGCCTGATGTTCAGTGCCACCTGACTCATGTCCCTNCCCCCGCCTGTCCCGTCCCCAGCCCTTCTCCCTACTGTCGCTCTCTGCCTCTCCACCTTTTCTGCGTCCCTTTTCTCCCCTCTCCTCGNCACCAGTGTAGTGCCAGTGCTGGAGCTCAGTCCTCAGTGCATGACACACAGTGCTGGTTCTGGTGCCAGTGGATGGTACTGGTGCCTGTACGGGTGTCAGTGCCCAGTCCTGGCAGTGGTGACACTGCATGATGGCACTGCCTGCTGCATGGTGTCCACTGCACACTGTGTGGTACTGGGGCCAGTGCCTGATACCAGTTCCCTGCTGGTGCTGGTATCCACTGCCTGGTGCCAGCGCGCAGTGCCTGGTACCAGTGACTAGTGCTGGTGCATGGTGCATGATCCTCGGTCCTGGTGGCCTTGCCTGATGTTCAGTGCCACCTGACTCATGTCCCTGTCCAGTGCCCAGTGTCCAGTGCCCAGTGTCCAGTGCCTGGTGTTGGTGCCCAGATCCTTGTGGCCCCTGCCCGGTGCCCGGTGGGCCGGGCTGGGCGGTGGGTGCCGAGTGCTGGGTGCCGATCGCTCGGGGCCGGTCCGTCTGTCTGTGTGCCGGTCGGTCGGTCTGTCGGTCGGGGCGGCGCCGGTCGGGGCGGTCCGTGCAGGAGGAAGCGCAGCCGGGGCAGAGCGGCCCCGCAGCGGCCGGAGCCGGTCGGTGAGTGCCGGGGGGGACCACTGCCCTCACCCTGCCCGCACCCTGCCTGTGTCCTGCCTGCTCCCCCTTCCCCNAACAACCCCAGCACTGGCACCCCCCACAGCCCGTGTTAATGGGGTCTCTGCCTCGCAGGAGGAGGGCAATGCCAGACAGGCCACGTGTACTGATGAGGAGCAGGGAGATGGATCGTGGCATCAGCCTGGAGAACCCCTATGCCAGTGTCAACATCCCACGGGATCAGTTCCAGCAAAGCTTCATCACTCGCTACTTGAAGGATGAGCCCACCATCATTGCCAACCCAGCAGCCGTGCCCACCTATGCCGTGGAGGAGAAGGCAGACCCTCCTAACAGCTGGAACAGCCCAGCCATTTCCACAGATAAGTCCTGGTCCCGTCCCTACAACCCTTATGCCAGCCTGAGGATGCCCAATGGGGAATCATCCGCCTCCTTCTACACCGTCACCCTGGATAAGCCACCCAAGGCTCAGGCGGGGGCTGGCAGGCGATGTGGGTGCTGCAAGTGCTGTCCCTGCTGCCCAAAGTGCTGCTGCATCATCTCCTAAAGGTCCTCCCTGCACCCGTGGGCCATGCTGACCATGGGATGGAGCCAGGTGACCCCACGGGGACATGACTGCTGGCCTGGGCACCCTGGGGACCTGCCCCTGGCACTTGGCAGAGCTGGCAGCTGGCAGGACTCTGACATGGCTTTTCACTTGTGAGCTCTGCAGCCAGATATGCTGGTGATGGGCACCTGCCAGGTCCTGAGACCCCAATGAGGGAGCCTTGAGAATGATATATGCCAGGGCAGATGCCACTGAGAAGAGCCTACACTGGGGACAGGGCAGCACTTTGAGCCTGCAGTCCTGTATGCTGCCCCTGCCAGCCTCCCCATGTGGAGAAACCTCCACTTCTGGGAAGGTTCAGGAACTGCCTGCCTGCCAGCCAGTGGATAGCTTTGGATGATGGCAGTGCTGTGTGCATGGTAGAGGAGGACACTGTGACTGTCTTGGAGCAGTGGAGAGGAGCCAGGAACATGCCTCCAGCTGGGATGGGGACCCACCTCCCCAGAACTGAGTCATCCCCCCACACCCAGCATCATGGGGATGCTGCAGTGCCCTGTGCTAAGCCCCAGATCCAGCTCCAGCTGGGTCCTGCTCCTCCCCACCACACTGCCCCTGGGACAGAGGGAAGTTGGCAGAAAGGACAGACAGCCAAAGCATGGCAAAGGGCTGGGCTGTGCTCCAGGGCAGTGCCTGATGGCACAGCATGGATGCGGGCATTAATATCCCTGTGCTAGCAAACCCCCAGACCCATTTGGTTCCTCCTGTCAGGCCTATGGGGTGCTGGACATGTCTCACCCCATCTGCATCCCAGAGCATTCAGATTAGGTCCAGTGCAGACGGCTGGCCCACCTCCAGCAGTGGGATGGCACTGGGGCGCACCTTGCTGGAGATGAAAATCCCCACCTTTTGCCTTCTGCAACCCCCTGGGCATGGAGGAAGGCGAGCGAGGAGCCGGCTGGCTCTTCACAGCATCCTGCGGCGCCTCCAGGCTGGGGTTTCATCTGGGGCTGGTGCCATCGACCTGGAACAAGCCTGCCATTGTGCTGACGTCCTGCCATGGTGTTGACGTCTCTTCGTGGTGCTGGAATCCCTCTGTGGTGCTGGCATCCCGCCGTGGTGTTGGCAACCCACAGGCAGCCACACTGCCAGGCGGCAGCTGCACAAGCACTGCGGCTGCTGCAGAAGTGCCTGGTCTGTGGGAGCAGGGGCTTGGGAAGGGTGCCTGTGTTAGCAGATGACTTCAGGGTGCTGCAAATAAAATTAGAGCCGTCTCTTCCCCTGCCAAGGTGTGCCTCTTCCCTCCACCCTCGGTTTTCCAGGATTCCCATGTTACTTTTTGCTTATCCTGGCATGTTGTGTAAGGGCAGTGCAAAAACCTCCAAACCAGGCTTAACTGTTGCACTGCTGACTCGTGGCAGCAGCAGTGTCAGGCTGAGCTCTTTGGCTGGCTGCCGCCCCGCTGCCAGCCTGGATCCAACACTGCCCAGGCGTTCCCGGTACAGCGTGCTCCTGCCTGCCTAGGGACACTGGCTGGTGCTCAGCCCAGCCCTGCTGAGCTGGATGACTGTCCTGTTTTTTGGAAAGACTGCAGGAGTCTTTGGGAGGGACTGGGGAAGGGGTAAGTTCCTGGCTAGAGCAGCTAGGTGGGCTTTGGGGCACTGCTCTGGCTGGCTGTGACCCCCTGGGAGTCCATCAGCACTGGGAGCCCACCATTGCTTGGAACTCACCACTGCTTGGAGCCCACCTCCACTGAGATCCCACCAGCACTGGGAGCCTGCCGTCGTTGGGAGCCTGCCATCACTGGGAGCCCACAGCTGCCTGGAAGTCCACTACCACTAGGATCCCACCACCACTAAGATCCCACCAGAACTGGGAGCCCACCAGCCCTGGAAGCCCACCAGCACTGGGAGCCCAGCAGCACTGGGAGCCCAGCACAACCAGGAGCCCACCATCGCCGGGAAGCCCACTAGTCATGAAATCCCACCCCTGTTGGATATTCTGGGCTGTGGTGGCAGTGTTTTGGCACAGGTTTGACCCTGCCAGTTTGCCCCCCTGCCCTGGCAGCCCTGCCCGGCCCAGGTCCCACTCCGGTGTGTGGTCGGGGGGGTTGTGGCTCGCAGGGGGAAGCTGGCAGGGACACAGCCCGGCGGTGCCTGCCCTGCACAAGGAGCTCTCTTGTTCACCGTGCCCTACAGTGCTGGCCCGGGGACGGGCAGATCCACCCCTTGTTTGCTCTCCGGTCCCGCCGCCAGCCCTGCCCTGCCCCGCAGCCCACCCACGCGTGGCGGGGCAGGGACCGCGTCACTGCCGCGGCTTGGCTGAGCCCGCAGAGGCCGGGGTCCCGGGGCTCTGTGTGCCCTGCGGGACACACACGGTTTGGGGAGGGGTGTGGGGTGCCTTGGCAGAGCCCCGGGCTGGGGGGCCGGTGTGAGCAGGGGGGCGAGGGCCGCGCAGGGCTCTGGCAGGGTGTAGCATCTGCCGTGTGTCATCGCCGCCCTTCGCTCTGCCTAACCCCGGGGCGATGGCAAACACGCCGGGAGGGCCGGGCAGAGCCTGCCAGACAGGCGGGCAATGATTAAGCTGGAGCAGCAGCAGGGCCGGGGGGGTGAGCAGGGGAGGGCGCGGATCGCTGCCCCAAAGCTCGCAGGGCTCTGCGTGAGCCCGGAGATGCGTGCAGAGACCCGCGGGTGTTCCCTGCGTGCGTTTGGTCTTTGAAAGGTGCTCGGGGGTGTGGAGGGTTGTGCTGGGTGATCGCCACCTCCTGCCTCTGAGTGTGGGAGCTGGTGCAGGGCTCTGGCTCATCGGGATCAGACCTTTGCTCTCCCTCTGGGTGCCGCTCCCCACCCTGCGGTGCCGAAGGTCCCAGCAGCTCTCGGGGATGAGTCCTGGAAACAGGAAAAGACCTTTCTCACCCATGTGTGTCGCTGCTGATTGCAGATCTGCTTGCCCTGAGGGGAGAACTCACTGGAGGGAGGTTGTAGTGAGGTGGGGTTGGTCTCTTCCCTCGGGTAACAAGTGACAGGAGGAGAGGAAATAGCCTCAAGTTGTGCCAGGGGAGGTTTAGACTGGATATGAGTAAAAAAACTTTCACAGAAAGCGTTGTAAAGCATTGGAATAGGGTGCCCAGGGAAGTGGTGGAGTCACCATCACTGGAGGTGCTGAAGAAATGTGTTGCTGCGGTACTTGAGGACATGGTTTAGTGGTGAACATGGTGGTGGTGCTGCGTGGACTTGATGATTTTAAAGGTGTTTTTCAACCTTTATGATTCTGTGATTCCCTGTTTCTGGATCCAGGTGTTTTGGCAGGGCTCAGGGCTCATGGTGCCCACGGTGTCAGCATGGCACATGCACAGCCCGTGTCACCAAGGGTTCCCTGCCCCAAGCACAGCCTGTGGGGGTGCCAGGTGGGTGAGCTGGGGTGCACAGCAATGGGCAGGAGTGGCACAGCCCTTCGATGGCACACAGCTCTGCTGGCACTTGAGAGGGCCATGAGAGCTGATGGGCAGGGGACAGGCAGGGGCTGGAGTGGGGCAGGAGGGCAAGCAGGATGTGGTGTGTGTGTGTGTGTGTGTGTGAGAGAGAGAGAGAGAGAGGAGATGCAGCCAGAGGGGTCAATGCCTGAGCAGAGCCCAGCTGTGCACAGAGCTAAATCCACCCCTCTCACCCCTCTGCTCTTTTTGGGCAGGGCTCCTTGTGGCCTAAAGGACTGACACCTGGCCCTGCAGCAGGTGAGCCAGGCCCCTGCTGTGCTTTAGGTGGGTCAGGGACTGCTTACCAGCTTTGGAACATGCCCAGACATCCCCAGCATCCAGCTGCCTGCATGTCCCTGGGCACACAGCCATGGACGAAGCACACTGTGCCCATCAGGAACCACTTCTGCCTTGCTTCTGGAACCCAGGGCTGCCATCGCTCTGCAGGCAGGCAGGGTGGCACCCTGAGATCCTAGGGCACAATGGGAATCCCATGCAGCTGGTACATGAATCATCCAGGGCACATGGCCCTTGCCCCCTCCTTGATCAGTGATTTTGGCCAAAACTGAGGCCCCTGGCACAGCCCTGTCCCAAGGTGGCCCTGCCATCCCATGCCTGCCATCAGCCTGGCAAGGGGAGGGCAAAGCCCTGCCATGGGGTACAGCCCCCGTGGCTGGGGATCCATGGGCATACACACCCTGTGTGCACTGCCTGGGGAAGCCTGTGGCAGAGGACTGATCAGGATCAGCATCAGCATCAGCATCAGAATATGTGCCCCAAAGGTGCTCTGCTGCCAGTGCTGCTGCCTCAATTCCAGGCACCAGTGTCAAGGAGGCAAGTCTTTCTGCAGAGCCCAGTGACCCTGTGGGGCTCTCAGTTTTCAAAACCTCGAATTCTTTCTCTGAGGAATCCTGAAAATGTGGCCCAGAGGCTGCTGAGGTGTTTGGTGAGGAGGCAGCACAGGGGAGAGCGCTGCCTGTCTGCCTGTCTCCCTGCTTGCAGCAGGAGCTGCTGCCCTCTCCTGCTCCCACGCAGGAATGTTGCTGGATTTCCTGGCAGTCCTGCCCTCCAGAATGGGCTTTTGTCCTCCAGGATCTGACCCCTGCCACCCTCCCCATTTTCAGTCTGGAGCACCCTTTGTGCTGAGGCTGGAGCTGCTGGACCCCTTGGCAGGGGGCTGGCAGCTGTGGGGACAGAGTCTGCCACCTTCCTAGTGCTGTCACCTCCCCTGGGTCCTGCACTGCCATGAACCTTGCAGGTGTCCCTGTGGGGTGCTGGGCTCTCTCCAGCCTGGTGATGAGCATCAGTAACTCACCCCCAACACCAGAGCCTGCAGCCCCAGCTAGGACAGCAGGGGCAGTGGACAAGGAGCACCACCCCACGAATGGGCACTGCCAGCTCAGACCAGGCTGGAGCCCCAATATCCCTGTGCCAGCCCCAGGCCTGCGACCCCTGCGAGGCTTGAGCCTCGCCATGCCCTCCCGCTCAGGTCACAGCCATCCCTGCAGCCCGAACCACCTGAGAATGTGTGGGCTGGAGTGCGATGCGCTGACCAACATCTGTCCAGAAGTTCTTGGCCGTGAAGGCTGGCCCAGGATGTGGAAGACTCCATTGCTGCTGCCCAAGTCCAGCTGATGCCCAAGCCCTCTGCCCACGGTGAAGCCCAGAGCTCTCCTTGGCCTCACAGGGATAGTTCCCTCTGCTAGCGAAGCAGAGAGGGATGGATAATGACCACTCCTGGGGCTTAGATTTCAGAGGTCTTTGTTATCCAGTGTTTGTAACCCAATCTCCGAGGCTTGGCTTCCCGGCAGCAGATCCAATAGCACCTGTCCCTGAAAGGTGAGCCCCTTCCCACTACCGGGAGCTGCACCAGCAGCTGCAGGGACCTGGCTGGGGAGCTGCTGGCAGCTCAGACCCCTGATGCTCCCCATGGGACTGCCACAACCCCCTGGGACAGTGCAGCCCTTCTGCAACCAACCCTGAAGCCCTCGGGAAGCAACTCAGGACAGGTAGGGATGGGGAAATTGGGAGAAAGGGTGGACAGGGGTACCTGAGTGCACCAAAATGCTTGAGGTTGTCCAAGGGGAGGGAATGGGGCCTCTGGGAGAAGTTTGCTAATATGCTACTGGTACCAGAACCCACCTGAGATGAGGCTGGAGCCCCCAGCTCCTCCCCACCAGCCTGCATGCCCATCCCCTGCTGCTGACAGCCATGCAGCACTGGCCTGGCACAGCCCAGGGATGGGGAGGAGCAGGGCTGTGGCACTGCCTGATCCTCTGAGTGCTGCTTCCTGACCCACCCAGGCACCCCCCTCCTGCTCCCCCCATGTGTCCCCTGGACCCAGGGCCCAGGCAGCCCTGAGCAGACTGCTGAGGTCTGGCCAACCCGTGTTCCCTTTGGGCTGGCAGAGCTTCCAGCAGGGATGTAGTGTGGCACTGAGGGGGGGAAATACATCCCCCATGGATGCAAGGACAACCCACTGCAGTGACATAGTGCTGCACTTCCAGGCAGGGCATGGGGCAGGCAGGAAGCAGGCAGGGATGTAGGGCAGGGACCATGGGACCCCTGGGAACCCACACATCTCCCTCACGTGTCGGGTGCACTCAGAGGTTACATCCCACCCCTGGACCCCTCCCCAGCCACGGGCCTGACGACCCCTGTCACCCCTCCCTGCCCAGCATGTCCCAGGCCAGCAGCCCCCGGGCAGAGGACGCGGGGCCGTGTGTCGGGGCACACTCACGCACCCCGAGCCGGGGCAGCCAGCGGGTCGAGTGCATCATCTGCTACTCCTCCTACGACCTGTGTGCCCGGCTGCCACGGCGGCTCTACTGCGGCCACACCTTCTGCCAGGCTTGCCTCAAGCGCCTAGACGCCGTCACCAACGAGCAGCGCTGGATCCCCTGCCCGCAGTGCCGCCAAAACACGCCCACGCCACGCGGTGGGGTCACCATGCTCGACCTCGACCTGGCCACCTTCCTTGCCGTCAAGGCTGACAAGGAGCATCCCCGGGTGGCCGGCAGGTCCCAGCCCGACTCGCCCACCAAGGGCTCGTGCAAGGAGAAGGCGGTGACCCAGCAGCCAGCAGGGCTGTGCCAAGACGAGGTGCCCCCGGCGCTGTTTCCTCGCCACGGCTGCTGCGGGCTGTGCCTGTGCTGTGGGGTGACTGCAGCATTCGAGAGCTGAGCGTCAGGAGGGGGCTGCCAGCAGTTCATGGGCAGCTGAGCTCCTGGGATGCCACCCGGGACCATTTTTGGGGACCCTATGCCATGCCTCAGACCTGCATGTGGACATAGCGCCCTTCAGCCCATCCTGTCAGGAGTGGGGTGCAGCAGGGGGGACAAGGATGCTCCCACCCCCTCATCCTGCCCACCTGCTCCTCAGAAACCTGGTCCAGCCATCATGGATGTTCCCTGGTCCCTGAACAAGGGCTGGCTCATGCTCCATTTCTCTGTGCATTTGGCTCTGCAGGGACAGCACCGCCAAGCATCCCCCAGGCAGGCGACATGGAACCTGGCACAGCGATGCTGTGGGGAGCACGTCCAGCACCCTGAAAGCTCCACACCTATTAAAGACACTCTGTTGGCCTGCTGGGCTGCATGTCTTCTACATATTTGTCAATAAGCCTGGGATTAGCCTGGGGCAAACCCTGCCTATGGCGGGTATGGGGAGAAGCGACCTGCCCTGTTGGATTGCTGTCCTGTGCTTGCTCTGTTGGCAATTTGCATGAGAAATTTTGGCATTGGGGTAGCTGGAAGTTTGGAATTGAGGATGACAGAGTTGTTAGAAAGCCACAATACATTGCTCCAGCTACTTTGCTCAGGTGTGGGAGGACAGCCAAGCTCACGGGAGCTCCAGCTTGGCCTCGTGGTCTGTGGCTCATGCCAGGTTTGGCTTTTCCTGCCTGACCCTCTCCCCACAAACAGGCACACACAGACCCCACTAATTTTCAGTTGTGCCTTGCTGCCTGCTTGGCTTTCCCTGCCTTCCCTGCCTGACTCCACACCAGGGTGCAAGGACAAGGGTCCAAGGAGCTGGTCTGGGTTAACAGAGGCCAAACGGAGTACTGGGGTGATACTAAAACAGCTCCTGGGTGGGTGTTGCTTGGGCAGTTCTTGTGGTCTTTCCTCAGAGTCCATTTTCTGCATCTGTTTTCCATGTGGTTTATGAGCTCTTGCAATAAATACTCCAGCACCAGGAACCACTGGCTGCCCCTCGGGGCTCATGAGGGGACCCCATCCTGTGCCTCCCCTGGGCTGGCAGGGATCTCATGCCCCCTGGGCAGTGCTGGTGGTTGGTTGTTCCCTGTGCTGGGTGCCAGGGCTGCAGCCAGAGGAGTCCATCAGCCATCCCATGCACAGCACCCCAACCGTGCACAGCACCCACCCCATGCACAGCACCCACCCCATGCACTGCACCCGCACTGTGGATGACACCCACACCGTTCAGGGCACCCACACTGTGCACAGCACCTGTGCGCAGTTCTGCCACTTGGTGTCACCTGCCATAAAAAGTCCTCACAGCTGAGATGTTCCCAGCAGAGCTTAGCCTGGGGAGCTCCAGGGGAGGCAGAGGTGTGGTGTGGTTCAGAGACCCCACGGGAGTCCTGCCTTGGACTTTAATTACATAGGAACCTGCAAGAAATTAAAACCTTCAAGGAATGGATAAGAGCTATCACTGAGTCTTAACGCACCTTCCCCTCTTAATGTCTCCCCAAATACTCAATGGTGGGAGGTAGGAAGAGTGTGGGAAGAGGTGGGAAGAGTGTCCCATCCCAACCCCAGGCACAGCTCTGTGCAAAGGTGCCAGCAGGACTCTGTGCTCAGCCCAGCACCTTGGGTCCCAGCCTTGCAACAGTGACAGGTGATCAAACCCATGGCTCCCTGTCCCCCACCCCACATTCTTGCCTCTGTATTCCCACTCCTGCTACCCTTCATGCCCCTAGCATCAGAACCACTCTGTGGGTGACCCTTGCCATGTGCCTCTGTGCATGTCCCTCTGCTCCCAGACAGTAGCTGGTCACTGTAGGAGTTAAATGTCGTCTCCATCACTTCACTTTGGGAATGGTTTTGGCACCCTAGCTCAGCACCCTGGTTTGGCACCTTGGGCAGAGCCGGGCCAGTAGTGAGCCCTGTGCCCTAGGGGACTCCTCCATCAGCACAGGACACCCAAGCTGTCCTTGCAGAGCAGGTGCCCCGGGCAGCCTGTCCTGGTGCTGGCCCTAGGACCAGGCCGTGCTGCTCCATGGGGAGTCCAAAACCTCAGGAAGAGGCACCATGGAGGGGGAGCAGGACACCAGTGAGTGCTGCCCAGGCTGGGGACAGGGATCTGGGCTCTTCCTGCAGGTGCTGGGTCCCCCTGTTCCGGAGAAGGGACAGGGACAGGAACCCATGCTCTGCCCAGCACTGGCAGTGCGAGCGAAGGGACAGGGGTGGCACTGCTGGGGTACGGGACCCCAACCTGCCAGTGCAGTGGAGTGCAGCCAATGTATGGAGAACAGCAGTGGGGTCAGGCAGGAGTATGGGATGATATCTGAGATGGCTCTGGCAGGGACATCTCTCCTGCCATGTGCCATCAGAGTGACAGCAAGAGCATGGCAGAGGAACTGAGATGGCTTTTCAGCCTCCTGGGCTCTCTGAGCAGAAAAACTGGAAATGACCTTGTCTTTAATAGTGGTTTGAGTTATTTTTTCAAAGAATTTTGCACTCTTCCCCTGACTCCAGGTGGGTGCAGGCAGTGGCCAACGCAGGAAGAGCATTTTGGGACAGGGCTCCCTAAAAATTCAGGTCTCCATACAGCCCACAGCTGTGGGTGAGATGAGCTGGGGCTGCAGTCCACATGGCAGCAAGTTTGTGCCCTTGCTCCAGGGCTGGGCTGGGCAGGAGGATTCCTCTGAATTATTTCCAGATGGGGATTAATGCAGCAAACTGAGTTTGCTGCAGGATAGATAAACAAACCAAAGCTCCTCAGGAAGCTATTAATAAACTGCCTGCCTGCTGCTTCTGCCCCAGATTTGGAAACATCCTGGTCCTGGCCTGGGGTGCAGCTGTGGGCCTTGCTGCCCTTCCAGCCCCTTAGCTGTGGGGCAGAGGTGACAGTGATTCCTCTGGGGCAATGAGCACCGGGTCCTAATGGGACAGGGCAATGTGAGGGTGTGAATGGGGGACAGTGCCTCTGCTCCAGACTCTTACTCCAG
The DNA here is from genome assembly GCA_013396755.1 of Sclerurus mexicanus. Classification (NCBI taxonomy): domain Eukaryota; kingdom Metazoa; phylum Chordata; class Aves; order Passeriformes; family Furnariidae; genus Sclerurus; species Sclerurus mexicanus. The sequence goes on along the minus strand of VWZF01004670.1, from coordinate 239,308 downwards.
GCTCTAAGTGGGATAAGCTGCTGCCAGCTGTGTCCCCTGGTTCCCCCATCCTTGCTGAGCACTGCCAGGGACTGTGGCACTGGGAGGGGACACCTCTCCAGACTTCTGCTGCAGGGCTTCAGGCAGTTTTGAACCAGAGCAGGTGTAAACAGGGTGGAGGCAGACTTTGAGCCCTCTTGAACTGGCACTGCCGTGCCAGGGTGAGGGTAGACCAGTTTTGGGTGGCTGCAGCCCAGCAAGCTCACCCTTCCCATACTTAGTCATCGGGGGGCTCCTGGGTCACCCCCATGTGCACACAGATGTGTGACCCTGCTGGGGAGGAGGAGGGTGGCCCATGGGACTCCTATCCCAACACTCCCCATTTTGGCACGGCTCGTGGTGTCCTGCCAGGGGCAAACAAAGCCTGAACAAGGGCTGGGCTCACTGGGGTAGCCCATGTGTCCCAGCAGAGCTCCCTGCTGAGGACCCCCGGGCATGGTGGGACAGGACAGAAGATAGGGTTAGACCCATGGATAGTATGATTTTGTCCCACCCAGCCAGTTATGGGGTTCCTGGCCCCATACATCCTTTTGTACATGGCTGATGAGGCAGAAGGCTGGTGGGGGATGCCCCTGGAGAGGATGGAGGCCAACAGATGGATCCGGTCTTGCTGACTTTCAGCCCTCCAGCCTGCAGCACACACAAGCAGTTAATCCCAGGCCACGCAGAGCTGGCTGCTTACCTGGCTGGAGCAGTGCCTGGCAGAGGGAGGGACGAGGGCACGGCTCCACACCTTGCCAGGGCAAGCATCACTGCAAAAATATTTGCACAAAAAAACGCAGCTCCACCCCGAGGAAAACCGGGTCCGGGAGCAGAGCCTGCTCCAGGTCTGCGGCCGGGCTTGCAGGGAATGCGTGTGGCTGCAGGGAGCGGAGCGCTCCGCTGGCAGCAACACCGGCACCGTGGCACGGGGGGCTGGCCGGGGCTGTCCTGGGGGTAATCCCACACCGCAGGTCGGGGAGCCCTCTCTGCTCTCCGCCATGGGCTGCTGGAGGGTCCCCGGCCCCGTGCTGCCCCTGCTGCTGCCCCTGCTGCTGCTGCTGCGCCCGCCGCCCTCGCCCGCCTGCCCGCCCGCCTGCCGCTGCTCCCCGGGCGAGGTGGACTGCAGCGAGCGGGGCCTCCGGCAGGTGCCGTGGAGCCTGTCGAGCAACACCAGCACCCTGTGGCTCGGCTACAACTTCATCACCGTGCTGGGGCCGCGCTCCTTCCCTCCGCTGCCGGGGCTGCGGCTGCTCAGCCTGCCCCACAACCGCCTGGAGCTGATCCACGGCCGGGCGCTGCTGGGGCTCGGGGCGCTGCAGGAGCTGGACCTCAGCAACAACTACCTCAGCGTGCTGGCCCCCGAAATCTTCCTGCCCCTCACCAGCCTGGCCACGCTCAACCTGGGCAGCAACAGGTTGGGGGAGCTGGAGCCTGTGGTGCTGAGCGCCTTGCCCCAGCTCCAAGCCCTTTTCCTGCAGGACAACCCCTGGGTGTGCAGCTGCGGCATCCTGCCCCTCTGGCGCTGGCTCAGCCACAACAGGGATAAAGTGCAAGGTGAGTGCCCTGAGTGTCCCCAGGCCCCCCACCAGCTCCACGCTGGCTGGTCACCCCAGTGGGGCTGAGGCAGGACCTCACCTGGCTGCTAGCCAGCCTGCAGCTTGGGTGGCCACTGTCCTTGGGGTACAGCAACGTCCCCCAGAACCTGTCCTCAGGCCATAGCAGCCCCTGTGTCTGCTTAGGTGGATGCACCCCTGGGTCTTGTACCTGGTGCCCACCCTGTGATCTTGGTCACCAGCAGGAATTGCCTGGAGGGGAGAGCTGGGCAATGTCCCAATGACAGGCAGCAGTCCTGTCACAGGGCACCTGAGGGGGCAAGAGGAGCCTGTGTCAGGGTGGGCATCAGTGCTGACCCAGCCAGGATGCTGTGCTTTCAGCCCCTTCCCCAGAGCCTTCATGAACCTGGTTCTGATCCTACATTTCTTCCCCCATGAACCCCAGTCAAAGACACCTCTGCCAGCAAGGTCTCACTGCCACCTCTTCCTGCTTGCTTCCAGCTCAGGTGTGTGCCTGCTGGCTGGGACCTTCTGTGGCATCTCCAGGCTGGCTGCTCAATGCTTCCCTCATTTGTCTTCTGGGAACCAGTCCCTCCACCTTGCCTGCCCCATCTGCCATCCTGGCTCAAACCTATTTTCCTGTGCCCACCCCTCTACCCCATGCCACTACCTGGGGCTCAGGACGTAGATGAGCCCTGCACCTCACAGCTCCATTTCTTCATACCCTGACACGGGTGATCTTGGTCAGCCTGGCCCCTGTCCTCCTGCTCTGGTCTCATCTGTCCTGTATAGACCTGCCAACCGCCCACCCTTGACACATGCCTTTCCCAGCTGCCCAGCGTGCCCATCAGCACTGCTTTTCTCTTCCAGATAAGAGTTTGCTTCTCTGCAGAGTCCCGGAGCAGCTGAACAAGTACCCGATCATGGCCTTTGGGGATGAGTCCTTCAGGCAATGCCAGGACACCTCGCTGTCCTCCGAGCACTACATCACCTTCTTCATCATTGGACCATTCTCCTTCATTGCCAGCATCTTCTTCTGCACCTTCATGGGCTCTGTCATAGTGTTTTACCACAACCTGCGCAGGGAATCCCACTGCTGGAGGAGACCCCGCATCTGCAGGGTGCACTGAGGCAGGGTGGCCAGGCTTTAGCCCAGGGCGGGCTGTGATCCATGCCCTTCTCCACTTGTTGCAAGCATGTCCCTGCGGACCAGTGAGAGGAAGCTCTGTCCCTGGAACTGCTTTGGTTCTTCTCAGAGTCACCTGAGACAATGCCAAGCTCCCTCTGCCCCAATGTGGGAGGGGAGCAGCCCCCAGCTCAGCACCCTGAAGGGCACGCGTTGACTGCAGATGCTCTCAGTGTTTTGGGAGACTTCTACAGGCCATGCTCAGACCCTTACTGGTGGTGTCCAGGTGATCCTTCTCCCCCTGCCCTGCCTCTTGTGGTGCCCAGGGGCCACAGTGTGTATTTTGGGATGCACCATATGCCACTCCATGCCTCTGGGTGGATCCTGGGAGCCCCTGCATGCATCTCAGGACACACTGTATTCCTCTGGGCACCCCAGGAGTCACCACGTGCCTTTTGGTGCAGCCCAGGAGCCTCTGTGTGCCTTTCAGGTTGCTCCTAATCCCTCTTTAGGCCTTTTGGTCCCCCAGCCCTCTCCTTCTGCCTTCAACAACCCCAGCAGTCCCAGTGTATCTTTCCGTGCCCTCAAAACTCCTTGGCTTAGCTCTTCATGCACCCAAACACCATTTGTTTGGCTCCTGTGTCCTGACAGGAATTGGTTTGCCTTTTGGTGAATCCCAGAGGTCTCCATGTGCCTTTTGGTGCACCTGAAGATCTCTGTGTTTTTGGAGCATTCCAGAGCCTTCAGGAGGCTTTCAGACTACCCCAGACCCCTCGTGTGCTGCCCAAGAGCAGGACCAGTTGCAAAATATTTCTCTTGATAGGTTTTTTTCATCTAGTCAGGAACGCTGGTGCTGAAAAGGCTCAGCCAACAACCAAGATCCAGGTGAGGCTGAAGTTTGTGGTGAGGGTTAGGAAGAGCCTTGAGCTCCCACTGATTTCAGCAGAGGAACTACCAAAGGATCGGTGAGGCTCACAGTGGTTCCTCCCTCAACAGGTTTCCCCTTGGCTAAAGCTCATCCCAGGCCAAGGTCTAGCTTAGTGATGGGAGTGGGACAAACAAGCCCAGGTGGGTTTTCAGCACAGAGATGCAGCCCTTGCTGCTGCCTCACCTCCCATCGCCCACAAAATGGAGCTGGGGCTGCCCCTGCCCTGGCACCTCCTGCCCTTCCCTGTGGAAATGCTTCTGGAAATGCTCAGTGTGCATGCTGGGAGATGGCCTGCCAAGATCTGGAGCTGTACTCCAGAGGAAAGCACAAGCTGGGTGACAAACATCTTCAAGGAGAAGCAACAGCCCTTTTTGCCTGATCTTGTACCCACTGAAAGATGATCAGAGCCGCAATGAGGTAGCTGTGACCACCTGCCTCCCTTTGTTCTCTCAGTCTTAGCAAGAGCTGCGGGACCAGCCGGGGATGTGGCAAGTCAGTGCATCCTTTGGCAAACTCTTGCCAAGTGTTCAATAAATCACAGAGAATAAATCAAATGTCACCTTAACTGTGGCTTGCTCCCATTTTTAGTTTCAAGAGAGAAACCAACCCACTGAGCTTCCACATTGCCAGATTCCTACTTGCTTCTGTGTTGTGGGGTGTGGGGGCTGCAGGGAGCAGCTCCTCCAGTGCCACCAATCCTGCACCTGGGAGCACTGCAGGACCTCTGCCAGGATCATCCTCTTGCCTTTCCAAGGAGCAGTCCCAGTTCTTCCAGGCCCTCGCTAGTGACAACATTCAGGCCTTCACAACAAAACTTGGGGGCTTCCCATTTGGAGCTAAGACCTTGCTTGTCATCCTGCTTGGCCACCAGAGCCCTTTTCCTCCTCCCAGACCATGAAGGCTGGGCAGGTGGTCTCAGCACATGGAGACTGTGTTGTCAGTGGGTGATGTTGCTTCAGTTCAAGCCCAGGGGAGCTGCCTTTCTGTTTTGCAAATCTCTCGGTGAAACCTCGCTATGGGTGGGCTGATGTGCAGGAACTCTCCCAGATGCCTTTGCCCCTGTGATCCGTCCTCTGTTCCCAAAGGCTGGCCCCACTGGCAGTGCCCTACACTAGCTCTCAGCAAATGGGAAGCCCAGCAGTGGCAGGAGGCTGTTTTCCCCGGGGTGGAGGTGGGACAGAGCCAGCTGCCATGGTGCCGGCATTTGGACAATTCTGGGCTGTCCCCATCCCCTTGCTGCAAGGCCTGTCCCCCACCCTGTAGCTGTTCAGGCTATCAGCTTGATATCCCAGAATGGTGATGCTCCTTCCCTCCTTGTCCCTCAGCAACTCCTGACCTTTTTCCCTGCTGGTTTATCCATCCCTCCTGTCCCTCCACCCTTCACTGTTTGCAGACCCTGCAGTGGGACTGGGTGAGGCTCTGATTCAGCATGGGGCTCCCTGCCGGCTCTGCCAGAAGCTGGAGACAGAAAAGAGGCACACGGCATTGGAATAAACCACTTCATGATCCAGTCTAGACTTTACTGAGCTCTTGCAAAAACTCAGTATTAATGTTAACATTGACGTATAAAGTAGAATGGGTCCAATTTCTCAGCTGGAGCTAGATGAACTTGATGGAGCCACAGCAGTCAGTGGGACGATGCTCACAGACATCAGCTGCCATCTGAAAATCCTGCCTATGGGGCTGCCTGCCCTCAAGGGAAGCCCCATCTGCTTGGCTGGTGCAGGGAGAAGGCAGTTCATGCCACCGGGGCTTGGTACCACATTGCAGGTGGGTTTTCCATGTTCTCAGGAGACAGGATGTGATGCTGCCCGTGCATGTGCAGTAGCTGCTCATCACTAGCCTGACTGGTGCCAGATGCTTCCCCCAGTGCTGGTGTCTCCGCACTCGCTCTCAGTGCCCACAGGGAGGGTACTCAGTGGTGCTGGCACATGAGTGTAGGCTTGAGGGGAGGAAGGTGCAGGGAGGAACAGCATCAGCCTGGCTTGTTTGTTTCCTTCTCCTGAACTGGGGTCAAGTTTCCATGTCTCCAGGTTCAGGCAGATGCAGCGCTGTGAGCTGGGGCTTCAGGGCTGCCGTGGGAGCTGCTGGCAAGCTTGAACTGCAGGTGAGGGTGGCAGGGAAGCCGCCAGTGCCGGCCGTGTGCCTCGACACTGCAGGCAGCAAGCCACGACCAGCCAGCAGCATCTCTCCTTGCATTGCTGGTGCTGAGGCAGTGTGGAGCTTGGGTAAAGATCAGTGCAACCATCCAGAGCCATTCCCCATGGAGAATTCCTGGCCAGGAGAGCCACTGTGTGAGTGCTACATGCTGGCCGTGGCCAGGTCCTGGGGATGTCTTCTGTGCAGGAGAGGTGGGGTGCTGGGATCTTGGCTGGCAGCACGCTATGGGCTCCAGAGTACCATGATTAGCACAGGAGCGTGAGCTGCAGGGTGGGAGCTCTCCTGCTGCAAACAGACCACGTACAGGAGCCAAGTCACAGCCAGAGGCTGATGGGAGGAAGAAGCAGAGCTCATCCCCTCTGAGGAGCAGAGCACACATTTCCAGCCCCTGCAGTAGACGTGGGGGTCACTTGGCGCAGCAGGAACTTGTGCCCAACCTGCTGAATCACACCGGCTGCTCCAGCTGCTCAGGACCATGGGCACGTCACATTGGAGCCCTCCAGGTGGTGGGAAACGTGGAGCGCACGTTTGAGGGGCCATGTGTGTGCTGAGAAGCCTGCAGCCTGCACAGTGAAGCACGTGCTTGTGGTCTGGCACCAGCTCTTCCCTGCTACCATGGGAGAGCGGGCACCGTGTGCCTTCTGCAGTCCTTTCCCCTTGAATGGAACCTGTCAGTGGCAATCCTGATTATCGTGGCACTGCTTGGAAGCAAATATCTCTGTACAGTGAAGTCCAAACCATGTCCTGGTTCTGCCGTGCGTTCTGGGCGCGAGCATGGCAGCAGGCCTGGGAAGGGAGGGAGATATACAATGGAGTCACTGTGTATGGATGAAGGATGTTTTCCTCCCATCTCACCCGGAAGAACCCATCAGTGTCCCTTGAAAGGCAGTCCTGGCTGTGCCTTCCTACTGTGTTGGGCAAGGACTGATGGCCCTCGGGGAGAAGGTCACACCACAGTGCTGACTGAGGGGTCGGAGAGGTTGAGCTGGCCAGTGATGTCAGTGGGGTGATACTGCTGCAACACACAAATAGACAGACAAGGAGAAAGAAGTGTTAGGCAGTTCTGGCACTTGTCCCCACGGCTACTTATATCCCATGTGTCCCTACAGGGATGCAACGCCCCGAGAGCTGCTGCTGGCTGAGGTCCTCTTCCCAATGCATGCTTGTGCAGAGGTCATTGCAGACACTCTCCAAGCACCGTGCAGCTGGGCAGAGGGGACACCCAGGAGCGTGGTGCAGCTTCTGCGGAGCGTGGCTGCCACGTCACCCGCTGAGTGAGCCCCTCTCCACTCTGGGAGGGCTACAAAACAAAGCCTGTGACTCATCAGCCCAGCCCACAGCGGAACCTGTGTTTGGAGGGTCTAGCTGGGTTTTGGCACCTCTCTGGTGCCAGATCAAGCTGTGCTTTGAGGCCAGGGCATTTCACCTCCTTGCTTGAACGACCCTACCATGACTATTCTTACATGCAGGTGAGGAGATGTGTGGTGTGGTTGACTTGTGGTAAAGTGTGGCATTGATTGCTAATGTGAAAATATAGCCTGTGGTGGGGATGTGGCCTGGATTTGGGGTTCTGTGCTCCTGGTGGATTGGGGTGGGGCTCAGCAAACACTCCCTGGGAGAGACCTCCCCCACTGTAGTCTCATTAGCAAACAAGCAAGGGGGGAGAAAGAAATGGCCGTCAATGGGCAAGGAAAAGAAGTCTTCCTCCCCAGGCAGACATTTACAACTGGACAGTTATTTCCTCCCTTCCTCATTCCATACTCCCTTGCTCTCCCAGCTCCACTCTGCTAACTCCAGACCCTGGACTGGAAGCCCTGTCCAGCCCTGCTGTGAGGGCAGGTGGCAGGAGCATCCTGTGCTGCTGTCTGGGGTCCTAAACCAGTGCCAGGGCAGGAAAGGGTCTTGGTGGGTCTCATAGGCTGCAGTGCAGTCCCTCTCCAGTGACATTTTCCAGCCCTTGCACCACCCTGCCCAGGAGGGCTGACCTTCTGAGGGGCTCCTGGGGGGCTCCTCAGTGACAGGATGTGACCTGCCCCTGTTGGTCAGTGGTGACTCCGGTGGCCTCCGCGGCGCTGCTGGCAGCTCTGGCACTGTGGCTACCCTGTGTGCTCTACATTGTGCCTCCTGCCATGGGGAGGTCTGGGGGCCCCCCGAGCATTGTGTGGGCTCCTGGGGGCTGCCCTGCCCAGCCCAGCTTTGTGCTTCACCAGGACTCCTTAAAGAGGAGCAGCCGCGGCAGGGGCGGGAGCCGCGTGCTCCCGTCTCTCTGGTGCACGTACAGGGAACGCACTGGCACCCCGGGAGCACCTCACAGGATTGTCCTGCCACTTAAGGAACCAGCTAATATTCCAATGGAGCCTCTGGGAATTCCTCACCATGGCCTTGCTTCTCTAAGGGGCAACACCTCGTCCATCACCCGTTGGCACAGGGAATGGCCGAGGCCATCCTGATGTCGCTCTGCCGCCCTGGGGGGAGTTTTTTGTGGCTATTCAACAGCCCACCAAAAAACACCCCTCTCTCCCAAAAACGGGTGCAGCCACCCCCTCCTTGTGAAAATTTGGATTCCAGGCTAAATGCAATGTCTCTGTAGCAAAACTGCCGGGAGGTGTGTGCTCATGGGATGGGGCTTGACTCCCGCAGGGAGGAGAGGCGACTGGGAAAGGGGAGAGGCTGCGTGAGTCACTGGTGGAGAAGAAGGAGGAACTTGAGATATAAAAATGAATGGGTAAAAGAAAGGTCCTTTGTTGAATATCCTGCCTGATGCAAGCGGGGTGGAAAGGTGGCGTGTGCACGTGTGAGTTGTGTGCCTGGGTGCAAGTGCACGTGTGGCTGCTGTGGTGGAAATGGAGGTCCAGCAGGGCAGGCTGGGGCCTTCTGGCCTCTCTGCACAGCTCTGGGGGTGGGCAATGTTGAAATAACCAAGCGAAATGGGGAATCTGGCCAGAAAAATTAAAATACAAGAGCATGGCTTTTGATTTGAAAGCATATCTCCTCCAATCACAGAGTTATCACAGGGTAACATTCTCATTTACTTTTTCTTTTTTTTTTGTGTAGAGTTCATGCATGCAATTTTTAATAATAAAAATTAAAATTAAAAGAAAAAAGAAAAGAAAAAAAAAGCAAGAAAACGGTCATATCAAAACTATGTTAAAGTAAGACTAATGTTAGAAGCACATATCAATAATTTAGGGTAAATTATGTTACAGGGATGGTGCAATAATCCCAAACCAAACATTATAAAGCCAAGAAATTAATCAATATTAACCATAGAAGAGACTCAAACATGTTAAGGTATGGAAGTGAAGTGAAGGCACCAAAAACTTTAAATGACAACCAGGAAGAAAATATAGACAAGAACTTAATGTCTTTAAAAATGACTTCAACCTAACTGGGCTCATATGGTAGTCCCTGGCTGGTGGAAGATTTTTCTGGAAGAATTTTGGTTTGTTGTTGGTTGGCTTTTTTTTTCTCAATTAAAAATTAGGAATCCAGCTAAATGCGATCTTGCTGTAGAAAATATCAACTTCCCTTTAAAAAAAAAAATAAAAAAAGTTCTCTTTGACCTACTTTCGGTTCTTTTGGGCCAAAAAAACTAGGCTCTTTTTTTTTCAGCCAAGAAGCATTTGGCTTTGGGACAGGTGACCCTTCACTGAGAAGGTGACCTTTTCCACGAAGCCCCTCAGCTCTCGCCCGGCCGTGGCACCATCCCCGTGGCCGCAGGGCAGCACCGCCGGGCCCGTGGCGGTGGCGTGGGACGTGTGTCATGCTGTGCCTGGGGGGGCCCGTGGGCCAGCAGTGTGTCTCTGCGGGGGCTGCCGATGGCTGGGGCGGGGGCTAAGGGACCTGTGCACCTCGTTACGTGTCTGTACGGAATGTGCCGGCTCGGAAGGTGTCTGTGTGGTTTATGCGTCTCACATGGCTTCTGTGGGGTTGCAGTATCGTGGGTGGCTGCGATGGATGGCAGTACGTCAGCTCTGCGAGTGCTATTCGAGTTGCAGGAGCTGCCTATGGGGAACACATGCATCTCCTCCTGGGGCGGTGGGGATGATGTGCCGCGGAGAGGCTGTGCAGCTCGGGTGATGGTGGGCGCTAGGACGTTCAGAGTGGGGTGGTAGCTTCCCAGGGCTGTCTTGGCTCCATGGTGCCAGCCTGTCTCTCTGGCACTCCTGAGGGACCATTCTGCAGGGCTGCAGAGCAGAATCCATTTTTAAAACTCCCGACAACGAAAAGGAAAGAAGCAAGGCCACAGGTCTGCATCTTTCGCTCGCTAGCCAGGAGAGCCTGTGGGGCTGGGGTCAGACTGGCCTTCCAGCCCCATGGGCTCTCCAGCCTTGCCCATCTAAGACCTGGTGTGGGCCCATGGCTCTGATGAACATCATGAAACAGAGCGCCTCGCTGCTTTCTCATCTTTGCAAGGACCCCAGGCAACGTGCCCCAGCATGCCATGTACTCATGGGGCCTTCCACAGCAGGAGGGCACTGGGGTCTCTGAGCCAGGGCTGCTGCACGGAACTGGAGGGCACCAAGCGCAGGCTGTGACATGAGCTGGTGGCAGCACCCTCCCCTCCCGCTGGCCGCTCACCCCGCAGAGCAACCAGCAGGTCTGCCCAACATCACCACAAAGCTCGCTCCACCACAGACCTCCTGCGATAGCCGGACCTTGGAGCTGCTAGACTCCAAGTTGGCCACGTTGGCTTCGATGTTGACCCCATTAGTTTGTTCTTGACCCAGTTAGTCTGGTTCCCTGGGGAACACGTCCTGGGACCCCGGCCACATCACCCAATGGCAGGCAGAGGGCTGAGACAAGCTTCTGGGCAATGGGAACAGCTGAGCATAACTGCCTTGCAGATGCAGCTGCTCCCAAAGTGGGGACCATCTTCTGGGGTGAGTGGGGTCATCTCCTTCCACAACTGGCCTGTGAGCAATGTGCCAGCAAAAGCATGGACAGGACCCAAAGCACAGGGAGCCCCATGCTGTGCTGATCCCCACCGGGCGTGGGAAGGGGGAGAGAACAGCTCCATTGCTCACCCGTGGGACCTCTGGTGCAGGTGGGCCCTGGATCTGGTCAACTCAGGGCATTGGGTGCTTCTGCCATGGGGCAGAGAGGGCTGTGGGCTGGTGTGGTGTAGGGTGGATGCCACACCATGGAGCAGGATCAGGCCCAGGATGCTTCCCTGAAGAAGGACTGGTGTGGGAGGTACCAGGGATGCCACACGCCAGCTGCCCCATTGTTCCTGGGTTCTTCTCCTCTCAGTGTGCCCGCCAATGGAACTGGTCCCCCCAGGTACCCAGGGCACCATCATGCTTCTGCTCTCCCAGGACAGGACCCCTTGGTTTCCTAATCATGGAGTAGTTCAAACATATCAAAACATGGGAATCTACCCAGGACATGCAGATATTTCTGCGATTTTTTCTCCCCTTTTTTTTCTGTACGTCCCACTTGTCCCTCCTCCTTCTCACTCTTCCCACCTTCTCTCCCCTGCACCACCCACCCCACTTCTGTCTTTTCTCCCCTGGCTGTGACTCAGGCCACCAAGACACAACCTGTAACCTCCCTGAAGAGCTGCTCGGGGGGTGCGGCAGTGGGGAGAGGGGACCCCAGATATGGGAGGCATCACTGGGACAAGGTGCCACCTGGGGAGCATGGAGGCAGTGCAGGAGGTGACAGAGATGTCTGTCTTCCCCATGGGGACATAGGATGACTGGGAAGAATGTGGATCCCCCTGCCCATGACTTCCAGGCTTCAAGGTGACAGTGAAAGGAGCACTTTGTGTGAGGTGGTGGCAGTCAAGCCCGGGTGAGGGCTCAGCTGTCCCCTGGGCTGTGTCCCAGGGGTGCTCCAGGAGCTTCTTGGTACGGAGCCTGCGTTGGTGTCAAAGGCAGCCTCCTCCATTTCGCACACAGAGCCGTGGCCCCAAGACCCCCTGCGGTATCACATGCTGCTCCCCGAGGCGCCCCAAGCCTGCAGCTGGGGATGGGCCACCCCACCACGGGGGGCCACATCTCCCCGCCCTGCCACCGTCCCCCCGTCCCCGCCGCACCTCGGGCAGCCTGGCGGGGAGCCTGCTCTGGGCAACTCTGGGCAGAAACCCGCCGGTCGCCCCGGGGAGGTGATTTTGGCCAGCCCGTCGCGCCAGGAGGTCAGGCAGCAACACGCAGCGGGCGCTGCCACACGAGACAACAGAGTAGCCACAGTGCAGAGTGTCATACAACAGACGGCGACATGCAGAGGGACACGGCTCAGTCCGACAGACCAACAGCCCAACCTGACGCTGAAGTGTCCGAAGCTCCAGCACGAGCAGACACACTTGCACATTTGGAAACAGCTGGCTTTAGAGGCAGCAATTTGGAAATTTTCTCTGGTTACGCGACAGCAGCGAAAACCACAAGTTTGAACGAAGGCTGGGTCTTTAACAACCTCCTCTTTCAAGCCTTTGCACCTCTTTTCTAGAGCGGCTGACGATAACCAGAGACAGCTGTCACTCCTGTGCCCAGGACTACGTCCCGAATGCTAATCGTCACAAACAAAAATCACATGTAGAGAATGTGACACGCATGGCTCTCGGTGAGGTGACACGGTGCCCAAATTAAATCGGGGTGATTGTTTTTAGGCATACAATGACAAACAGGTACAGGAACACTCAGGAACAGAAAAAAAAAAAAGGAAAAAAGAAATGTCATCAGTTTCTAGAGGTCAGCACCGGTAAGGTGAGCGAAGCACAGAGAGGAACATCAGAGATCATCCAGGCAAAAAGAAAACAAAAAAGAAAAAGAAAACAAAACAAAAACTTGTTTGCATCTCCCAACTCATCACAGGACTCCAAGCCACCTCCTGCCTGCCCTCCAGGATCCCAGCATCCTTTCAGGAACACGGGATGACTGACTCACTGACTCACTGACTGACTGGTGACGAACATGAGCTATGCATGTACACTGGCAGCTTCGGGATGGGTGTGTGGCAGTCGATGGGATGGCAGAAGAGAGAAAGAGAGAGAAAGAGAGAGGGCAGAATTGTTCTTCTTCCTCTTACCGTATCCTTGGAGGACCTACGTCTCTTGAAGCTGGAGGCCAGGGTGGAGGTGATGGACCTAAAAGTGGCTTTCTTTTTAGGGTCAGGTTCTGCTCTACCACTTTTTCTATCCTAAAATGAATATGTATAAGTAATTAGATCTCTAGTGTGTTGTTGGAAACTCTAAATCTATTTGAATACTGCCCCGTGTCATGGCCTTCATTTAGGTGAGAAAGCTACTGGAGGTGTCCTGTCACTCCCAGTCCTCCAAGGGCCTCCGTGACCCACGGCTACGGCACAGCCACCACACTGCTAGAGCTATGGGGCGCCGGCCTCACATCTGGAGCGCTGGAAACCCCTCTGGGGAGGAGCCCTGCTCTGCTGGGTGTCTGTGGCCAGGCCGGCACAGCTGACCTCGCTTCCTGGGGATGCTCCTGGCGCCCTGCCCCTCGCTTCCACCGCTAGCCTGGCTGGGCCGAGACGTGAGATGCTGCACCTACTACTAAAAAAAAAATTGCTCAGGGCCTTTTCTGAGGCTGAATCCTAGTGCCACAAGAGAGAGAGAGGACTGCATTGAAAGAGAAGTCATTGTATGAATATTCTGTAAAAAAAAAAAAGTGTTCAAAAATTCAAATGACGCAGTTGTGCAAAGCCGAACGTGGTTGCTGGTGGTGGTTTGGGTTTTTTTTTTCCAAAGTAAAACAGGCTGAAAAAAAAAAGAAAAAAAGGAAACTGGAAGAAAAAGAAAATTAAAAAAATAAAAAGGAAAAGAAAGGGAGGAGGCAAAGCGTTAGTGCTATGATGTCGTCAGGGTCGGGATGAACTCAAAGAGAAACAGAACTGAAAAATGTAGGCGTTGGAGTTAGCGAGTCGGACCTGGTTGGCGCAGGCTGGGAGCACCAGCCGCCATGGAGCGGGGGCAGCGAGCCGAGGGGACCGGCCGCGCTCGGCGGCGGGCGCTGACAACGATTCCTCCCCAATTGCTTTCGTGCCAATGAGTGTGACCTTTCCGACGGGGGACGGAGTGACCAGGTCTGGCTCTGCTACCGCACGGGGGTAACCAAAATGTATCCCGCTGGTGCGTAGAGCATGCTCGGGGATACATTTGCTCCTCCTTCTCAGTTCTCTCTTTTGCGGACATGCACAAACGGAAAGGAAAGCAAGATGAATGGAATGAAATGTCTTTTTCTTCCATGGCATCTCAGGAAATAGCCATGGCAAAACTGTGATCCCAAAAACCATTATTTTTGTTTGTTTGTTTTAACAAATAAATCTTTCCACTTGCCTACCTTCTAGCAATGTACCAGATACTAGTGCTCTGACGTTTCCTCCTGTGGAAAAGTCTTACAATGTCAAACGGCTCTTTACCATGAGGCTGTTTACCCCCACAGGGCAGCATGCTTTGCTCACAGTCCCACAGACTCTGCCCAAGGACCCAGTGCAGTATTTTCTAGAAGGTTGGCAAGTGAAAAATGGCAGTGCGACTAGTGTGCTCTGTCCCAGCAGCCTTAACCCCCTCGGTGCCGCTGCTTTTTGGAAGCAAAGGAAAAAAAAAAGGTAAAAAAGGAAAAAAAAATTGAGAAATGGCTTTTCCGAGACTCTTATCAGTGAACTGATCCCAGCGAGCTCTCAGGATACAGCAGCCTGGCCTTGTGCTCCCCTCGCTGCTGTCGGGCAGGTCACTTCCACCCGGGCAGCCCCCCCAAACACCCCAGCCAGTGCTGCTCCCCCAGGGCCACCACTCCGGGCTCCTTTCGGGGTCCCCGAGCCTCGGTCTCTCTCTTTCCTTTGCTGGCTCTGCTCCGAGCGGTCTCCTTTAGTCGCCTAAAGGATCTCTTCCTCTTTGAACGCCGATGTGCTTCCCCAAGTCAAAAAAACCAGCCCGGGCAATTGAGACAGAGCCTCCGGCTGCCCTAAACTGGGGTTCAGGGGCACAGCCCCAAAAGCAGCAGGGTAAGGGAAGTGTGAGGCTGGTGGCCCACAGATATGTCCATGGCTCAGTGTCACTGCCAGGCACCTCTGGCCCTCCTGGGCTTCCCTGTCTGAGTGGCACAGAGGTGTTCCAGGGATGGGAGAAGCTGGGAAGAGCAACAACCCCCATGGAAGGGCCCCAAGGCAGCCTTGGCACTGACAGGGACTGGCATTGCTGGCTCCCATGTGGGGAAATGTCCTTGTCTCCAAGGGACAAGAGCACGCACCACCTCATTTTGGAGTCGGTCCTGGGTGTGACAAGGGCTACGGCACTGCTGGGGAGCAGGCAGGGAAGGGGAGGTGACGGAAACCATCCCTGGAGCATTTCTGCAGCTGAGCACCGGGCAGGGATGCTCAGTGGCAGTGTATTGACCCTCCCATCTGCTGGTGAGCACAGCCAGAGCCAGACGGCAGGGCAGAGACCTGCAAAGGGAGCCACGCTGGCACTGCCTGCTTGGCCGGGGCAAGGTGTGGCTCCGGCACGTGTTCCCCAGCAGAGCAGAGTCCCCATCTGGGGGCATTTGGGCCAGGTCTCTGTCCCGGTTGGAGCTGTGCACAACACCTCCTGGGAGAGACTGCATTGGCCAAGGGCAGCTCCCGGGGGCAAGGCACTACCCTACAGCTCGCTAGGCACCCAGTAACGCCCAGCTGGAGTTACGAGGGTGTGGGGTGGGGGACAGAGGGCCCCATGCTTATCCACAGCTCTGCATTCACTGATTTAGTGAAGGAATGGAAAACGCACCTGGTGGAGATTTGCTCTAAAAACGGTTTGTCCTACCTGCAGGTTTTTCCTCCACACATTAACGGCCGCAAACGCCAGCTGCATCTGCTTCCTCCGCGCGTCCTTATGCCTTTTGTAAGCTATTTCTATGAATATTAAAAATATCCCGGCAACAATACCTCCAGCCACCAGCATAAACACACCTGAAATAAGCAGGAAAGTTACAGGGCGCAATAGACATTGTAACATGACACTTCATTTCTTCTGTATTACGCTCAGCAATAGGAGCATTTGCCAGCCCGGGGTCCCTCTTGCATCCCCCCTTAGCCCTGGAGGGGTCGGGGAGGGGAACTCAGCAGATGCTGCAGGGTGGGCACTGCAGTGGTGGGCAAAGATGCTGGGGGTGCTGGCTGTCTGTGCAAGCTCTGGTCGGGCTGGCACAGGGCACGGTGCTGCAGCAATACTGGGTGCTACACCAAACTCCCAAGCAGACCCTGTCCCGTGGGACTGTGGGGTCATTTGCACCAAAACTCAGTTCTGGTGCTCCAGTTTGTCTTCTTGGGAAGCGCAGCCATGCACAGAGCTCTGCGCTGACCTCGGGTGCCTGCAACCCTCAGGCCTTTGGAGCAGTGTCTTGAGGAGACAGCAAAACATCCCCTCTCTCAGTGTTTCTGCCCTGGCTGGTGGTGCTGGCAAGGACGGGATCCCATCGGACACCCCTCATCCCTCATCCTGCATTGGCTGGGTGTAGGACCAGCAACACCACATCACTGCAAGGTAGAACCTGTCTGGGGGTTCTCACAGTCCTTACAAAGAGGGGGACGAAGATAAAAACCCCTCTGTATCAATTATCCTCCCCTGTCCCCTGCCCAGGGCTCCTCAGGGCTGGGGAGCTGTCCCTCACTGCCAGCCTCCTCCTCTAGTAGGGTCCCTGCTTGCCTTCCTCGAGGTGCTGCTTCCCTCTCTCTGCCTCAGGACAGCTCTGATTCCACAGTGACAGCCACAGTTTGGCCAGAGCAGAGGGAGGGGAGCAATGCTTGCAGCAGGGCAGCCCCACCGGTGAGAAAGGCATCCAGGGAATGTGGAGGGAGCTTTGTGGAACTGTTTCAAACAAGGTGGAGTTGGAGCCCACCACAGCAGCCTCCCAGCACTAGGAAAGCACAGACCCAGAAGAAGCAGAGATTTGGCCCAAGAGGAGAGCCCTGGAAAGGAGAGTGTCTTGAGCGAAAGCAGGCTACTCAGCGAAGGGGAAGAAAGAGGTTTGCAGAACAAACCTGCCATATTTTCAAAGGTGAGTGTTGCTGGGGCATTGCTACGGGAATCACACTCTTGATACCTCACCCAAGTCTTGTCCAAATCCTCCATGAAGCCGTTCTCGTGGGACCTGGAAGCACAAGGAGACAGGGCAGAGTAGTCACTGGGGACCAGCCACAGGCAGCTGGGGCACACATTGTGCCTTTGTGCCCTCTGTCTTAGGACTCTGCACTTGCCTGCAGCCTACAAACATAGGAACCAATGATGTGTGTGAGTGCACACCCGTGTGCATGTGTGGTCTTCACTTAGAGAGTGTGTGTATGGCCTGTCTGCCAGTACTGCATGTGCTCACACACCCCCCTGCACACAGCCAGTGCACAGAGCCATGGGTGTGAGCAGGACCCACAGCTTCCCAGTGCCCCTGGGGCAGCTGTGGGGCAGCCAGCTGCTGCCAAAAGAGCCACGTGTAAACTGTGTGTAAGGTGTGTTCCCCTGGAACGGATGGAGCTGGCAGGTGTAGGCAGTGCTCAGAGCACACCTGGAGAGAGGCTGCAGGGATTGGACAGGAACCATGTCTCCAGGTTCCCTCCTGCATGTTTCTCCCGCCTGCCAGGACCACTTGGAAGCTCAGGCAATAATGGACCCCAATCCTCTCTGGGGACCCCTAGCAGTCTCTAGGTCAGGGCATGGCTGCCTGGCAGCCCTCTGAGGTGCACAGTGAGGGCTGAGACTCCCCAGCAACTTGGTGTGACAGCTTGGTGTCACTGCTTGGGAGGAAACAAACCAAACTGTGTCCTCACAGTGCCCGTTTCTGCCTGAGCAGCTCATGGGGATGGAGGTGGGAACAGAGCACACATCTCACCATGGGCCCCCTGCACTTTCCTCCTTGTTGTACCTGGCACATCCCCACCACCTCCCTGGGCCACGTGCAGCCCTGGACTTCTCCATCCTCTCCCAGGAAAACACCAAGGACTCCTGTGGCCTCTTAAGGCTTCTCACATTGTCCCAAATCCCATCTGTCCTGCTGCCACCCATCCCCTTGGTAAGATCATGACCACCCCACAGATGGGCTCCTTACATTACCCTGGGTCCTGCCTGTGTCTTCCACATCCTGCTTATTCTCTATCTCAGGCCTTTCATCTCTGCATCTTGGGCAGGACCATGGTGGTTCCTGACCCTGTCGCTCACATGTCCCTCCCCCTCCACTTTCTGTATCCAGCTGCCAGTTCCTCCATTGCCACGTTCCTCTGTCTGACATGAGTGTGGCATTTCCAAGGAAATCTCTTTTTACCCATAATACCAGACTGACTCATGGCACCTCACACTGCAGGCTCATGCTGGTGTAAAAGCCTTAGCTGGACACAGTGGGAGCCCTGACAGGAATAGCCAGAGTTGAAAGAAAACCCCCTGGAAGACCAAGCCAGGGCAGTACAATGCTTTTGGGCTCGATGAGCCCACATGGAGAAGCGGGGAGGTGGCAGCACCCACACCCTGCTTGCTGACACCTGGTGCTGGGTGGCTTCAGCTCTCTCTGCCAGCTTTCTCTTCACTCCTGGCCAAGCCTGGCTCCTGCTTCGTGCCCTGCTCTGCTCTGCCCTCCCACCAGCTCCCTGATGCTTCCCCAGCTCTGCAAGCTGGAGCTGAGGCTCTGGGT
Source organism: Sclerurus mexicanus (assembly GCA_013396755.1). Taxonomy (NCBI): domain Eukaryota; kingdom Metazoa; phylum Chordata; class Aves; order Passeriformes; family Furnariidae; genus Sclerurus; species Sclerurus mexicanus. The sequence continues at coordinate 220,912 of VWZF01004670.1, read as the reverse complement.
GCCCACCCCGGTCGCTCCATGTCCCCTTTGTCAGGAGGGACATGGCAGCCCCCAGCCCCTGTCCCTGCAGAGGTGTGGAAGGTGGGGTGGCAGTGCCTGGCACGATGCTACTTGCGTGCAAACACATGCCGCAGTCGGGGCAAGCCCCATGGCACGAGCTGTGTACGGACTTGAGGATGGCCAGGGAGACGTTCTGCTTCCACGGGCTGTCCTTGCGCATCCCGATCCCGAAGCCAGAGCGGAAGAAAAGCTCCCCCGTCGTCACCAGGTCACACTTCTGGGAGGCTTCGAACTCCAGCACCGCTGAGTCCCAGATGAAGGCATGGAGCTTGCTGGACACCGAGAGAGGACAGACTGGTGAGGCTGGGCAGCCCAGCCTGTCTGCAGCCCCTGTAGGAGCAGCGAGGGTGCTCCCAGCCCTGATTTAAGCACTGAAGCCACCCAGCCTTGCCCAGAAGGAAGAGCAGAGGCCAGAAGGCCCATTGTGCTGTTCCCCACATAGACCTTGTGTTCTCCACCCAGAGACCTGGAACACACCAGGACTAGGAAGATCCCACTCATCACCAACTGGGAGGTCCCATCAAGACATGCCTTGACTTCAGCTCCCTTGGCCCTGCTCGCTCCACCCAGCTGTAGCTCCCTGAAACCCTTCCCAGCACAGCCCGACAAGGTGCTGGCCCCACTCACTTGTCCCTCACTGCCTGGATGGCTTCAGCAGCGCTCTCATAGTTGTGCTTCTCCATGTGCCGGTACATGGTGCTCAGCTCCACCTGCCGTCGGAAGTAGATGTCCACAGAGCTCTGCTTCACCGTGGCGTAGATGAACTTATCAGAGGGGTTGCGCAGCTGAAAGGTGAGGACAGACCCTGAGGTCAGCTCAGCTGGGCAGATCGTGGTGCTGCTAACACCAAAGTCATGGGTTTGATCCCCGTATGGGCCACTCACTTCAGAGCTGAACTCGGTGAACTTTGTGGGTCCCTTCCAACTCAGAATATTGTGTGGTTCTGTGACAGGGCTCCTATTTTTCCTGTCCTTCATCAGCAAAACTGACTCACCCCAAGGCCATGTTTCCTAATTTGCCATCTCCCTCAAGGACCTATTTCCTAGAGAAGATCTTGATCTCCTCAGAGGATGTCACAAGGCAGTGGATGCTCTGGGACCATGGTGGTGGGGCAGGGGATGGTATGGGACAGGGACACTGAGTCACTGAGGGTGCAGGAGGCCTGTGGATGCCATGGGGCTGGCAGTGCCGTGGGCAAGGGTGCAGCAGGGTGTGGGATGCTGTGGGTCAGTGCTGCTGTAGGGCACATTCCTGAGTGCCTGGGCTGATAAGCTGTGGCTGTGTCCTTGCCAGAGCAGGAAATGGATTTGAGACATGTGGAGAGTATTGACTGCACCACAGGGATGATTTCATTAGTTTTAACTCATCCATAATGAATTGTTTCCTCATTGGTTAGTGGAAGCTCTCCAGGAACTGGCAAGCAGTGTGTCTGCATAGGGGCTATTTCTGGACAAGTTTTTTCCTGCTGATCCCTCCCCATGTGTGTCCCTTCCCACCCAGTGCAGGGGCTCAGACCCACCCACAGCAGCCCAGGCAGAGCTACTTGGGTCTCGCCCCCCTGACACAGATCCCAGTCATGGTAAATCAGGACTCTGGGAACTACAAGCGTTCTATGCCCAGAGGTGGGCAGGGAAGGGAAAAGCAAGTGAGGGGTCATTACTCGGGGATCATTGATGCCTGTGATTCTCTCCTCAGGTCGGTCTAACACCAGGAAGGCTGCCAGGTTGGCAGTGTATGAAGCCACAATGATCATAGCAAAGCCAGCCCACACCATGCCAAGAATACGGGCAGAGAAACTCCGGGGAGCACCTGGAGGGAGAGAGGAGAGATCAGACCGGCATGACAAGGGCTTGACTTGGTCACCAAAGCCACCTCAATCCATGTGAGACCAATGGCAGCTGCAGCCATGCACCATCTCTCTGCTCTGCCAAGAGCTGTGCAAAGAGCTTCTGCACTGTCCGAACCAAGAAAAACCCAGTTCCTTCCAGGGTGTGCTGTGTCCCATCCTTAGTGGGTGGGTAATGCTGGGGAGGATGTACAGCCAAGAAAGACCTGTTTTCCCCACTGGTGCTGGGGGTGGAAGGATAGCCCTCACAAGTTCCACAAGTGTGCCACACCCTGCATTACGAAATCTACCAGCTGGCTCCAGGGAAGGCTCAGGGAATGGGGTTCCCAAGGGGCATCAGCCATGTGAGAGGCTTCTCCCCAAGCTCCCCAGCTCAAAGCCAGGGCTGCAGGGCAGAACAGTCCCACTGTGTGCTGTGACTCACCTTCTCCAATGCCAGAGTTCAGCAGGACTCCCCAGGAGAACCACATGGCTGAGGAGAGGGTCAGGGCATCTTCCTCCTCCTCCTCACTGTTTACTTTGAATCGGCCAAACGGGCTGGAAAACAAGACAAAGAACTCTTCTCATTACCCTTGCTCTGGTTTCTGGGGCTCTCCCCTGTGTCTCATCACACTTCTCTCCAGAGCGGAAAGATCCTGGCCAGCTCAAGCCTCTCCCACTGCAACACAGAGGGCTCTCTGTAGCTGAGCCACTGGAGCCTCTGAGTACAGCGCTAAGGTGGGGACAGATTCCCTGCCCTTCAGAGGAGCTGCCACAGGACCAAGGAAGGGCCAGCGAAAACTATCTCAGAGCCCAGAACGTGACGTTCCCCTTGGTCAGGTACCTGCAAGGCACCTGGTCTGACAGGTGTGTTCTCACGTAACCAGGTGCTGGGTACCCCACATATCCATATTTCTTAACTTAGGCAGCCAGAGGGGCCAGGACCCTCAGCCCAGGGCTGGTGGGGCAGACAAGGTGGGTTTAGTTCCTTTGAGAGCCCCCCAAAGGGCTGCAGGGCTGTGTCTGAGCCAGATCTGGGGGGACCCAGAGGACAATTCCCAGGAGTGCCTCCCTGTCCCCTCCAGCCCTTGGGTGGCTCGAAGTGCACTCACCTGAATCGGTCTAAGAGGTACAACATCACTGCTACCACGTGCACAGACAGCCCCACCAGCAGCCAGAGGGTGCTCTGGAAGGGCTGCATGAACGAGTCCAAGGTGCTGCGGGGGATTTCCTGGCACACAGAGAGAGGTGAGCAGCGCTGGCACCCACCAAACCAGCACCCTGCCCGCCCAGCTGGACCCATGGGGCCCCTGCCCTGCTCCAGCTCCTCCTGCTCAGCTACAGAGGAAGGGTCAGGGTGGCAGAGATAGGACCCAGCATTAAATCCATCAGCCTGGAGGTTGGGATTTGCAGGGGTTTGCCCTGGGGTAGGCAGGGTCTGCGCTGGGGGAACTGGGCGTGGTGCACACCTGGCACATCTCTGCTATCTGGGAAGAAGAGGGCACCTCCACTGTTCTGCAAAGCATCCCACCCCAGCCCATACCTTTTTCACGAGGATGGTGAGGCCCTGGTACTTGAATGGCTTGGAGAACTCAATGTACTGAGCCCGCTCGTTGTTGATGGTGAGGGGAGCCACAATCATGTCTGCTTGGCCGCTCAGCAGCTCCCCCATCATCCCATTCCACTCCTTCTTGTTGCTGTTGTTCACCTGCCAGAGAGCCAACACAGGGTCATAGCCCTGCCCTGACACACATCCCCCACCAGCCAGGACCCCACCATGTGCCAGGCACCCTGCACTGCCCTCCCACCCCACCCCTGCTCCAGAGAAGGGCCTGGGGGTGTTTCAACACATGATACAGGCAAAGGACATCACAGGCTGTCCAAACTCACCCGCTCTTGGGTACCAAATTTACCATCAGCCACCAGGTGAACCTCATAGGTGAAGTTCATGACCCCTGCCAGCCGGATGAGCAGGTCGATGCAGAAGCCATAGCAGCACAGAGCCACAGTGGGACGGCCTGTAAGGCAGGAGGAAATGGGGGCTGAGTGAGGCAGCCCCTTTGCCAGGGACCCCACGCAGGATCCGTGCCTGTTGCAGTGAGAGCAGCCACCTCATGGCTCTGGTTCCATATGGAAGTAACCACGTTATCCATCAGGGTCACCCGCCTTGACCCCCTCTCACCGCCTCCATCACCTCTGGGTGTTGGCCAGGTGGGGTGAAAGGAGCCTCGTTCCACTGCTATGTCCCAGTGAGGTGCCACCCACTGCAGAGCATGGAGGGAGCTTGGTGCATGTGCTGAACCCAGCAGATTGAACACAGCTCAGGGCTGGGGGGATGTTGTGCACAGGAAAACATGATGGGCCAAAGGGATGTGCTTCAGGTGGGTTTGTGCAAGCCTGGCATTGCTGAGCAGCTCACCCTTGCCCCAGGTGCTCACTCCTAACCCTTTCCATAACAGGTTTTCCATAACAGTTTGAAACTGGTGTTAACAGCAGTGCAGGAAGTGGTAATGTGCCTCAAGAGTCTCATTTCTGCTGGAGATGAGGACAAAGAGAATTGGCGCATGTTAGGAGACCGAAACTGGGGATGCAACCCCCCAAAATACACCCTGGAGCCCATCCAGAAAAGAGACACTGGGAAAGTAATCTGTTTGGTTCAAAAACCTGAATGCCAGGGCCCAGTTACTGCACAGCATTACTGTGGGGCTGAGCTGGTGGGGGTCATTTGGGGACTGACTGTGCTTCTGACTGTCACCTTCCTGTTCCTCCTCCTCCTGTGTGACTGAGCACCCTCCCTAGGACCCCTTCTTGGGGTGGGAGTTTTCATCAGCTGGGTGGACTGTGGGAGTCATCACCAGGCTGAGTTACCTGGGATGGTCTCGTTGGGTCCGGTGCAGAAGACCTTTTTCACAGGATCTCCATTGATAGTGAATTCCTCCCTGCACGTCCCATCTGCTTGCGTGGGCTTCACATACACAAAGGGCTCTTGGTGGATCGTCACAATCTGCAAGGCAAAGCACAAACACCCTCTTGACTCTGTCCCCCTCCAGAGCTACATTCCCTGGGCTGCCCTCTCCATGCCAGCATGGCCAAAATGCCCTGGTGCCCTCCCCAGCTGCCATCTCAGCATGTGAGACTGCTCAGCCCAGCAGCAGGACCTGGCTTTGGCACAGGGAATCACAGAATCATTTAGGTTGAAAAAGACATTTAAGATCATGAATTCCAGCCATTAACTGAGCACTGCCAAGGCCACCACTAAGAATGTTTGCTTTCCCTTTTCCCAACAAGAGGAACAGCTGTATCAGAGTCCTCCTTCATGTGACACTTTCACCTGAGCCTCAAAACCCCTCTCCCTAATGGGAGGCTAATGGAAAACACTGCACAGCCAGGATTAGTGCCTGGAAAGGGGCTCTAGACACTGTCACACTGCCCCAAGCTAATGAAGATATTTCAGTCCTGCCCTGGACCTTTTCAGTTGTGCAGTATCCCAATGCACCAGGGTTGTGAGCCCTGCAGGGACAAGGGCTCACTGCCAGCAGGAATGGGTCCCTTGCCCGGACAGTAGGACAAATGAATGGCCATACTGGTAAGACCAGTCTGCCAGGATTCAGTCACTAAAGTGGCTGCTGGGTGACACTTAAGGGAAGAGCATGAGAAGCAAAGCAAGACTGGAGGGACCTTCTTCCAGTGTCACCCCCAGCTTCTGACCTTCAGCTCCTCAGGGATTTTTTGATCCCAGCCTTGCAGCCACCAGACACTCACCCTCTACAAGAGGGTTTAATCTCCTTCTGAACCTCCTTCCATCCTTCTCTGCACAACCAGGCAGCAGCCAGCTCCAGAGCTGAACCATGCCATGGCCAAAGGAGCCCGTACTTGTGTTTCCTGCAAACCTGTGACAGGTGGCCTCTGGCTCCCAAGCCATAAGGAATGGTGAACACCTTGTCCCTCCATCCTTTCACTTCTGTTTTCTCTCCTACGTCCTTCCCATCTGTCTCTTTCCAAACCAAAGGATCCCTGCCACCCTACCTAGTTTGACTTCAGCTGAAAGTTGTGCCCTGAACACCCTCCAGTTACTTCTCTGTTGCTCTGCTCTATCCCCTCCGAGGTGCCCTGGGTTTGTAAATGCTGCTGAGCACTGCAGAGGCAGCAGTGGAGGCAGATAAAGTCAGAGCTCGGCACACAGAGAGCTGAGGAGACCTGCAACCCCCTAGTGCCATTTGCTGTTACCTTCAACTTGGTGGACATCTGATAGCCTTGAGGTTTCTCCGTTTCCCCCCCTGGCCAGATAATCTTCCGGTCGTTGGTCAAGACCTGTGATGGATCCCAGAGGAAGCAGATAGACATGAGGCCATATATAGACACCCCAGTGCACACACTCGTCCTACCCAGTCCAGCCTGTACATACATTGCTGCCGTTGTAAATCCCCACTTGGACCAGTTTCCGATTCTGCAGGTTCATGATGCTGTAGTTGGCAAATTTCCTGTCCCCGTCCTCATTGAACTCCACCCGGCCGGTGACACCCTCCGAGTACTTGGAGGACATCAACACCCTACAGAGAGAAACACAGCAGGGACAACCTAGGAAACCTGCCGTGGCCACTGGGACACTGGAGAAGGCATCAGAAAGGCAAATCTTTCTCTCAGTTACCTGCCATATGCACACTACCCTACAGAAGTCCAGTCAAGGATACCTATGGTCTGTTCATAGACCTGTGGTCATCCCCTCCTGGTGGATGGAGTAATTTCCCTGAATTTTCACTACATATCTGCTGTCACTGCCTCTTGTTTTCCAGCAGATCAGTCCCATTCCCTTAAGCAATGATCTGTCCCACAACACCCAAGGACACCCTCCACTGGGTATCCCTTGGGAGCTGTGTCCCTGTCACCACTGGTGACATGTCCTGGTGCTTCTGATTGGCACCAGCTCATACAGCCTACACAGTGCCCCAGGCACGCACATAAATCAGTGAGGGGACATCAGCCCCTAAACCCTGGAAAGATGATAGTGAAGACATGAAACAATTGCCTGAACCACTTGTGGAGAACAACTTTGACTCGCTCGTGTCAAAGACTGGGTTGCTGCAGAGGATGCCAGGAAGATTTCTAAAATGAACTTCAGGCTTTGCAGGTTCCATGCTCAGCAGAACCCAGCTCTGCAGGGAATTGCTGCTGCACCACAGTCCAGCCTGCAGAAGAGGCCCTTGTGGCTCCAGCATCCACAGTGATGTGCACAAAGATTGGGTTCTGGGAAGCACATGCAGCATCTGCCCATCGCTCTGCCCATGGCAGCAAAACCCAACACGCACATGCTCTCGTCTGTTGAGACCCCACTACCCAAATGCACAGCACCAGTATTTGCTACAGCCAAGAGCACACTGTCCCATGCATGGAGGTGTCTTGCCACCAAGCCCTGCTTGCAGCGCACTGACTCATGCCACAGCCCTTGGAATGTTCAGCAGGAAATGTGCTCATAGCACCCAGCTCCAATTGGACAGAAATATCCCCCTACCCTGATTCAGCAGAAAACCCCCTCTCTCCCACTTCCATCCATGGAATTAAAATCCAGACTGGAGGAGATCATGACATCCAGGTCTTTTCCTCTGAGAGTCATTCCCTAGCCACACATCCCAGCTGCCCATGCATTACCCAGGACAGCATGGGTTGGCATGGACTGAATTGGTGCCAGGCCCCAGGATGACTCCTAAACAGCCTGGGAAAACTGGGTGACGTTGCCTGAGCCCATGTCTGGGATAGTTTTCTAGGAGACATGTAGCCCTCACATCCAAGTCATGCAGGAGAGTCCAGTCAGCCCTGTGCCACATGCGCCAGAGCTTTAGTGACAGATACTCTGAACAAAGCTATCGTGTCCTCCTGCACCTTTTCCACATGCTCCCACCTTTTCCAGCTCTCCCCCAGCAGGTCCTCTGCTCCCTCCAGTAGGACCCTTTACCAAATACCTCTTGAAAAGGGGTCCTGTCTTCCAGATGTTGGTGTTGCCCACGCAGCCCCGTGGTGGGTCTGTGATGTTCTCCTTCTCAAACAAGTCGTGCACAGCCTGGGCCACCACGGCAACAGCATCACTGATGTGGGCAGACTCGTTCTTCCCGTTGATGAGCTGCAAACCGATCACTCCTGCCCAGGAAGAGGGGAGGAGGTAGGTCAGCACTCCTGGGACCACTGGCTGCTCCAGCTTTCCTCCCATGAACAGGGCTTGGGGACCAGCAAGTACCTGGCTATGGGCTGGGAACCCTCAGATGCAGTGGGGAGTTTCCTGAGCTTCAGGCAGGGGCAGTGGTGCTGGGCTGGCACCATCCTGCGTGCCAGAGGGGCCTGGGGACAGCTACATGGACCACTGACACCTCGTGCTCCATTCCCTATGCTTGTACATTGCCTGCACAAGCCTTCCCCCAGGTAATGGTCAACTTGCAAAGCCCCACTGACGTGGATTTGAGATATGGCAGTGTGGCCAAGGCTGCTGGACTGCTGACTTCCCATGCAGGTAGAGGGAGTGGCAAGCGACATATGGGAGCCTTCACTTGCTTGGGACCACCATGGCACCGCATCCCCCAGCCCAAGGAGTCCCTGGGGGGCAGAGGCCACTTGTCCTGGCTCTGTGCAGGCTCTCCAAGCCCAGCTGGCAGCAGGGTGGGTGCCTCAGGCAGGTGCCTACCGTCAGGGGCATAACGCAGGGCATTGCCCGAGATCTCCCGCTCCCCCACCAGCCACACGTAGCCCGAGCCCGTCATGTTGAGCATGGCTGCTGATCTGTACACTGTGGCTGCATCGTCCTCACTGCAACAAGAAGAATCACAGAATCACAGGATACGCCGAGCTGGGAGGGACCCACAAGGACCATTGACTCCAACCTGTGACCCCACACAGGTCCATCCCCAAGAGTCACACCCTGTGTCCCATTCCTGGAGCTCTGGCAGCCTTGGGGCCGTGCCCACTGCCCTGGGGAACCTGTTCAATGCCCGACCACCTGCTGGGGGAAGAACATTTTCCTGAAATCCTAACCCTGCCCTGACACAGCTCCAGCCATTCCCTGGGTGCTGTCCCTGGTCCCCACAGAGCAGAGATCAGTGCCTGCCCCTCCTCTGCCCCTCCCCAGGGAGTTGTCCCTGCAATGAGGTCTCCCTTCAGTCTCCTCTTGTCCAGCTGAACACCCCAAGTGCCCTCAGTGTCCTCACACACTTCCCCTCCAGGCCCTTCCCTATGAACACTTTGAACACTCCCCAATGGCTTAATGAAGGGAAGAGCAATGTGTCTCCAGGTGCTGGATGTCCCCTTTTCTCTTGTGTCAGGTCCCAAGGGGATGGCAGTGCCAGGGAAGGCACAAGCCCAGGTAGCCCTTCTCTAACAGCTGGCTCTCTTGGGTAACAGCTAATTTCTTGAGGCAATGGGAACCTTTCTCCCAGCTTCATCTGATCCCACAGAACCCAGCACTGCTGAGCATTTGCACATGTGGCCCAGTCCTTATGCTGCAGGCATGGGGACAATGAGACTCCCCTCCTGCGTAGCTGGACCAGGATACACCATCAGCAACTGCAGCTGGTTCTGCAGCTGCTACCGCTGTGCAGGACAGGCATCTCAACCATGCTGGTGACTGCCAGCTCCGGGGCCAGCAGCATGCTCAGCACAGCACCCACCACCTGCCCGGGACATCCTTGTGTGGGGGTGTGCTGCTTTCAGCTGGGGCAGAGTTGCTTTCCTCCCCAGTCTGGGTCTGTGCTGAAGGCAGTGATGATGCTGCAGAGATGTTGTTGTTATTGCTGAGCTTACACAGAGCCGAGGCCTCTCCTGCTTCCCGTGGGGCCACCCTGGTGAGGAAGGTGGGAGCGCACAGGAGGCCGGGAGGAGACACAGCCGGGACAGGGGACCCAGCTGACCCAGGGGTGTTCCAGACCACATGGCATCACCTTCAGAACACAGAGTCAAGGGAAGAGGGAACAAGGGGGGCATTTGGAAGGATGGAGTTTGCCTTCTCCAGTCACCATTACGTGGGATGGGACCCTGAACTCTGGAGGTAGCAGAACACCTGCTGCCCATGGGAAGGGGTCAATTAATTCCTTGTTTTTCTTTGCTTGTGTGCTTGGCTTTTGCTTTCTCCTTTCCCTATTGGACTGTGTTTATCTCAACCCACGAGTCCTCTAGATTTTACCCCTCTGATTCTCTGCCCAATGTCACTGCTGGGGGAGTGAGTGAGTGGCTGTAAGGGGCTCGGCTGCTGCCTGGGGTTAAACCACGACAGGGGTTTCTCTCAGGATCCTCGGAAGGATGACAAACACTCAATCTGCTTTGACTCCAGTGCTGAGCAGAGTTGCAAAGAGGAGAGTGAGAAGCCCAGAGCAGGGAGGGAAGGGTGGCATTGCCTTACCTGGCAGAGAGGATGATGACCCGAGCCTCCAGCTCCTTCGCCTCCAGCAGCAGCGATGTCACATTTTTGGTTCCAGGGTCAAACTGAAGGACTTTCTCAGCCTGTGATTAGTGTGAGCAAAGCTGGTTAGTGTGGGAGCCCCAGGACTGGTGGTGAGAGCCATGCTATCTAGAAAAGGGTCAAGAGAATTCATTAAACTGCACAAGTCTGCTAAATAAGGTTGGTTATAGTTATTTCTTTCTTTTTTTCTTTCTTTTCTTTCTTTTCTTTCTTTCCTTCCTTCCTTTCTCTTTTAAGGTTTTGGCTTTCTGGTTGTTTTATTTTTTTTATTTTTTTTTTTTTGCACTGTGCATGCAAACTGAAGTCAATCAAGACCCAAAAAGAGGCGTGCATTGTACAGGAAAGAGAAAAAGGCTTTGAAATGCAATTGAAAACTCAAACGAGTGTTGTTTTTCAAAAACATGGGAAATGAAAAAAACATATTGCACAGGGTTAACCTTTGGGAGTCAAAGTGAGCAACTTACACCAAGGAACTGTTTCCTTTGGGGAGGAAAGGGGATTGGTTCAACTTTCCAAAAAAAAAAACCAAAAAAAAACTTGCAAGTTAATTACTGGTTCACATGCATGTTTCAAAAAGAAATCCTTCCAGGGTCAGCTGGCTAAGTTTCCATTCTCAAGTCCAAACCAAACTATCTCAACATAAAAACGTGCTACCAAGAAATATAGTCATGGATTTTTTTTCTTTCGTTTTTTTTCTTTTTTTTTTCTTTCACTTTTTTCTTTTTTTTTTTTATTTTTTTATTTTATTTTTCTGGTGGCTGTGGCTACTTTTCATTTGCTAGTTAGGTTGGTGGGCGGCGTGCATTTCCATGCATATATACCTTGGGTCCTCGCTTGTTGTCATAGGAAAGTTGGTCGAGGTTTTCATAGTTCCTTTTTTTACTCTGATGAATAATGTGCACAGAGAAAATATGTAGACACAGAAGAATATTATAAACAGTTGAAAATGACGTGTAGTAAAGCAATCCAACATCCACCTCCTCCTCCACTGTTTGCTAAAGGGTCTCTATAACGCTGGAGCTCGCAAAAACCACTATCAGGAGAGAGAGTGCCTCAGCTCTCACAGGAGGTCACGGTGCAAGGCCAATGTCACACAGAGCAAGCCTGAGTGTCACAGTTGGTGCGATGCAGTTGCATTTCCCTTGTGGGACTGGGGGATTCTTCAGCAAGAGATTTTTATCTTAAGCTCAGAAACAATCTACGCATCTCTAAGGGCCTAAATGGTGGGGGTTCCATGGAATTACTGTGGAAGTAAAGGACAAAATGTTGTGTACGGAAAGTGCTGGATAAAGGCAAACTGTTACAGTTAAGAGCATTAGCAATACTAGAGTCACTATGAGCATTACAATCCTGTTCACCCTCAGAGAGTTCACAGCAAGTGAGGTGTCTCAGCTGAACTTCTCACCCCCTGAAAAGGGAGCAGCCTTTTCGAGCTCTGTTGACATCCAAAAGAGAAAGGTAACGTTCTCTACATCCCATGCTGGCTCAAAGCGAGGCGATATGAAGCAATGGTGATCATGGGATGACATTGCAGCTTTTACCTGGTGCCTGGGGAGGGCCAAGGGCACCTCATGGCTCTGCAGCACACGGGTGGCCCTGGGAGGTGCAGCTGCCCGAGACCATAATGCCCATAACCTGGCCCTACGTGTGGCTGGTGGGGCTCACTGCTTGGTGGGCTCTGCACTGCTGACCAGAGCATCACACTGGCACTCGGGCCAGGGGGCTCAGTGTGCACTGACCCTGGAGATAAGGGACAGGAGCAGAGAACCTGCTCCTCCCCTTGTCTCCTGCTTGAGCCACTTCTGCTGCTGGGCCCCAAAAGAGTCCAGAGCATGAAACCTACTTCTGGAGGTTTCTCTCCTCCAGGCAGTGTGCTGAGAATGAACAGCCTCTGCCCTCAGAAGCCCTGGCCCTGCAGCAGGGTGCAAAGAGCCCCATAGGTCTCCTTGGGAGCAGCCCCTGTGGTCAGGCCAGCAACATCAACCTGACAGTGCCTTCAGAAGAGGGCTTGGCAGGTTTTGGTGGGACACAGTCTGACCTCTTCTTCTTGACCCCACCCCACCACAGTTGAATATCCCTGATCTGTATGTATGGGGTGTGGGACACAGCTCTATTCTGATCTTCATTTTTGCAGAACCTTGTAGCAATGTCAACAGATCCCTGCCAGGAACTAGATCCTTTGCACCCTCGGAGTGCAAGGGTTCATGTTCCCAAGTTGTTCCTTAGACAGCCAGGTTTTATCTCTGTGTCTTGCTTTCAAAACTAAATAGCTTGCCTTTTCCTGAGCACTCAGGCCAATCTTTGGCAGGACATTTTGCAGGTTCTGTGCAGCTCTGTGGTTGTTGCTTTCTTCTCCTTAGATGCAGCCTGACAGGCTTTTTGTTGTTCAAAGAAATTGGGTCCTTGCCCGGCAAAGTATCTGAGGAGGCAAAATCTGCTCAGAGCCCAGGTCTGCCTTCACTTCTGATGACATTCACAGCCAGGATTTTTGCAGTGGCTTCTTAGAGATTGCTGAGATTGCAGTGAGACCTGAAGTAACAACTGCCTCCAAGGAGAACAGAGGTGCAGCAGGACAGCATGAATGTTCTCCAGTGATGGGACATTTCTTTGGTCAGGCACTGTCAGTGTAGCCAAAAACTTGGTCATCCATCTTGCAACCTCCAACCATGAATCATCTTGTGTGCCTGCGGTATGCACCTCAATCCAGACTGGTGAGCAGAGTCTTGGGTGCAGCATAGCTGGCACCTGATCACCTTTCCCTGTCACTGTCCCTATTTCAACAACTAGATTAGTAGTGTCTTCTTTCTTTTCCCTTTTTAAAATGTGGTCCTGCAGCCCTTCTCTGCTTCTCAACCCATGTTTCACACAGGGACTCACAAATGAAAAGTTCCCTTTCCACTGTGTTCTCCAGCATTCATTTAAAGAGTCATCACTTTCATGAATGCCACTGTCCCAGAGAAAGGGAGCAGGCACACCAGGGACCTGCCATCTCCAACCTGGCCAAACTGATTTCAGTGTCCAGACCTCCCTGTTGAACCCGAGCAGCACTGCTGGCCTGCCCAGATGAACGAGCAGAGCTGTCCTGGGATGGAGCAGTAGCGTTACTGCTGACAGACCTAGGACAAGGCCAGCACGTGTGGTGTGCCAGGGCTGGCCAGCATGGCCTGAGTGCTGGGCTCGGACTGCCTGGTGGAAGTGCAAACCCATGCAGTGGTGCCTGAGTGACACTCAGGGCCAGTGCAGACTCTGGGGGACACAGCCATGTGCCAGTCCAAGAGCTCAGGTGGGCAGGTGAGTTTCTGACCTAGAGCGGGTCTCTCAGGCACTGTGATCCAAGCCTTGAAGAGGTTGAGATTGGGTCTCCTGCCTGCTCCCTCCCCAGGAGGAGGCTAGGAAGGGGCCCACAGTACCACTTCTCGGCATGAAGAGAGTCAGCACATCAGTGGCCAGAAGAGAAATTGGAAGAAGAGATTGAGGAAGACAGGAAAGCCCCAGTGGGGTATCTACCAACTTCAAGACCAGTCATACCTCTCTGTTTGACCTTTTTTGCAAAGGAAAAAGAAACAAGATGCAGTGGCACACCCCAAAGGGAAGACTAGGTGACCTACCACCAAAGTGCAGGTGCCCCAGGCTGGAGAGTGTCCCAGGCATCTGCAGCAGCCCAGTGGCTGCCAGAAAACACCAAGACATGTAGATGCAGCATCAGTGTGGGGCAGGTCTGAGGACAGACCCCCTGTCTCCATCTTTCAAGTTTCAGATCTAAAGGTTTTCCCACAAGATAGACAGACTGAAGAAGAAATACAACTTGTGTCTGGGAGCATCACATGGAACAAGCAGGGAGTGGAGGCATGAGAGGGAAAAGCAAAAGGGAACACACAGAAACTGTAGGAAAACAGAAAGTGGAAATCAAAAGCTGCAAGGAAGGGAACGACAGACTGGCAATGGCTCTCCCTGGGTGAGTGACATTGTGCTGGGAAGAGGTTTTGAAGAGAAATATAGTCCACTGTCACCCGGCAGAAAACTGCCTTTGGAGCAGGAGGATCCCACCATAGCTGGTGGCACATCAGTGTCTCATGATGGCCCAGGATGCAACAAGGATGAGACTTCTTGGAAATCAGCGCCAAAACCAAAAGCCAGTTCAGTGTGGCTTGTGCCAGCCTGTAGCCCTGCACCAGTTGTTCCTCCAGGGAGGTGATGAAGAGCAGTCACAAGCTGCTCACTCAGGTATCTCATCTTGGCCACCAACTCCAAGCATGAGAAGTGTCTATGGTCACATCTTCTCAACAGCTGACTGACCGCCAGAGGTCCAGCTCATGGGGCTGGAGAAGAGCAGGTTGGGGTCCCCGCCTGTGACCCAGGAGGGAACAGCCCCAAATGGGTTCGTGCCCTGACTCTGCTGGAGACTTGGATGGGCTCAGTCTCCGCACATCCGAAGGGGGCTCACCCTGCCCCAGGCAAGAGGACGTGCTGGGACTTCACCCTGTAGGGCAGGAGGTCATTCCTTGACTTCCAGATCGCAGCCAAACAGCTCCTGTGTTCTCCTCCCCTGCTCGTGTGGAACGCTTGCTTGGTCCTTTCTCTCCATGCCACGGGTCTGTGGTTTTCCTCCTGAATCTCTCTCAGGCTCAGGGACCTCCCCTGCCTCCCTCCCTGCTCCCGCTGGCACTGCGTGCAGGTGCAGTGCACCTCCTCCACAGAGCCGCTCCCGCAGCCGCCCTCTCGTAACAGCAATGGGTGTCAGGAAAGCAGCGTTTGGCATGTGCTTCGATGGAGATGGGAACGGGGCGTCAGCCTGCAGCCGACGGCTCTACTAACACGGTGCGTTACCCCTCGGGGCAGCACCGAGCCCCTCCTAAGCCTCTAAGCTGAGCCCCGGGAAGCCAATTCAGAAGCTGCTTTTCGGGGTTGGTTTGGCACTGCTGGGTCTGCCTGGCCCCAGGGTGGCTGTAATGGGGCAGGTGCTTCCCTAAGCTGAGCGACTGGTCCTCTCCTTAGGTGGGAATCTTGGGCGAGGCATTTGCAGAGCTCCAGGTTATCCTTCCCTTCATTTTGTAGTTGATTTACATGTAGGAGATTTTGACCATGGCAAAGCAAGTGAAATGAATAAAGTACAAAGTTCTGTCAGGTACTAGTCAGACACTGTTGATGCTTTAAGCATGTTAGCCATGTTACAATGGAAAGAAAAGGTGTTTTACATACAGAAATCTACATACATACAACAGCCCGAGACTTCTAGTTTTGTTGTTGCTTAAACAAACTACAAGACAATGTTCGGGAACTGACCTTGGACTCTTTCTCCTCCAAGAGGGTCTCCAGCTTCTTTTGAGCAGCACGACCTTCATGGTCGTCACTGACTATCAGAATGACGTGATTCCAGTTGAAGACTCTCATCATCTCAAACCAGACATTGGCCTGGTGAGAGTATGGTGGGACCGTGCGCAAAAAGGACAGGTGGATGCTCTGCAAGGAAGAAGAAGAGCTCAACACAGACTGTGGGCTTGTCAGCCAGGTTTGCAGGGGCAGGGCTGGGATCACAAAGCCATTTTGGGAAGACCTCTGGGTTGCACACCTTAAGCACACCTCTAGTTCTAACCTGTGCTCCCTCTTTCTGGCTGAGAAGCAAACCTTGGCTACGATTTTGTCCCTCTCTGTGGTTAATCCAGAGCATGGCAAAGAGGGTTTTTTGCTTTGTGGTCCATAAATGCACAGTAAAGAAAACCCTGTCGAGCCACGAAGGGCCAGCAGTGTTCAGTGCAAATATAGCCTTGCCCCTTGACCTTTCCAAATTGTTACTGAGCAATGGACACAAAAAAGGAATTGAATTCCCTTCAGAGAATGCCAAGAGGCAGGTACAGGCAGCTATATATTAGTTATTTCCCATGAGAGAAGTTCAGAAAAGCAGTTTTGTAACATGCTCTCTGGCTGTTTCTAGGTCAGCCTGTTCCACGGGAGGAGGCAGCTCTGGACTCACGTCCCAGCTGACCTCTCTGATTTGGTTAAAGACATCGTTATGGTTGGATGATTGTGCAATAGCAATTCCAGCCTAATTAAGTGCAGCACTGTTAGGGGAGCAATTGGACCAAAAGCTGTAGCTGACAGAGAGCTCTCAAACAAATGCAGCTTTTCCAAAAGGCCCTAGAGTCAAATATTAGAAAGTCAAAGTGCTCGTGCTCATCATGGACTCTACTTGACAACCCAGTTATGTGCTGGAGGGAGGCAGAAGTCTGAACCAGAGAGGACAAAAGGAAAGCACTGTAATATTTCTTTCTTTAAAGCTGAGATGGTTGTCTGGAGCAAACAGGGTTTGTCCAGACCTGCTCCTCCAGAGACCGGATCCAGTACAGGTCAGAAATGTTCTGAATGGGCCAAAGTAATTCACACTGGAAGAGAAAAGGCATTGTGGCCCCACACAGGAGGAACAGACACACCAAATAAAGCCTTTTCCTCACACTCAACACAGTGATGTCAAAGCAAACCATGAGATGTATAGAAAATAGTGTAAAGCCCCTGATTCTGCCCCAGACCAACACATGGGAACGATGGAGGCAGCAGCAGAACCACCAAAGCACTGGGAACACATTCTAGTTACTGAGACACTGAGAACTGGGGATGTTTAAACAAAGGAGGAAGCAAAACAGGAGAGCCACAATGAGCACCGCAGAGCTACAGTTCTGTCTGACTGGTACAAACATTCCCAGTTCCAGGAAGAGCACGAGTGCAGGTCACCCCGCAAACCCAGCCCTAATCCACAGGACTGGGAAGCAGCCCCAGAGGGACAACCAATGGAAGGACAACCACACTCTCCAAACCAATACAGTGTTCAAGATCTCTCCGGAGTCAGCAGAGATGCCCGGGAATTTCCAGGTCCTGCTCCACAGCTTGGGCCTGGCATACACAAGATGGATCTGAGCATTAAAATTTTTAACCTCTGAGCATTTTTAATTGCTTTAACAAAATCCAGGGAAAATGAAAATGGAAAAAAAATCAGAAAAGAGCTGTAAAAAAGAACAGAAAAACTAATAGTAAAAAAACCCACACAAAACAAACCAACCAACCAAACAAATCCAGGAAAACCCCCAAAAAAACCCACCAGAAAAATACTGGCTAAAAAAAAAAGAAATAAAAATTCTAACAAAATCCTTTCAATCCTTTTTTGTAATGAAAAAAAATGTTTGAGAATTCAGTATATTGCATCAGATTATTTTCTGGTTTCCCAACTAGCTTGTAAAAACGGTGTTTGAACTGACTGTGGCTTCCTCAAGTATTGTAACTACATATCACTGGGCTCAGATGAACAATTTACTGCAAGGTTGTTGATGGCAACTTGGTTTAACAGTTCAGGGAAATTTACTTTCTGAGGTGGTGTCAAAAGGGTCATGGGCTTGCTCTAATGGAATCTCAGCTCCTGGATTACAGAATTGTGATTTTTAAATAGGATAATTAATAATTCATGGAAAATTCTGAGCTGAGATCTCAGAATGAGCACTCACAGTCTGTGCTCAGCTTTGGTAGCACCTGGGACTCCTGAGCTTCTCTGCAAGACCCAAGGATTGGCAGAAAAATGAAAGTAGAGTGCCCCAAATGTTCGCACATCCAAACTGTGATGTGCAGAGGCAGGTGGGAATCTGAATATATGCAACTGGATAACAGCCACCCCAGCACACACAGTGACATCCTGCAGGACTCTGGCAAATCCCTCTGAAACCCGGCACAGAGCTCTCCTGGACATGGGCACATGGGCTGTGCTGCAAAGTATGTGGATGCAAAGATTCAGCCTGTTTTTAGGCAAATAACTGTTAAAAAAGACCTGCTTTGTTTTGGTTTTTTTTTTTTGTTTTGTCTGCAGAGCCTCTGTGAGACAACGAGCACAGCCTGCTCGCTGATGGCTGCACTGCTCACCAGCTCCGTCCCTGATGCTCCAAGTACTCGAACTTGGAGCTGTCGTGGCTCATCACCCACTCCCCTCAGATCAGACACACAAGAAAAAATGTTCCTCATTACAAATCAACAGTCGTAAGATGTTTTGCAGAGCTCTTGTCCCTTGCTCTCCTCCCAGAGTGCTGGGAGGGCTGGATGTGAGCGTGGGAACCACTGACACCAACCCCAGCCAAGCAGCAGCTTTCTGCAATATCTCCCTACAGCCCACCCACCCCTGGATGCTCGGCCCTGAGCTTCCTCACTTCATTCTATATCCTCAAAAACTCAGTGAATCCAGGTTGGGGTGGAATGCAGGCCTCCAAGCTCAGCAGAAACCCATGGGCCAGGGACCAAAATGCACAGGGAGAGAGCATGGTTATAATTTGGGGACATTTACTGTGAGGGTGGGCGGCCCTGGCACAGGTTGTCCAGAGCAGCTGTGGCTGCCCCATCCCTGGAAGTGTCCAAGGCCGGGTTAGATGGGGCTTGGAGCAACCTGGGATGGTGGAAGGTGTCCCTGCCTGTGGCAGGGGATGGAATGAGATGGGCTTTAAGGTCCCTTCCAACACAAACTATTCTAGTGTTCTATGATGATTCTCCCTAGGGTCAGGACTTAGGAACTGCAAATTATTAGTTGACCTGACAAGGTTGATGGAGGTAGATATAAAGGAGATGCTGTTTGAGCAGATCGTGTGTGTGTGTGAAAGCCAGGACTCTGTGTGTGCACAAATGTCCATGCAGAAAGATGTGAGTGCAGGTACCCCTGCAGGGTAACCTTGCTTGGGTGCTGGAATCCCTGAGGTCAGTCTGCTTATGGCCATGGCCATGCCCTGCCGGGGGGAAGAGGCCCATTTGGGTGCCTATTGGTGGAGTTTGTGTCCATCGGGAATGTGCACAGGACATGGCTGGGGGCCACCAGGCAGTGTGTGTGTCCAAATCAGGACCACGAGCGAAAGACCATGAGCGAAAGGTTCATTATTTTGTCACTCCTGTCTGCCTAAGTGCTCGTCCCAGCTCACAGTCCATGGCTGGTGGAGGCATTTTTCCTACAGAAAATTAAAGGAAATTTAAGTGTCAAAGACTTGAGTAGGCGATTCACTCCCAAAACAAGCTGCTTGGGCAGAGTCAAAGAGACTGACAGATATCCCAATTTATAAAGCTCAGGAAAATTTAGTAAAAATCACCAGCTGGGTACGAAAAAAAAGCCTTGGCCAGTGTCCCCATGGAAGGAGCCTGTCCACTGCCCCACATGATGGCTGTGGACGTGGGAGGGAGCTGAGACAACTCTGAGATAGCTCAGAGTGTGTAGGGAGGGATTTCAATGGGGACAGAGGTGTGGGGAGCTCAGGCACAAACGCACTATCTGCCTTTCCCTGCAGTTCACAGAGGAAGGGACGTGGCAGCCTCTGGGGAACGGCCATTTGGGAGAGGTGGGGCTGTCCCTCCTCCCAGCTGGAATCCTGAGAGCCTGTGAAGAGCCCGTGAAGAGTGGGATGAGTGGGCTCCATCAGGCTATCACTGCACTACCCTGCTCTGCTCTGGAACATTCCAGGCCGCCCAGTGGAGGGTTGTGCTGCCCTGCTGAGGGTTGTGCTCTCCATTCCCAGGGCAAACATCCCTGTGTTACACTAGCCAGCCTCTCCAGTCATTACTTACAGGTGAAGGAGGCCGGATCCTGACCTTGGTCAAGGGGAATCACTGTTCCCCCACTTCCAGTGCAGCTTCCCACCCTGACTAACAAGGGCTCTGATGAGCATCAGTGGCCACTGAGACCAGTAATACAGAAAAATGCCCCTCTCACTGAGCAGTAACTCACTTCTGGGCACGGAGTGGTTACACTGAGACCAGGAGCCAGGGGAAAAAGCCATCCCCAGGCTGGAGAGAGAGAGACAAAGAGAGGGACAGGCCTCATTTCAACCACGAGGACCAGGTGCTGAAACTGAAATAGCTTTCCAAGTGCAGGATAACTAAACTCCATTTTCCATCTCTTTCACCAGCAGAACATCAGTTAAACCCCTCAATCCTGCATTGCCCTCTGATTGGGGTATGGTGTGGGGCTCAGCACTTCCAGGCACCCAGGATGTCCCTTCATCCCCATCACATAATTGTGGCCCCACATGCTGGTGATGAGCAGCACCAGACCTTCCTGGCTCTTGAGCTGTTCATTTCCCCACAAGCTTTGCTCTCACAGTCTCCATGTCATCTCATATTCCTCATATTGCCAAGATGTCAGTGTCATCTCATTTTTCCAGCTGAGATGCAAAGGAGATATAAACACCCCCAAAGACACACGGGAACAGGAGCACTAAAGCACAATCCAGCCTGTCCATGCAGGGAGCCCACCATGGGAGGGTCGGGGTGTGATTTTTGCAATACTCAGATCTCTGTGGAGGGCTGTCCATAGGGATGGACACCACAGTGATGGGGACTGCTCTGATTACTTTACCATGAGAATCCCCCTTGCCTCCTCCAGTTCCCTGCTCATCTCACTCAGGGGTGACTGGGATTCCAGAGACCCCTCACAGGCAGGACTGTGCTGTATGGTGTGAGGGTCTCAGTGAAGGAACAGGTAGTGATTTCATAAGATGTATGTACAAGGAGGTCAAAGGCTGCGAAGCCAGAGCGTTCAGCCTGGTGACTGCAATACCACTTCTAGAACAAATGGTTGGTTGGATACTGGGAGCAATAAATCTCACTTCCCTCAGGTATCTTTTTTGGTAGACTGGCTGCAGCTCATGGTCCACTGTGCTTGACTGGAGATGCTCTGGGACCATCAAAAAGTGCTGGGCAAACCTGCCTGTGCTGAGGCCCACACCTTTCCTCCCCCAGGCAGCATAGCCTTGAGAGGACCATAATTAACTCCACTTCAACCCCCTGTGAAATTTAGCTAAAATTGCTTCATGCCTTCAAAACCAATCAGGGGCGTACATACAAAGTGATCTTACAAGCTTGTTTCCATAGAAACTAAGCTGAAAGATATAATTTACTGAATTTAAGGAAAAAAACCCAAAACCCCCAAAAAACAAAAAAAAAACCCCAAAACAACAACAAAAAAAACCCCACCAAAAAAACAAGCTGATCACTGGAAACCAAAAAGGGAACAGCTGAATGTCCCTTTGTCACATGAGACAGCCTGTCCTCCATGGGCCATGCAGAGCTTTGCACTGTCCCATCCCATGGCTTCACACCCCTCTGTCCCCCACTCCAATGACACCTTTGCTGTCCCTTCCACTATTCAACATTCTTTGCTCCTCTACCCAGTCCCTTTATCCCATGCTCTGTCAGCATCTTCCCCCTCAGCAGCAGGTTCCAAGCCCCCAGGCTCTCTCCCCAGCTGCCTTGGTGGGCAGGGGGCTGAGCATGAGGCCGGACAGGCAGGAGTGCTCAGAAGGGTGCAATGAGCCTGGTATGGGCAGCATGGGCTCCCTGCCCAGTCTCTGCCAGGCAAGTGCAACCCACAGCCCTGCACCTGCTGAACTCGCCAAAATATTCCATGGAGAGCATCTCCTGACACTGCACTCTGTCACCACTGTGGCAGTGGGTCACTCCTCTAGCCCTGGAGTGAGTCAGGTGGATTTTATGAGCCAGATTTGCAGAAAGCATTTTAAATAAGAAAAATCTCTCAAGCAGAGACTGCTGGGACAGCTCCCAGCCCCTGGGGGTGGACAGGAGGCCAGTCTGCTTTGAAGAGCACAGCCCTGCAGAGGTGGAGTGGGACCCACAGTGTGCAGGGTCCCCTCTCCCTGCCCTCATGGGCACTGTGATAAGGTCGCTTTCAGTGGCATTTCTATCAGACCTATCTCTGCCCCACAGCAGCATGAAGCAAATTCCCCACACACACTTGCTGCTTGCCCTCTCCCTTGCTCTGCCTGCTCTGTTGCCACCCTTTTTCATCTAACCATGCCTGGTGGGACCCTGCCAGGGTGTGCAGGTCCCCAACCCAGCCAGCCACCACTGCCACCACTGCTGTGGTCTTGGCTTGCTGACCATCCTGATATGGCTTTCCTGGTGGGAGATGCCAAGAGCTGCTGCTGCTCCAGCTGAGCAGTGCTGCTGGTGCATCTCTGGGAGCCTCTGCTTCTCCCTCCTGAAATTTGACTTCATTTAGCATGTAGGCGGAGTGACTATTTTTGCACTGAACATTTACATTTGTGAATATTCACATTTTCCAGGCAAGGCTGATTTGTGCTTCGAAACAGGCTTGGTCTCACCCACTGAGCTCGTGTGCCTGGATGAAGTCCTGCAAGGACATGTGGCTGGCCTGGCTCTGCTCAGCTCCTCCCTTTGCTTTTACTAATCACCAGGTGTGTTTTCCAGATGGACTGTGAGCTGAGGGCCAGGGCACTGCCCCCAGACCTTCATCCAGTCTGGAAGTCTCTGTGTTCCCACAGGGACAGTGGTTTGAGACACTGAAACATGAACCTCTGTATCGAGTGCTGGCCAGACTCAATGTCTTGTGAAGCCTTGGGTTATTCTGTTATCTCCCTACCAACATCACAGAAACCTGGGAAGTGAATGCAACTGAACAACCTTCAAGCCCCAGAGAGCTCCTGCCCAATGCACAGGTTCTAATAGGATCTTCCTGCCCCTCCACAGGCCCCCCTGCACCTGGGGAGCCCCCAGAACCCCCTGGCTGTCACTAGGGAGCAGGGCAGGAGCCAGCTTGTGCCTTTGCTTGGCTGAAGAGCAGCAAGCCCAGCAGCCTGGCAGAGCAGCACTGCAGAAATCGGCCGGCACTATGTAGGTCAACACTGGCAGCTGTGAAAAAATAATGTACTGGGGAATGCAGGAGAGAGAGAGGGAGCTGCAGGCTGAGCTGGAGAGGGTGGACAGACAGACAGAGAGTGTAGACATCATTAACCCTCCTGACGGGCACTCTGGATTTACAGCACATGTATGAAGTCTAGACTAGAAACATGCATCAGTTACCTTATCAGAGTATATAGACATGCGTGTTGTCAGACCAATGACAGGGATCCTGTAGAAGCCAGCTGTGTATGATACAGGTGTTGGTGTTAGGTGATCGTTGGGAGCAGGAGGGTGACTAACTAATATTGCATAGACCTGCAGGACAGGATACATGACACAAACATTATTTCACAGGAGCACATCGGCTGGCAAGCGTGATTTTTTTCCCTTTTCTTTTCTGCAGTGTTAAACAGCCCCATGTTAACACAGTAACAGCATTGAGATAACAGGGAACAGGGAAGAAAGGCCTGTGCTGGGAGCAGGGGGTGTTGTGCTGTGGCTGGAGGTGATGGGTCTGCTCAGGGTTATATCCTAATGGAAATGCCGTGCCTACCCGCTCCACTCGCTAAACTAATAACTTCCATGGATTACAGATTAAAGGGAAACATCTCCCTTACAGTCACACTGTGTAATGCGATTTCTTTAACCACACATTTAATACTCGGTTGTAATTCCCCTCTGAGGACTATTACAAACAAAGTGGTCAGCTGGGACTGCGGCGGGAGCGCAGAGCCACAGAGCGAGTGAGCCATCTGGCCCTGGGCACAGAAATGAGAATGCTGGGGGGGCAGGAGCTGGGATCTGCCCTCAGCATGCCAGGGAGAGGGGATCTGGGTTATACCAAAATGGGGGAGGAGGATCTCGGCAAAATCCTACTGTTGTTGCAGGGCTGGGGTTTTGGTCTCCAGCAGGATCCTATTTTGTGTCAAATGGAGAGGAAGGAGATGGGTAATCCCTGGGGGATCCTGTGTTACACTAACACCCTTTCACAGCAGAAGGAATGTCTCCAGGTTCTGACAGGTCTCCAGCGAGGGTAAATCGGTACAAGGACTTTGATGTCTGGGAGGAAATAATAGTTCTTCCTCCAAGCATCTGTCCGAGCCCCAGGATGTGCTCTGCGCTCAGTCTGAAGGGACAGATTGCCAGGACAGGAGAGGAGGATGAAGCATGCCTGGGGAAGGGGACTTGGGGTCTGGGGGGAAGAGGGACGATCCAGCCTGGCATCGCAGGGGAGCAAGTTGAGGGTGCAGAGCGAGCTGGGGAAGGGGCTGGAGACCCTGCCGTGGGAAAAGGGGAGAATTGCCAGACAGGGGCTGGGGGGTCCTGGGGAGGCAGGAGGAGGGGATGCCAGCGCAGAGCCGTCCGGTGCCGTCCGGACACGGGGTGGGCGAGGACCTGCATCCAGCAGGGCTGGGGCACGGCCTGGGACAGGAGCAGGCTGTGGGGGCAGAGGCTGGGGGCTGTCTGGGGGCGAGGGCTGTGCTGTGCTGTGTCGCACCGCAGCTGCCCGACGGGAGCCATTTTACATGCGCGGGATCGCAGCCCCTCCTCTGCCTCGCAGCCCCCCTGCTCGGGCACAGCGGCGGCGAGCGAGGACCGAGGGTGGCCGTGCCCCAAGCCCCTGGGGCTGGGAGAACCCCTGGGTGTCGGGACAGAGCGCCCACCCCCAGCACCCTGACCCCAGCACCCAGAGCCGTCCCTGCGCCCCGGCTCAGCTGCCTCCCGCATCCCACCGCTCACGCAGGGATGTGCCAGCGCCAGCCCCGGGCTCCGTGGGGTTTGCCATGGGGACAGGGCTTAGACATGGCACGGGCACAGGCAGCCGTCCGCTGGGAGCAGTAAATGGAGCCTCGGCTCAGTGAGGGACCCGCCTGAGCCTTCTCCTGCTGCCGCTGGACAGCGGGGATCTGGTACATCCCGGCTGTGCCGCTGCCCGGCTCGGCCACCACCCCAGGGATGTCTCCAGCCATCCTCCACCTCCACACTGGGAAGCTGAGCTGCGAAGGTGTCAGCTCTGCTCCACTCTGCACCTCCGGCCCCTGCAGCTCCCTCCCCTCCTGGCTGTGTGTGTCTGGGTGCATAGATGCATTTCTGTGTGTCTGAGGCTCTGGTGAGGGCGTTCATACCATTTGGGTGTGTGTTTGCACCTGCACATGGGGCCATGTAGACTTCTTGCTTGTGTGTGGGTGTGTTGGGGGAGCAGGTGGGTTTGTACCTGCCTGTTTGCCCCCCTGAAGACCCGAGTGGGGGAACCGGGGCTGGTAACTGAGCTCAGCACCCAGAGCACGTGCAAGGGAGGTGGAGAAGCTGGGCCACAGGATGCCCAGGGCACCCTGGGCACTCACCACCCTTGAGGAGTGGGACTGCTCCCTCAGGTGTGCTGAGAGCAAGCCATGTAGGCAGAGGGTAGGATCATACAGTGCTTGTGTGCACAGTCACACACGGCACACACCGTGTCTGCGCTGGTGTGCTGAGTATCTGTGTGTCTGCAATTCCTGCTGAATGCCCATGTCCCAGGTGTGTGTGGCAGTGGGTGTGTGTGGCAGTGGGTGTGCACAGTGTCCCAGGTGTGTGTGGCAGTGGGTGTGCTGGTGTGCACCACTCTGTGGTGTGGAGGGGGGCCGTGGTGCTGTGTGCCATGAGGGGTGCAGCAGTGTATGACCTGCAGGAGTGTGTGCATGTATGTTGCGTACGTGAAGCATTCTGTGCGTGTGTGTGTGCGTGTGTGTGCATAGAGCACACAATGGATTGTTATATGTGTGCACATGTGTGTGCATAGGGCACACAATGGATTGTTATATGTGTGTGTGTGTGTGTGCAGAGGGCACACAATGGATTGCTATATGTGTGTGGTGCAGCGTGTGCTCCTGTGGGCACATGGATGCGTGCATGCATGTGGCAGAGCATGTTTGCACACTGGTATGAGTGTAGACATGTGTGTTTAATGTGTGCCTGTATTTGCACAGCAGTGCACGTGTGCTCATGGCATGTGTGTGTGCAGACCATAGGCAGTCCCACAGCGTGTGTGAGTGCACAGTGAGTGTGCACAGACAGTGTCCCCCATGTCCACCTCTTCCCACAGCATGTGGATGCCCATGTGTGCTCACAGCATCTGCACACATAGCCCTGCGTGTGCCCACGTGTGCCCATGGCATATCTGTGTGTGGTGTATGTGCACATGCATGCTGCTCTCTGCACACACGGTGTTGGGTGGACATGTATGTGCACCCCCACACTCTGTGTGGGGGTCTGTGTGTGCCCAGGGGGTGTGTGTGTGTCTGTGTGCTCCTGACCTTGGTGTGTAAGCCTGTGTGTGCCCTGGTGTGTGTGTGAGTCTGTGTGTGCCTGGGGCTGAGCCTGTATGTGCCCTGCTCTGTGTGTGTGTGAGCCTGTGTGTGCCCTGCTGTGTGTGTGTGTGAGCCTCTGTGTGCCCTGGTGTGCGTGTGTGAGTCTGTGTGTGCCTGGGCTTCACATGTGAGCCTGTGTGTGCCCTGGGTTGTCTGTGGGTGCCTGTGTGCACCCCAGCATGCATGCATGATCCCGTGTGTGTCCTGAAAAGATATGAGTGTGTGAGAGATGATGTGTGCCCCAGGGGTGTGTGGGTGCCCTTGTGTGCCCCAGGGTGCTTGTGTGAACTCGTGTGAGGCCTGGGGTTGTGTGGGTGCCTGTGTGCACCCCGGGGTGCCTGTGTGAGCCCACGTATGCTCTGAGATGTTGTATGTGAGCCCATGTGTGCCCCGGGCATTGTGTGTGTGC
>VWZF01004670.1:0-192346 GCA_013396755.1 Sclerurus mexicanus | reverse complement strand
ATGGCATTGGGCTTGTGGGTGACGGAGGTGGCATTGAGCTGGAGCTTCCAGGTGCCGTGCCGCTTGTTGGCCTGGTTCACCGCCTCGCGGAAGATCTGCTCGTGCTTCTTGGTGCTCAGCACCGCGCCGATGTTGACGATCTTGGGGTCGCAGCCGGCGCGGGCGAAGGAGGACGAGAAGAGGAGGGCGAGCAGCAGCAGCCGCATGGTGCTCATCCACGGGCGGCCCGGNCTCCGGGGCTGAGGGGCAGATCTGGGGGCCCCGTTCTGCCCTTTTCACCACAGTGCCCATGTCGGGTCGGGATATTCCCCGTGCCAGACACACCAGCCATTGAGTAAAAGAGGGGCTTCTCCAGGCATAACCACACCAGACTGGGGGTAAAACAGGGTCTCCAGGTTTGTTCTCCATACCAAAATTCCCAGTTACACAGCACCTCTGAACAACACGCTTCCTCAGTGCTGCCTGGGGACAGCTGGTGTGGCATGGACATCATCATGGTCTGGATTCACTTCAGTGCTGGAGAACCCTCCCTTGACCAACACACCTCTTGGCCAGAGATGTTCAGAGTTGCTCAGCTGGTTTCCTTGGCTTCACTCTGTTCCTCCAGACAGAGCTACCACTCCTCCAGACATTAGCTCACAGGGCAACTAGCCATTTCCCTCCATTAAATTTGCCATGTTACTCTGGGATATGACCTTAAGATTTCTCTGCTAAGGAGATTTCTTGGGGTTCTCATGATCTACCTGCTGCTGGGCTACTATTAACCACCCTTAAGGAAATGGAGGCAAAGCAGCCGGTGGCCAACATCTGGAGGACAGTCCAGCTTCACACCTGAAAGGGTTGGAGTTTCACTCCTGGACCATGGCTGTCCCTTTGCAGGAACGGAGGGGTGAGGTGGTCAGAACAGCACATTGCTCCCCAAACCTGCTGCTTTGGCCTTTTTGGAAAGAAACAAAAGGGCTGCAGGTGGTGACAGGGTGTTGCTTTGTCACCACATGGGACAAATGGCACAGGCAGCCCAGGCAGGGAACAGGTTGAGCACTGCAGAACCAAACCCACCAGGGATATTTTTACACCTCCCATTCTGGGGTACTGCCACAGCCCACCTCTGTGCTTGCTCACAATGTGAGTTGAAGCAGAATATTTTCCCCCAACGCAAATTTTCTCACTGGCATCTCTGAAGTGCGAGTTGCCATGGAAACCATTTTGCCTGTATCCCACGTTGCCCACATGCACTCGGAAGAAGCTGCAGAAGCAAAATGGCTGTTGTGTAACACCACAGGGACTCGGCACACGAGGGGCTTGTGGGCTGCACAGACCCTTCCAGCACTGAGACCCTCTCAGGAACCTGTGGTCCATGACTTGGCAAAGCAGTGAAACCCATGGAGGTTGTGATGTGCTCAGTGAGAGAAGGAAAATGGCCCCACCTTGCCTTAACTCTTGCAGTGCTTGGCACGGAGCTCCACACCGACCCTGCTGGGCTCCTGGCACAGCCTTCCAGGCAAGCTTAACCCTTCTCAGTGTCGCTCTGGCATCCCCACTCCTCCACACATGGTGCAGAAGGACTTGATGGATTCACATGGTGTGGATTTGTCCACCCCAAGGGGCCCGAATCCTGTCTTGAAGGGACAAGGTGCAAGTCAAAGAGAGTTGCATCTGTACCTTTAGTCTGCACAGATTTTACTTCATTCCATTCTGTCTATCAGGTGCATCTGGTGTAGGTTTTCTGGGAAGAAACTGTACTGGAGTGGGCTATACAGACCTGGGTCCTGGTGGGCGTGATAGCAATAGAATATTAAAGCCAAGACCTGGCCACAGCAGGGGACTTATAGAGAAGGCAAAGCAAAAAGGCAGGCTTTGAAATGTTATTTGGAGTGCAAGAACTCTTTCCTCCTACAAACCTGGAGTTCCCTGCAGGGAGAAGGAGTGCAGCTATTGAGCCCCTCCTGTGTTGCCCAGGAGTCTGGGAGGACCATGCTCAGGAGACAGGCTCTTCCCTTTGTGCCTCCATTAATTTTTTGTCTCCAGAGACTTTTGTTCCTGGCAAGGTTGCAGAGATCTGAAAAACGCCTGCTTCCTTCTCAGGTCATGCCTCCCGCCGTCCATGTTGTCCTGGCACCAGGAACAGCCCGGATCACAATTCCCTGCAGCCAGGCTCAGCCAGCACAGATGTTGTCACCACACGGCTCCCACTCTTGCTGTGTCCTCAGGCTCTTTGATCCTCTGAAGGCGATGCATGCAGGGCTTTCCCAGCGTTGTACATGGTGAGTACAACCACACCCACGAGCTGATGCTTCTGAGGACTCTGCAGTGAGGAATGGTCTCTGCTTTCCCTGTCCCTGCCTCATGGCTTATCACGGCAACCTTCTTGGCCACGGTTTGGTGTAAAAACTGACTCCTGTTGCCTGTTAGCAGTTGGCATGTGCACAGTGTAGTCCTGCTCTTCGTGGCTGGTGCCTTCTGGATGCAGGGCAATTGGACACGAGTGTGGGATGGGTGTTGGTGTGGTGTCCTCTTGCTGGTGAACGCTGTAATTCCTCCCACGGCCAGAGTAACTCAGTGTAAAACCTGGAGACTTCAGGGGAGCAGTGCTGAACCAGCTGGAAATTTCATCTGTCTCGGGGTAAGGCATAACTCCCAGCAGTGGGAAAGATACTAGGGAATTTCATAAAAGAGGAAATCAATTATTAGGAATATGCAATTTGTGCCACTGATTGTGGAGCTGCCAAACAAACTAAACGCCTCCTTTGAGAAAGCTGATATTGAACTGGTAGCAGTAACTGCACTGCTATAACACAGGCTGGGGAAATGTTTCCTAGGTGAGCTGCAAGTTAATCTGAGGTATAAAACTGAGTGAAGCACCTGCTCAGTGGCCATGGCAGGTCTTCAGACCTGGCAGTGAAGGACTGCCATGGGATGTGGGTATTCCTACAGGGATAAAAAGATTTGCAATGTGGTTGATACTTCAGTATTTTTGCCATTGCTCTAGAAACAATGACTGATGATAGAATCTGTGAGGCAGCAAATAATGATGCCAAATCACTTAGATTGTTTGATAAGCAGAAGACTGGAACATATTTTAGAACTGTCAGTGTAGAGCCATGAAAGTAGAAGCAAGTATATATGTGTATACTGTAGATGCAGTGGAGACATTGATTGTAAAGGTGATCTCTAATATTGACTTGGGGTTCAGAGATCATGAATTTCCAAACAAAAAGGTGGCAGTGTCGTCCTTGGATTCACCCTGAGGAGTCAGAGCAGCAGCTGGCAGCAGCTCCTCTATAGAAAGCACTGGGGAACCCTGCCCAGGAAAGCTGCCCACAAATCTGGGGGTCACATTCTCTACAAAGAGACTGAAAAAATGGAGGAAAGGTCCATCAGAGCATTTGGAGAAGAACTCCTCATGAGCTGGCACAGCAGAGGTGAGAGGGGGTGCAACTGGAGTGTGCTGCCTTCCCGGAGCAGTGACACGACTGCCTGTCACAGATGCTTTCCCCAAGGCCTGTGAGAACTGCAGAAGCTATTTCCAGCTGGCTCCAGCACAGATGGGGTCAGCAGGGCAGTGGATTTGGAAGAAGGCAAGCCTTGCTCCTTCACCATCTCCATGCCTTGGCTGAAACCTCCTGTTTTAGCACACCTACTCTTCCTACTGCTCAAGTACCTGGACACTCCCTGGAGCAATCCCATGCCCTGGGTACTCTGCACACAGAGGAAACCTGCCCTTGGAGGCTCCCTGGGATGCACAAAACAAGGAGGGCTAGGAATAGGCATGGAGAACAGCACTAAATCCCAGCCTGAGGTCAGGCAGGGATAGTGGGCATGGAAGGGGGTGCAGGGCCCCCCAGATCTTCTGGAGGCTGGTGAGGTGTGTTCCCCACCATCAGTCTTGTGGGGGATGTGATTTGTGTGAGCAGTTGGGACACAGCAGGATGAGCTGGGATGCAGCAGGACGTCCTTGTCACACACAGGATCAGCCACCCAGGCAGACTGACAGGCAGTGACTGGAGACTGCAGAGCAGTGTGCCCAAAGGCATTATTTCTGTGGTGGAGGAGCTGCAGGGAGCACTGGGGTGAAAACCAAGGTGAGAGTGTCTGAGCAGCCCTTTGGCCTGAGCTGTTGCAATTGTATATCCTAGTCCAGTCCTCAGCTCCTTTCCAGATGGTATTCAGGATAGAGTGCAGTCCCTAAGCAGGACTTGTGCACTCCCTAAATGCTTTCCCAGCTGAGAGGGACTCAGCACAGCCTAGTTTGCAATTCAGATGTGGCTGGTGGAGTCACCAGGCAGCACAGCTCCCTGCTCCAGCACCGGGGCAGCACAGAGATGCCCTGCTACGGGCATAGGTGTTGTCATTACCCAACTGTCCCCACAGGAATGAGTTCTAGGCCTCCAAGGGCCTTTAACATCCTCCTGAGCAGAGTGTGTATAATATCTGGAATCCCTGCTGTCACAGAAAGGAGCTGCAGCAGCAGCATCCTACACCAGGTGATAAGAATTGAGGTATGTCTGCCCTTCACTGTCAGGTTACTGCATCACTGCATCCCCCGTGCACAGGAGCATTCCCACCATCCACCAGAGCTCTGCCTTTGTCCGAGGAGCTGGACACACACAGGCCTTAGGAGAGTTAAAACAAGATGCAAACTGTTAGTCTGGCTTCTGATACCCAGATGTTCCTGAGCAGGCAAGGAGGTATTTTTGGTGACTAGTGAGAGGATGGGACATGGAACATCAATGGCCAGAGGCAAAGATGGTGAGAAACCAAAAACTAACTTCTGCGCAACCAGAGGGAATGGAATGTGCAGGAACACGCAGTCAGATGTGCAGTAGGAGGAGTGGGAATTTCAACTGAAACCATTTCCTAAGGGGAAAAACAGCATTTGCAAGTTTGAAATGAACTGTAGGCAAAATTCCATTTTGAAAAAATTCCAATTTTCTGCTGGAAAACCAGCCAAGAGGTGTCTGGGATTCAGTTGCCTGCACATTGTGTCCCAGGAGATGGGACAACTTGTCCTCAGGGATCCAGTCCCCTGGGACTGCTGCCAAGTGGGGGCTGGAAAGGAGCTCAGGGAGACTGGTCACTGTTTGGGGGTTTCCTGCACATTTTCACCTCTGAGGATACTGGAGCCTGGAGCCAAGTGACGTGGTGATGCAGTCACTGGGGATGGAGCACATGGAGAACACCAGCCCCCCTACAGCCCTTGGTGCTCCCCATCACCCTCATCCCACTGGGCTGGAGCTCAGCCCAACAGCCTGGGTGTCCATGGGAAAGCTCTCTGATGGGATGTGGCTGCCTGCCTTCACAAGGCAGAGCTGACATCCAGGATACCAGACTCACTTCCTTAACCTCCAGGGGCTCTCTAGGGACACCAGATCCCACAGCCTGCAGCCCTGTGCATTGCAAGGTGTGGTGGTTTGTGCCTGTGCAGCACCTGGTTCTAGCGGAAACCACCCCACCATTTGAAGGGGCTGGAGGTGGGATGGAGGAGCCAAACTCCCTGGGAAAGGGGCCACATGAGCTTCCCTGGGTGACTGTCTGTCCCCTGCAGAGTCCAGGTGGTGACAGGTGCCATTGGTGGGCAGAGGTGACACTTTGTTGTGCCCTATCAGGTTGAAAGTGAGACCTCTGGGCATGTCCAACCTCTTTGAGCTGGAATGAAGCTGAAATAGGGGAAGGAAAAAGGAGTCAGTGACAAATGTGACACTCTGGAACTTGCAACCCTTCCAGAGACAGGTGTCCTCAAAACCAGGACATGGTCTTCACAGTGGTGGGTGCAGAAACATGCAAGAGTTCCCACCTTGGAAATCTGTCCTTGAGAGGAAGCAGCAAACATCTCCTTTGGCTGCATGCCCAGGCCTCCTGTCCCCCTCCCAGGAGCCCACCACAGTGCTCAGAGCATCCCTTGTGCTCTGGGGTCCAGCCCTGCACTGCCCCAGCCAGCCCTGGATCTGCCCCCAGCAGTGAGTGGTGCCTGGAACTCCTCAGTGCTCAGCACCTCATCCTGCCACTGCAAAATTTTCCTGTCTTTGCAAAGTTTCAGGAGCTCCAGGGACTCCCCAGTCCGTGCAGCTCCCATGTGAATGCTCCTGGCTCTGGGAGAACAGAAAAATAAGAGTTGTTTTCCAGCCTGTCAGATGAAACTTCCAAAGATACCAACCACGATAAAGAAGAGGCCTCGAGAGCAGCTTTGGAGGATGCTAAGCAAGGAAGACAAAGCCCGAGCTGGCCCAGTTGTGCCAACGTGGCATGTAGGGGCAGGAGCAGAGTGGCACTAGACTCTGTGCTCCAACACGCACTGGAACAGATAATTAATGGATTAGGGCCTGAAAAAATCCAGAGCACGGGAATGTGATGACAAACCTGCCCCCTTGAGAGCCTTGCCCTTCTGTCATGTTTGACATGTTCACTAGAAAATCAAATGCTTGTTGCTGAGGACAGAAAGAAACATCGATTACACAAGTTCTGTTATGAAACCAGCCTAAAAAAACCTCTTCAAGCAAAATTACAAAGAAGCAAGGCTAAGCAGCACTTGTTTTGAAGAAAACACTGGTTTTATCTCCTCTTCTTCCCTGAAGTTGCCTGTAAGCTACTTACAACTCAGCACATCTGGAAAGCACAACACAGAGTTTCACCCTGGGCTTCCTGGAAGGACAAACACACAGGTGGGGTTCCCGGGGGTAAACTGCCTTAGAATCATAGAAGCATAGAATATGCTGAGTTGGAAGGGACCCATCAAGAACATCCAGTCCAGCTCCTGGCCCTGCCCAGGACACTCCAGCAATCCCACCCTGTCCCTCAGAGTGTTGTCCAAACCCTCCTGGAGCTCTGGCAGCCTTGGGGCTGTGCCCACTGCCCTGGGGAGCCTGGGCAGTGCCCACCACCCTCTGGGGGAAAAAATTTCTCCTGATACCCAACCCAACCCTCCCCTGGCACAGCTCCAGCAATTTCGTCAAGTCCTGTCACTGGTCACAAGAGTGAAGAGATTGGTACTTGTCCCTCTGCTGCCCCTTGGGAGGATGTTGCAGACCCACCCTGAGGTGTGACCTCAGTCTCCTCCAGGCTGAACAAACCAAATGCTCTCAACTGCTCCTCATAAGGCTTCCCCTCCAGACCCTCCCCCAGCCTTGTGGCCGCCTTTGGACATTCTCTAATAGTTTAATGTCCATTTTATATTGCGGTCTTTGCAGCCAATAACCCAGTTTTTCAAGGCTTCATCCTCCTCCTGCCATCCTTCCCATTTCAGTCACCACATCAAGTCCCAGTCCTGATCTAATGCAGAGTTGTGCTAGAAAGTCACAGACAATTTAAGGATATTTGATATTAGTTAAACACCACATTTCTCCATGACTTATTTTTCTGTAGAGTTAAAATTTGTGTTTTCAACCTCTTGAAGCAGATGAATCCTCTTTGCCATGACCACTGCTCCTGTGTGTGTGTCAGACTTGGGAGGGAAGAGCATTTCAGCCCTAGGTGGTCAGTTCAGCAAACAGAGCATTTACAATTGGAGTCAAATGTGTTCAGCATCTGTAGCCATAGGCACGACTTCCAGCCTCAAACAAGTGTTATTGTGTCGCTGAGATAGTTATGTACCACTCCAAAGACTCTCAGTATATCCTAAAAATAAATATAGAGGTAATAACTTGCAGAAGCCACAGTTACCTCACTAATGCCTAATTATACTCTAATTTACTTAATTTGCAGAATTATTTATGTTTCTTGGACTCAAACGTCTTAGTTTCCTCCTTTTCTGTTTCCCAGTTGCCTCAGGACAGTCCCCTGCAGGTCATTGTCCAGCATACCTGAGAAGTTCAGAATGAGAAGGAAATCTCTGCAGGACTTGTTTTTCCCTGCTCTCATGGGATGAGCTTCATCCCAGCACTGCCCGTCTCCAGCACCCTTGAGCCAGGCACCCCAGGAAGCAGGAGGACATGGGTTAGAGACTCACACCCCGTGTGTCTGTGGAGGTCCTGCCTTGATCAACAATATCATGGATGCTCCTGCTGCCACCTCACTCAGGAACCCTCAGCACCCTGTCCTGGGCCCATTGTACCCATCACTCACTGTCCCTAACACCCAGGGTTTCTGGGCAGCCCTCATACATCAAGGACTGTTTCAACCCTGTTCTCTGCCCCAACCCAGGGAAGCAGAGGCACCCACAGACCCCCACCAGCCACGCCCTGAGTAACCCCTGATGCTTCGTCAGTGGTGGTGAATGTTTCATCAGCAGATGCACCCCAGTGGGTCCAACCAGGAATGCTGTGGGTGCCCTGGCCCTCCTGTTTGCACCTCTAAAATGTTTAAGATGTGTGTAAGATATCTTAAACATCTTAGAAGACAGATGTTTAAGATATCTGGGGAACAAGAGCAGAGCAAAGAGGGTGAGTGGTCATAAAGGCTCTGGCCAACCAACCCTTGGACTCCGTGCCATGGAAGTCTTTTGCTGCTGGGTTTATGCAGCAAGACCAGGGAGCTTCCCATGTCTCCCATGAGTCCTTGTGTTTCCCTTCTGCTTGGCTGAGCTTTGCCCACTCATAAACTTCTTCAAACTTAGAAGAGGGGACAAAATGAGCTTAAAAGGAAGGTACTAGACTGAGGCACAGACTGGTCAGCTGCTGTTTCAGTAACTAGTCACTGGGTAAAGCCGTCTTCTGAATTTCAGCACTTCAAGCCTACTCTGTCTGTGCCACTCTCAGCTTCTGCTCACTCTGCTCCTTCCTCCATATCCCCTCTTGGTTTACTCCAGTGTGAGGTGGCCACCATTACATGCACCCTGTGACAGACCAAATGTGTAGGTGGCAGGGTCAGATGAGATGTGGCTCTGAGCAACCTGTTCCAGTTGAGATGTCCCTGCTCATGGCAGGAGGGTTGGACTTTAAGTCCTTTCCAACCCCAACTTTTCTAGGATTCTTTTTTTTTCTTTTCCTGTTCCAAATTACATTCCTAATTGTTCTTGAGGGAAGGCTATTATGCCTGAAAGCTCATCCACTTTTTTCCAGTTGTATCAGCTCATCTAATACAAACTATTATTGTCCTCTATGGGCCTCGCTTCTTTTATCCACTTAGATCATCATGCCTACAAAAGCATTATTGCTAATCATTCCCTACATGCATTTGTCTGGTGTAGCAGAGTGGACCAGTGGGCAGATGCAGCCACAGACCAAGTGAAGGAAGACTCAGACTGCTTTCTGATCCCCAATTAACAGCCAACGCTCTCCTATGGGTCTGGCCACGGTCACTGCATTTCCCTGGCAGCCTCTGCTGTTGGCCTGACAGTCATTGAGAGATTTGCAAGGCTTCTTTTGCAGGCATTCTCAGTCAACTTTACATTTTACCATAGTGAATAATTTAGAATCATTTTAATCAAATGATTTAGACACCTGTTTATCCCATTTCCCAGGTTCTGTGGAAATAAATGCATTTATTCTCCATTGGAACAGCTGACCAGCTATTTCTTCTCCTTGGTTCTTATTTTCTCTTCAAGTACAAAAGCAGAGGAGCCCTCCCTGTTATTTTGGGATTATTTCAGGATGTTTTGCAACATACCTTAGAGGAAGTGTTTTGGTCAGCAAAGTGAACAAAGCAGAACTTGCTCACCTGTTTGCTGACTCGACTCTGTCTGTGAGATGTTCCCTGTGCATGCAGGAGCTGCCCCCTCCCCAACAGAGCACATTCAGTCCTGTGCCCCCAACCCCTTCACCGCAGTCTTTAATGGATTTGTCCAGTACAGAACTGAAACTCACTGTTCTGTTGATCCCCAAACCACCCATCCAGTCTCTGGTTTTGTGCAATGGATGTATTCTTTATGTGCTTTTATGCCCTTAAAACGTTGCTGTTGGAAATCCCTCTTTGACCAGATCCTTCACTCACCAGAGTTGCTGCTTCCTTCCCCCTTCCCATCCAGACAGGACTCACAGCCCATCCCTCTCAGAGGGATCTCTGTGTTCAGTCTCCTATGTAACTCCACTGGCGTTCTTCTCCTACAACAGCTTTCTAAAAGGTCATATATATTTACCTGAACCTTTCATGTGACGTCTTCAAGCATTCACCCTGTCTGAACTCACCATTTTCGTTGCTCCTCTAGGTCCAGCCAGATGCTCCATTTCTGTCTCTTGTCCCTTTGCAATTCCCCAGAACTAGGGGGGTGTTTTGGGTTGCTGCTTCTCCCAGAAATCTCTGACTCTATCTCCATGACAGCCAGCTTTTTATAGTTATCTCTTGAACCTGTGCAACTCTTCTGACTAAATGAAACGTTACAGAACCCTGAAGGACACCACTCATTGTTGGCCTCTACATGGACATTGAGCCATCGACCATAACTCTCTGTCTGCCTCCATCCAGTCAAACAATCCACCTCTCAAATCCATAGTTCCCCAAACTGAAGATAAGGATGTTGTGTGGGACCATGCCAAAGGCCTTGCAGAAGCTGGCTAAGAAGGGTAGATGTTAGAGATGACATAGATTAGCCTATCTGCATGGAGGGGATCCAGTCCCTTAGTAACTCGTTTTCCATGCTGCCATTCTCTGAGCTGCTCTTGAGCATTGAGAGACCTGCCAGGGTTCCTGTGAGGTGCTCAGTGTCACAGCCAAAGCCAACAGCAGTTTGTCCCTTGCTAAGCCTCAGACAACAGCACAGGAGGATGCCAGGCTATTTATCCATCCCATTATTT
Source organism: Sclerurus mexicanus (assembly GCA_013396755.1). NCBI lineage: Eukaryota > Metazoa > Chordata > Aves > Passeriformes > Furnariidae > Sclerurus > Sclerurus mexicanus. The sequence goes on along the minus strand of VWZF01004670.1, from coordinate 181,682 downwards.
ACTGGATTTAAGACCACTCTTTCAGAGGAGCATGGTGTTTGCCTTTGTGCAAGGGGAGCTCCTTTTGCTGCAGCCTGTGTTCATGTCCCCTCGCTGTGTCTCCCTTTCCCTCTGCTCCGTAACCCCGAGCCGGCCACAGGCTGCAGCTGGACCTCCCAGATTGCCCCCGTTTCTCCAGCCGAAGCCCCGCTCGCCCCATCCCTCCCTGTTGGTCCTGGGAGGCAGCCGGGGATGTCGAGCAATCCCCGGGGAAGGGAGTCCCGTTCCCCCCGCCCTCCGGGGTAAGGGCCGGCGGGGCCGGGAGCACGATGGGGCTCGGCTGCACGGAGCTGCTCTGCCCCCCACTCCTCCTCCTCCTTCTCCAGCTTCTGCTCCTCTTCCTCGTCCTCATGCTGCTGCTGCTGCTGGGCTGCTCCCGGCGGCTGGCGCTGCAGCCAGGTGGGCTACCTGCCGAGATACCTGCCGGGATACCTGTCGGGCTGCCTGATGGGATACCTGCCGGGATACCTGTCGGGACACCTGCCGGGCTGCCTGATGGGATACCTGCCGGGATACCTGCCGGGATACCTGCCGGGATACCTGCCGGGATACCTGTCGGGCTGCCTGATGGGATACCTGCCGGGATACCTGTCGGGACACCTGCCGGGCTGCCTGATGGGATACCTGCCGGGATACCTGCCGGGATACCTGCTGGCTGCCGGGCCAAGCCCCGCCGCCCTTCCCGAGCGGCCGGCACTGCCCGCTCGCCCCCGCGCAGCTGCCCCGCGGCGCCGTGCGCGGGATGGCCCTGCTCGGTGAGTGCCAGCCCCGCATCCCCACCCGGGCATCCCTGCTGGGGACACGGCCGGGGCACTGGATCATCCGTGCTCGGGCACCTCTGCGGGGCGCTGAGGCGTCCGGGCCGGTGTTTGCAGTGGCGCACAGCAGCCGGCACCCCCGTCAGGTCACTGAGACATCCCTGCTCTGACATGCCCGTCAAGGCACCACGGATCCTGCCTGGACATCCCTGCAGGGGCATCAGGGCATGTCCTGGGGCACCCCTGCCTGGACATCCTGCGGGGGCACATGGACATCCCTGTTTAGGCATCCCCAGTAAGGCAGGGGCACCAGGGCACCAGCCCAGACTGGGCACTGGACATCCCAGCCAGCATCCATGGTGGGGCACTGCACTGTCCTTGCTGTTCCTGCTGTCCCTGCAGGGCATGCTGGGCATACCTGCCTGGGGGCTCTGCTGTGGCACTGGCACAACTCTGCCCACCATTCCTTTCCAGGCAGAGTGGATCCCTCTCCCTGGAAGTGTTCGAGGCCAGGTTGGACAGGGCTTGGAGCAACCTGGCATAACGGGAGGTGTCCCTGCCCATGGCAGGGGGTTGGAACAAGATGGTCTTTGAGGTCTCTTCCAACCCAAACCGATTGCCATAGCAGCCCAGCCACCTTCCACAGAGGGGAACCAAGGATCCTCCATGGGCATTGGGGATCCCTGCTGGGGCGCTGGGACATCACGGCACTGTGTGGGGGCTCCTGTGGGGGCTCCTTGCTGGGACACCAGAACATCTCTCTGCCTGGACTCCCCTCCCAGGCACCACTGCCTGCAGCTCCCCATGTCCTGGGGAGATTGGAATGGGGCTCACAGCCACAGTCAGAGGAATGCTGTGCTTCTCCAGGGTCCTGTAGCCTGCTAGATGGTTTTGGATCAGCAGAAGGGATGCTTCTGCATTGAAATCTCTCAGACTCAGTGGAGAAGGTATGGTGGGTTTTTTTGCAAGAGCCATTCCCTCCTGTGAAGTGATTGAGGTTTGGTGGTTTGTTTTTGTGGGTTTTGTTTGTTTGTTTGTTTTGTTGTTGTTGTTGTTGTTGTTGTTTGTTTTCTTGTTTTGTTTGGTTTTGGTGTTTGTTGTTTTGGTTTTGGTTTGGTTTGGTTATTTTTAATAACAGGACCTGTGTAATTCAATGTATACATCCTTGCTTGTCTGCCCATAGCCAGGTTCCTGGCACCCTGTCCTCTGGGGCTGGCTGAAATGTGCAGGTGGAATCATTTCTAGTGGCAGTGATGGCAGGGCACCAGTGCCAGGAAGATTATCGGTAAGTAAGACAGTTAAACAACCTGTAGCCTCTGGGTTTGTGGGTGTCTAATTTATTTTGAAGCTTCTGATCAAAAAGCCTGGAAATACAGCCCCACTTCAGAGGCAGAGTCAGAGGAGATGAATGAACAACAAACACTTGACTCATCTTTTAGCATAAGACACCTTCCAAAACCTGGGACTGAGCATGCAGGAAAGCTTCATTCTATCCTGAGGTTGTGGGACTGGGCTGGGAGCTGCTCCAGAGTCGTCTGAGCTGCTCTGTCCCAGAGTCCGCATTCCCGGCAAGTGCCCGGAACCGCCCAGTGGCCCTGGGGCTCTCTAAGTCCCCTGTGCTATTCTTGCTACAATTGTGATTTGATTTTCCTCAAAGAAATAGGCTAATTAAATGGGGAAATCAAAATTGAAAAGGCGAAAAGTATGTGGCTGTTAGTGCTCTGATATTCACCTGCAACATTGTTTTTCAGTGCATCTTAGTCCAGAAAATTGTCCTCCCCACTGGAGAGACATTGGATTTGATGCACAAGCCAGAGGAAAGAGCAGACTCTCCTCTGGCTCTGCTGGCTCCAGAGTGCAAAGGCTGGAGGCAAAAGCAGCGCTCAGGAGTCCGGGGTGAGTTCTTGGACAGCCCAGCAAAGGTCTGGCTGTGGACACTGATTCAGATCTTCAACGCAGGAGAGCTCCAAACATCTTGCGTGAGGGAAAGCTCTAGAGATGGGACCTTCTCGGAGTAAAACCATCTTAAAACATTGCTGGGCAGAGCCCCAGGGTGCAGAGCTGCTCTTGGGGGCACCCGGGCCCCAAGTGCTCTGGCTGTGGGACTTTGCTCTGACCCAGCCAAGGCTGTTCCTCTGTGTTTTCACTCTGCTGCTGCTCCTGCTGAGCCCTTAACATCTCCAACAGGCAAAAATGCTTTCCCTGCCTTCCCCCTTTTGCCCTGAACCTCAGGTCAGGTAGAGAGGTGGGTTAGAGATAGAAGAAAATGCAGATATTTCAGAGTGAATCCCTGTTACCTGGGGCAGGGGAAGGTGCACTTCTGGTGCCTCCACTCCCCTGTGGCTGCTGCCAGCAGATGTGTGAGAGCCTTCCAGAAAGACTGCAGGGACAACGGGGCCAGTGTCCTGGGAAAGGAGGATTCTCCAGGCTCTGGGGTACAACAACCCAGTCCTGCCAGGTATCAGAAATAATCCTTCCTAGGCTTGACGGCTTGGAAAGGGTCCAGGATTTGCTTTTCTTTGCCCAAGCCACAAAACTTCAATCAAGGAAAGTGGTTGTGGGGAGGGATATCTCACACTGTGTCACTTGCCATCAGGGTGGCTGCCTGGGAAAATATAGACTCCAGCACTGACTCTCCACTGGAGCTGACCAGAGCCAGGGGCTTCCCTTCCCCTCACCAGAAACCTCCCTTTGGCCGAGGATGTGTCAGTGCTCTGGCTCTCAGCACCTGGCTCTCCCTGGCCAAGGAAGGGATTTTCTGCTGAGCTATGGTGTGGACGGCCCTTGAGGTTGAAGAGCAAAGAGATAAAGGGCTTCTCCTTCCAGCTCCCACCACCAGAGATTCCTGGAATGTATGAGCCTGTGGACTCTGCTCTGCACCTCCCAGGCGAGGGAACAGGAAAAGGACTTCTTGCTAAATGCTGCAGTTGTTCTCTGTGTCTCTCTCCATTCACAGAAAAGCATCCTAAATCTTTAAACATTTTTGTGAAGGCACCTTTTATCCCGTGACCAAAACAGGATCCAGAGCTCAAAAACCAGAGCTGAGGGTCAAAACCATAATGGTTTAGAGATGACCGTGATAAAATATTCTCCTCCTGCCTGGAGCAAGGTGATGCCTTTCAGCAGGGATGGTTCTGTGCTGCCACAGCTCTCTGGGACATGGGGCAGCTGCCCAGCTCTGCAGGGTGACACACGGGGTGTGACGGGCCGGCTCCCTGTTCTGGGGTGTCTTCTAAACCGGGGCCAGCGAGTCCATGGCCACCACAGCCCGGGCATCTGCTCCAGCAGCTGCCAGCCCGGTCCTGCCCGGCCCTTCCTGCAGCCGGTGAACACCAGCCCGGAACACCTGGCAGGGAACGGCTGCGCCCTGTCCCTCCCACCCGCTGTCCCTCCCGCCCACTCTCCCTCTTGCTCCCTGTCCCTCCCGCCCGTTGTCCCTCTCACCTGCTGTCCCTCCAGTCCCCTGTCCTCTACCTGCTGTCCCTCCTGTCCCCCGTCCCTTCTGTCCCCCGTCCCTCCCTCCCTCCCGCAGCCCGTGCAGCCGCCCCTGCCCGGCTCTGGCAGCTGCCTGGTGCCATCTCGTGGTTAAATCGCTTCTCCGGAGCATCCCCGTTCCTGTCCTGCCACCACTAGAAAGGAAAGAAACCCTCCGGTATTATTTTTTCTCGGTGTTTCTCACTTCTTCGCACCTGTGACATTGGGCAAAGCCACCAGTCGGCGCCGCCCGCTCAGACGGGGCCGAGCGATGAGTGCCGTGCCCGACCCCCTCCCCTGGGGATGCGGATTTTACAGCTCCTCCACCTCCTATTCCCTCAGGAGAACATCTGGCCGTGTGTCCCTCCCAGGACCGCCCTCCCCTTGGGGCCAGTCTCGCCGTCTGGGGCGGCCGCAACGAGTGTCCCTTCCACGGCTGGGAATTCCGGGGAGAGGGTGGAAAACGCACCAGAGTTCCATACACTGGAAAAGGTGAACGTGGCCCAGATCCACGGAGAGCAGCCACAGAAAGGACAATGCCCCGTATGCCGTCATTAAAAACTACTTCATTAGGGGAAAGCTGTTCCTCTCCATCCACTCCCGTTTCGTGCAGCACCCTGGTTTTCCTCCTGGGCTGTGCGTGTCCCAGTGTTCCATAGGAACTGGAACACAGAGTTTCAGTGCCCTTCCCTGTGTTAGATGGCAACTGGGACTTTAGTTAAATAACTCGCTTCTTGATTCTGACAGTCCCACACCTCCTGCATTCTGTAGGCAGGGTATAAAAGCAGATTTTTAACTCTGAGCCTTCTATCGGGTCCCTCGGGGGCGAATCCTGAGGAGCTGCTGGGTTCCAGAAACGGTTCTGTGCTCTGCAGTGACAGCTGATACCACATCAGCCTGAAACGTGTCCCCTTAACATGACAGAATAGTTTCTCAATGGGAATTTTTTTTCTCCTTTTAAGGCTTGAAAGGAGCTTTTGGTTGGGATTCAGGAAAGCTCTTCACATACACCCACCATTTAGACACAGTTTGCGTTGACTGTGTCGGAAGAACATCTTCAAGTTCACATGGAGCGATTACTTGATCTGGCTGCACTAATGAGTTTAAATCAATTCACTTACTGTGAGTTTTGCTTTGGCTTGCGCTTTTTGGTTCTAGTCCTGAGAAGTTCAACTTAGTTGGAGTTGGATTGATTGGGAGAGTAATGAAACATTGATTGGCAGAAAAACTCAGTCCTTCTACTAAACAAGCTATTTCTCCTAAAGTGAAAGAAACATTCCATCTTTTAGAGGCAAGAGAGTCAGTTTATAGATCTCACCAAACAGCAATTTCTTTTTCTGTGTGTGTTATTTTCAGAAAAAAGATTAATACTGCATTTTGTCCCCATACGTACTCAGTCAGGAGCTGCATTCAAATGAAAATCTGGTTCCAAGTACTGAGCAATGATGTGTTTCCCCGCAAAACAAGGAAGAATATTCTGGACATATTCAAACACTCACTCAGATGTGTTTTTTCATCTGAAATGGCTGAATTCTGAGTCATTGTTATCCAGAGGTGTTAAAAGAATGAAACTGCAGCCAGCTGCCCTGCTCCCCTCCAGCCCAAATGGGTCAGGTGGATTTAAACAGATTTAAAAGCCACCTGTGCTCACACAGGTCCTTTGCTGGAGTGGGATTTTGGAGAGTTCAAATGGGCAGCTCCTCCAGCCCTGGGCTCACAGAGACCCACGGCCAGACAGAGCCCCAGAGCCCAGTGTGGGGCTGGGGGAACACAGGGAAGGGGCTGGAGCAGCAGGAGTGGCTAAGGGAGCTGGGGGGGCTCAGCCTGGAGAAAAGGAGGCTCAGGGGGGACCTTGTGGCTCTGCAACTGCCTGGCAGGAGGGGGGAGCCGGGGGGGTCGGGCTCTGCTCCCAGGGAACAGGGACAGGAGCAGAGGGAACGGCCTCAGGCTGGGCCAGGGGAGGTTAGGTTGGATATTAGGGAAAATTTCTTCACTGAAAGGGTGGTCAGGGACTGGAAGGGGCTGCCCAGGTCAGGGCTGTAGTCACCATTCTGGAAGGATTTAAAATACGTGTGGCACTTGGGGACATGGATAAGTGCTGGGCTTGGCAGTGGTGGAGGAATGGTGGGACTTGGTGATATTAAAGGTCTGTTCCAACCTGGGCAATTCTGTGATTCTGTGTCCGTGCGGGGGCAGGTGAAATGTCATGAGATGCATCCCACCCGCAGCACCAGATTTTGTCAATCAGAAACCACAGTGCCTCCTGCCCCCTCCAATATTCATTGACTGAAAGAGAAACATCATTTCTCCCATTATTTCACCTCCCACACGTACAAGGCTGAGTAAGAAGGAAGGGCTCTGCACTCTCCTCAGTGCTAGTTTCCACATTAGGAAAAAAAAGTAAAATGAAGGCAACAGCCTTCCAATCCAGTAGAAGCTGCATTTTCTGACAATCCAGTAAATATAAATGCCAAAATTCATTTTACTGGAGTGATCTATTCTTACAGCAGCACATGATACTGCAATGTTATAGCAGAGAATGACTTGAGAGGCAGTGATGGCTTTTACTCTCTCTGCACATCTAGAACTAAGAGCATCTCCTTTTAGCTCACTGAAACTGGAGGAGGATCCACTCATGCAGCAGCCATTTAGTTATTTAACCAGGTGAAAGAGGCAGCAGAGCAGCCAGCCAGGTTTGTTCCTCTAAAAACCTATGGAAAACACCCAACTGAAATAAAACTGATTTAAACAAACCCTTTCCTGTGACCTTCAGGAGCTGTTGTCCTTCTTCAGCACGTCGAGGGCTGGGGAAGTGCCACCACGAGCCCATGCCACAAGGGTACTTCCCACAAACAAGATCTCAGAGCTGTGGTTCAGCACAAGGGTCGGGGTGAGCGTCACCCTCGGAGCTGTGGCTTTTAACCATGTCCTTTGAGCCTCCACAGCACTGGATTTCACCAGGGCCCAGCCCTGGCCAACCTGCGAGCTGAAGGGGACGGTGCCGGTCTGGTGCCACTGCCAGGGGGTTGATCCCAGCTGGGCAGTGCCCGAGCAGTGCGAGGTCACCACCAAGGATGTTCCGTGGGCAGGCAGAGTACCTGGTGGGTGCGCACACCCAGGGGACGAGCGTGGTCCCTCCCTCTGGGGGGCATGTCCACGCCTGGGTCCTGTCCTGTAGCCCAGCTCGGGGGCATCTCCTCCCAGTTAACCAGGCCCTGGCAGTGCCATCGCTGCTGCCGGCAGAGCTCTGACCTAGAAACACCCCCCGTGCCGCGCACCAAGAACACGGCATATGTTCCCCAAACAGGGAGCGTGAGCTCCTCGAGTGGAGAACAGCTGTTCTGGGTACTTAAAAGGAATCTGTTAATTTGCTTTGACTTACAGCTGGTGTAATTTAAAAAAAGATCCTCTCAGAGCTGTGGCACTTACGGTCAGGAGGCGTTTCAACTCATCCATCACCCAAATGGCAACACGCAGTTATTTTGCTGTTAATCTTCATAATCCCCACCACACACTGACAAATGTGCCATGGAGAACGAAGGGCTGCTGCCTCTCTGTGCAAATGAGTCTGGGAGAGGGGACACATCTTGTGGCACTGGGCAGAAGGGACCTTGGCCGTGGCCCTGGCAGGGAGCTGGGGCAGCTGTTGGTGGGGGCTCCTCCTGGAGAGACATGAGAGGCAGCAGCAGTTTTGAAACTGGGTGACCCCTGGAGGTCCTGGGCAGATTTTTCTGTGCTTGCCACTGAGCAGAGCACCTGTGGTTGTAAAAACCAAGGGCAAAAACGACCCGTGATCTGGAGCACACCAAATCCAAAGGCAGCACCTGCCTGCTGGCTGCGTCCTGAGGGGAGAGAGCAGGTAGGAAGGAATGGAGAGTTATGGGGAGACATAGGGAAGGTGCAGGAGGCACAGGAGATGCAGTTCTTGGAGTGTGCAGAGGAGCTGTGAGAATTTGGGGGATTGATGAGATAGTAATATTTATTTCATGTCTTTTCCAGTGCAAACCGCTGCACACAGGTCTGTACTGGGGCCAGTCTGTGCTGCTTGCCAAGCTGGTGGGAAACTGGTGTGTTTGAGTTATAAACCAGCTAAAACATCTCAAAAAGTGACATATTTGTGCAGGCTGAGGGGTGTTGTTGAAGGTGTAGAAGTGTGTGAAAACTGGGTGAAAATGCTTTATTCCTTACAGTTATCAGAGGGCCAAAGGCAGGACTTACTGGGAGTCCCATCTTGTGCAGCTGCACCAGTGAGCACACAGGGACTTCTGCGAGCTAAAAGTGACCCCCGAATGTTCTGAGCTTCCTGTTTAAGTCACTCCTAGAGACCTGCTAGGAGCTGGTCCCAGCCCAGTCTGCGACCAGCCCTCGGTGCCCGTCGCTGCCTCGTGCCCTGCGAGCCCCTCTGCCCTGCCCTGCTCAGCGTGGGGGCCCAGGCTGTGCCAGGGGTGCTGTTGCAAAGCAGCTCCCACCAGAATCAGCTCTTGCCAACCCCAAATTGCTGCCCAAGGTCAGGAAATCCCCGAGAATGCAGCCGACACGGCTCCCCTGGCTTTTCTCCGCAGACCAGTCGTTCCGGAGGGTCTCACCTGAGACACTCAAGGTCCAGGCTGTGGGACTTCATGAAGCATATCTGGAAGGTAAGACCCCAGCTCCCCTTTCAGCCATGAGGTCAAAGTCTTCCAAACCAGGATCTCTGTCTGTCCCAGTGTCTGTCCCACGTCACCCCCTCAGCTGCTCCCCTTGGTCCAGGCTCTTCTCTGTGTCTGAGGGTTTTACCTGCACTCCCTCACCTGTGCTCATCTCCAGGTGGTCCTCACAGCTCTTGCCCCCCTGTCGTGCTGCCCCCTCAGCCTGTGCCCTCCACCCCTCTGGCTGAGCCATCCTTTCTCCCCTGCAGGCAGAGTGTCAGCCAGAGCCTGCACCCAACGAGCACTGCTGCTCCAGCACTCTGCAAACATCTTTGGGAAGTGCCTCTCCCTCGTGGATCTGATGGTTTCAGCCAGGCAGGAATGGCCTGGGCTGGTGACCACCAGCATCTTGAGCTTGAGGGTTTTGTCGTCCCAAAGGCTGTTGGTGTTGACAGAGTCACAGAATGTTCTGAGCTGGGAGGGACCCACAAGGACCACCGAGTCCAACTCTTAAGGAAACGGCCCCTGCAGGGATCAGACCCCGCCCGGGGTGTTTTTAGCACCCTGCTCTGACCAGCTGAGCTCATCTCAGTCACCTTTCCTACCAATTGCATCCAACACATGGGCCTCAAAGTACCCACTGGCATGGGGGCTGCTCCAGGGCTGGGTGGCACAGACAAGAAGGGGGGTCCAGAGGACTGCTGTGCCACAAAACAATTACAAAAAAATTACCTGAGCAGGCACTGGTGACAATCCTGAGGGGCCTTCACACCACATGGTCACAGCTGGTTACAGTGCAGAGGTGGGAAAGGCAAACATTCAGGAACAGTGTGCCTGGATCCCAGGATCAGCCCCGAGATAATGAAATAGCTGGCACAGACCGACAAAGAATTATAGGAAAATAGATAGAATGCCACACATCTATGGGAACTAGATCTCCTCACTTTTAGTTTTGGTTCTGAGGGGTTTTTTGATAAAATGTGAAGTTTGCCTGATAAAACCAGTAGCTTTGTTCTAACACATTTTTGAAGGCATTTGACCTATTCCCATATTAGAAATGCAGAACAAGTCATAGAATCAGAGACTGGTTTGGGTTGAAAGGGACTTCAAAGGTCATCTTGTTCCTTGCCACGGGCCAGGACACCTTCCATCAGCCCAGGTTGCTCCAAGCCCCATCCAACCTGGCCTTTGACTCTTCCAGGAATGGGGCAGCCACAGCTTCTCTGCCCAAACTGTGCCAGGGCCTGCCCACCCTCACAGGGAAGGATTCCTTCCCAACATCTACTCTATCTAATCTAACCTCGCCTGGAGAGTGATAACAGCTGACAAAGTCTGACTCAAGGCCCTGAGGCACAGCTTGGCTTTGTGCCTGGTTTGATGAAAAGACACAATGAGCCCAGCCCAGGAGACATCTCAGGCAGCTCTCAGGCTGTGGGAGTTGCTGTACCAGAGGGCTGGACCACAGGGGGATGCTCCCTGAGGATGTTCTGCTGCTCTGCAGGTGGGGCCAGGGCTGGTTTACATGATCTTTGAGCACGAGTTCCTGGGCTGTGGGATCATCCTGCGACTGGTGACTCCCCTGGAGCCTCTCCTGCAGAGTGTTCACAAAAGAACATACCAGCCACAGTCCCAAAGTTCATCCAGGGGGCAGAGTGTGTCCAGGTGGGACCTCTGTAGACAAAGGGATTTGGATCCCTGGAGCCTGGTGGCTGAGAAGGAAGAGCACTTGCCCAGATGAGCTCAGATATCTGTGGGATCAAAGCACTTGTGAGGAAGGTCTTTGCAGTACTTGGTGTGATCTTTCCTTCCTCATGGCCCAAAAAAACCAAACTGGAGGTTGAATAAAGGGGGTCTCGGCAGTGGGTCACCTGCTGAGGGTGGCAGAGAGGAGCTATCCCTCTCCTGTGGGTGGGAAGCTGGGACACAAGGATTAGGCAACTCCTCCTGAGCTTCAGTCTTTGAGGGAACCAATTGCTACATCCAGGTTTCCAGCATTGCAGGCTGGTGCTTTAACATCATCCTATTACCTTTGGTGAGAACTGTGCCAAGAAATCCTTCTGTTTTTAAATTATCATGAGATTTGGTAACTCCTGCTGCTCCTGAAAGAGGTTTTCCAGGTCTTTACCAAAGGGATTCATGGAAATGTGGAACTCTGGAGGTTTCCAGTTCAGTATCCCAGTTGGGGCAAGACTACAGCTAAATTCAAGTCAAGCACCCCTTCTCCCCCCACTCTCAGTGGAATGTAACCACCTGGAATAACAGGCAGTACCTGTCCAAGCCACTCCTGGCCAGGGAGGACTGTGGCATCCAGAGGCATGGCTGGCTCTCCCAGGGCCTGGACTGGTGAGGACTGGGCTGCCCACTCACTGCAGGGGGTGTGGGGGTGTCAGAGGCTCTCAGGTGAGTCCTGCCCACCCTGACTGGTGGCAGCAGTGCTGGGAAGGCACCATCCACGTAACAAATACAGGCACTGGCACAGGGAGCAGAGCCTGAGCCCTGGAGATCCTTCTGTGTCCAGGGCAGCAAAGCCCCAAGGGTGTGACACACTCCTGCACCTGCCCTGCAGTGTGAGCTGAGTGTGAACTTCAGGTCAGAATCGTGAAATCACAGAACCTCCGGAGCTGGAAGGGACACACAGGGACCATCCAGACCAACTCCTGGCCCTGCACAGACACCCCAACAATCCCACCCTGTCCCTCACAGCATCATCTAAACCCTCCTGGAGCTCTGGCAGCCTTGGGGCCGTGCCCACTGCCCTGGGGAGCCTGGTCAGTGCCCACCACCCTCTGGGGGAAGAGCCTTTCCCTGAGATCCTACCTGACCCTGCCCTGACACAGCTCCAGCCATTCCCTGGGTGCTGTCTCTGGTCACAGAGGGCAGAGATCAGAGCTGCCCCTCCTGAGGAAGCTGCAGAACCCAGTGAGGTCTCCCCTCAGCCTCCTCAGATTGCCAGAGCTGTCCTTGAAGTGCCCTTGTCTCTCACTTGTCTCTCACTGCTGAGATCCTTGTGAGCAGTTTCATGAATAGCTTTCTATGTGGCCTTTTGTTTCCAGTCCTGCTGAAGCTTCTGCACCCTCACCTTGGCTGGAACAGGCTCCAGCTCTCAGGGAGGCCTTGTCCAATTCCTGTGGCATCAGAGGTGTGATTGCAGAGCCCACAGACATGTGCCGTGCCCCTCCCCTCTGGCAGCAGGTAGGGCAGCACAGGCTTTAGCTGCCCACCATGCCCCCACCACACCTTGGGCTTCCATGAGTCCACTGAGCTCTTGCATGAGTCAGTTCCTTATGGAGCTGTTGCACCTGTTGGGAAGAAGGACTATCCTGGTGACCACACCACTAAGAATAACAGCTCTGCAGGTCGAGGTGGTGAGTCAGACCCTGCTTTGGAGGCCCCTGGGCTCCAGCAGTACCTGGGGATATGTCTGGCTGTAATAATTTGTCGCATGGCAGACCAGGGTATCACTGGCTGTTGCTGTGACAGAGATGAAGTTCACACATGGGAACTGGGCTGCAAACCTGATGGGAACTGGTCTCGATCTCCTGTGCTGGGTGCTACATGTGCTGTATTAAAGGGTTAAACTCCGCCTGGCTGCTTTCTCTGGGGACACCCATAACCCCCCCAGGCAGAGCTGCAGTGGGTCACCAGCAGGGCTCTGACAGTTCCTCCGTGCCCAGGGACAGCAGGAGCCAGTGACCGAATCCAGGAGCTTTCCCAGGCTGGTGGCTCCCATTCCCATGCACTGTTCACTGCCCTGTGCCTTGTGAAGTCTGCACCTTGCTGGGGCTTCTGGTTCCTCCTTCCCCACTCCCCCAGGGCAGGACTGGGAGCAGGACCCTGCCAGAGCAGCCCCCTGACCATGCAGAGCCCACTGCCCACCCCCAGCATCCCGGGTACCCATGTGCCAGCTGTGCCCTCACCAATCACATCTGCCTAGGGCACTGTCAATATTTCGCTATTAAAGGTCTTTTAAAACAGATCTCATTCCCAGTTTGCTGTTCTTCACTGTTTTGGGGGTGTTCTTGCCAGGAGCAGGGTCCTGTGGCTGGCCCAACCTCTCCTGCTTCAGGAGCCACAGGGAATCTCCAGTGAGGAACTTCACAAGAGAGTGGGAGCTTGGAGAAGAATCATTGTCCAGCTCAACAGCCTGAGCCTCTCAGGGACCTGGGAGCCCTAATATATCTTGGTGGCCCTGACCAGCCCCACCTGGGGTGCTCCCCCCACTCTCTGCCCGTGGTCCAGGAGTCCATTTCAGCTCAGCTCTGGCCCCTCAGCCCATCCTTAGTGATGCTGCACCCCTGGCTGACCTGGGCTCTGATCATAGCCTGACCTTCCAGCTGGATCTCCACCCTGTCCCACCCCCACAGAGCTGCCCTGCCACTGCTGGGCTGTGTCAGATCCTGGATACCCCCTCCAAATCCCAGCCCTGAGCTGCAGAATGACTTCCCAGCCGCACCTCAGACTTGTCCTACCACTATGAGCTTGTCCCATGACCTGCCTCCATGGCCCCTGGGCCCACCCTGCCCATCCCACTCGGGGCAGGGGGAACCCCCTCAGCTCCCAGCACCCCATTCCTTAGGGAGCAGCTGCCCTGGCAGTGATGGGTGATGGAGAAGCACCAAAAGGAAACTACCCGAGCTGAGATGCTACATGATGTGATGTGGGTCACGATGTTCCCCCAAATTCACGGGGCACAGGGCCACCCCCCCACCCCCACAGCCACAAACACACACTGGCACAGAGCTCTTGCCACACACCTGGGATGTTGCTCCTGCTCCTCCCTCTGCTCCCACATACGGGATCTCCGGATGAACAAAACTCCAAGGCAGCTGTCATGGGTTTCTCTGATTAGAGTTTTTTTTTTAAGAGAAAGATTGGCTTCTGTTGGAAGCCTCTGGAAGTTTCCCTCCATCCTATAGAGCAGAGCCAATGAGGGCCAGCTCCGAGGAAAACTTCCTGCTTTTGAACCATTAAGTTACGCCCCTGCGTGAAAACATATTTAAGAAGCTGTTGCGCAGTTAAAAAGGGGCAGCCATGGATTAACAACATCACAACGCAGACATCAAGGTCAGTGCAGGAGGAGAAGAGGAGAAGGAGGGGGAGGGACCCCACGGATCAGGGAGAGGACTTAAAACTATTTTTCCCTGACTACGTTGGTGATGACCATGGTGATTACGAGCTGTCCCCTCGAAGCCCATGGAATCCATCGGGGTGCAAAGACCCCCCTGCCGGAGCAGGGGGAGGCATGAAAGAGGCTGTCGCTTAGCAGGAGGCCCCCAAGGTGGAGTGGTGCCCTGCAAAGATTTGCGACCAAGACCCACGGAGGGAGAAGCCCATCCTTAGCAGAGGGCCCCAAGGTGGAGCGGAGTCCAGCAAAGATCTGCGACCGAGACCCACGGAGGGAGAAGCCCACGCTTAGCAGGAGGCCCCCGAGGTAGAGTGGAGTCTTGCAAGGTTTTGCGGCCGAGACCCACAGAGGGAGAAGCCCACGCCTAAGCAGGTACAGCCAGTTTTTTTCATGAGAGACTGCACCCCATGGAATGACCCACGAGAGAGCAGAGGATCGCTTTCTCGTGGCGGGGACCCCACGGAACACAAGGGAAGGACTCAGAGTTATAATTCCCCTGTGACTGTGGTGATGACTGTGGTGAAGCGAGCTGTCCCCTTTGCAGCCCACAGGAAAGCCCCCTGAAATAGAACTGGTGCTTAAGTCTTGGACTTACATCTGCGAATGGCTGACCCAACAACAACAGACTGTAAACCTTTCACTCCTCGACCCCCACACCATCAGGGGAAGGAGGGGGGCATGGACACACCGAGGGGTGGGGGTGTAAAAGTGTTTTCTAACCTGTTTCTATTTCTTATTTTTAGTTTTAGTTTGTTAGTAATAAATTAAGCATTATTCTAAGTTCTGCTTTGCCCGTGGTATTAATCAAAGCTCCTCTTTCGGTTGTTATCTCTAGTCGTAAATTCCTAGCTGATTTTCTTTTCCCTTCCTCTGGAAGGTGAAAAGTGTGGGGGGAGAAAGGCCTTGAAACAGTTTTGCTGGACACTAAGCATTTATCGGGGAGTCAAACCACCACAGCAGCAAAACTGCTGAAGCTCAGATTAGAGCTGGTGAGTTCAACCAGCTCTGTTAGATCCATCAGGCCCTCTGAGATGAGAGGCGATACTCCAGGAGAGCCTGAATTTGGAGCTACCACTTCCTTTATTGCTAATATTAAAGTAGTTGTGTCCTGTTAGGGCAGAATTTAGAGAATTGGGGAACACGGCAGGATTGGCTTAAGCTCTTGTTCCCATTAGCAATCTCTTTTATCCTTTTAAATGGCTCTAGCAAAAAGGACAGCTGAGTGCCAGGAGCCACTGGTGTGCCAAGGAGCACCATCCTCCACTCTGCTGGGCATCCTGGCTTTACATTATCCACTTATTTCGATTCTCAAACAAATCCCAGCTCCTGTCTGGCAGCACCTGAGGGCATCTGATCTGTTTACTGCAGTCCCTTTGCAAACCTCCTGAAAAGCCACGGCCATTCTTACCATTATATATGTTGAGAATTGCATCTGTTATTTCGGCTTATCTTCACACTTGACCACTAGCCAAGAGTTTATCCAAAGGCCAGACCCATCATCATTCCATGTCTTAGAGTTTTGTTTTTTCCCAAAAAATTTCCTAATTCTCTAGCAAAGCTTATTTTTTTGCTTGCTTCTTGCAGGGTGGTTGCAAGGTTAGAAAACCCTGAAGGACATCAAAACGGGTCACAGAAAAGGACACATAAAGGGTGATGGACAAGGTACCTCAGATTTTCCAGCATTAAGGCCTGGACTCCTTCTATGTCCTTGTTCCTCTTGGGACAGTTCTGGGTGGTCTCTGGTTTGTCTGGAGGTGGGTCCTGGAGCCCCAGAGAGCAGAACCACCAGGGCCCCACTCACCAGCACATCTCTGGGACTGCCGGGACACCCTGCTGCAGGTCAAGCCTGCCATGGCCTGAGCCCAGATCTCTGTGCCCATTTTGGAGCCCACTATACCCAGCTGCCAAGGGCTGTGCCCGGGGGAGGAGGGAGGCTGCTCAGTGCCTACCCAGTGCCTCTCCCTGTGGGTGACATCCAACCCTCAGCAGGATCTTCTGATACAGGTGAAAATCGCTGGCCCAGCTGGGCTGAACTCTGGCACCTGCGAGTTAAGGCTGCCCAGCACCAGCTGGCACAGCTTCAGCAGAGAAACCCAGCCGAGCTGAACCTGCCTGGTGGTGTGAACACCAACACCGTGGTGCAGCCCCCAAACCACCCCCAGCTGCCCAGGGATTCAGGGCCCTTCCTGCTACAAACATGTCCTGAGTGAGGCAGGAGCAGCTCACGGCACCGGCAACCCAGGGGATGCTCCGGGAAATGCTCTGGGTGCCCCAGGGATGTCGTGCCCACTGTGGAGTTCTCTGGGTGCTGGGCTCACATGGCTGTGAACTGCCAGAAGGCAGGGATAGATGGGATATTGGGAAGGAATTCTTCCCTGTGAGGGTGGGCAGGCCCTGGCACAGGTTGCCCAGAGAAGCTGTGGCTGCCCCATCCCTGGAAGTGTCCAAGGTTGGGTTGGACGGAGCTTGGAGCAACCCTGGCTATGGAAGGTGTCCCTGCCCATGGCAGGGGGTGGAATGGAATGAGGTTTAAGGTCCCTTCCAACCCAAACCATTCCATGATTCTTTGAGATCCACCAGAGACCACTGCTGGGATCCAGGTCACTTCCATGGATGTTTTCCCTCCTCGCAGCAGGACATCAGCCCTGGGGGTTGTCCCAGTCATGTGCTTGGAGAAAAAGAGAAAAGCCCAAACACTTTTCTTTTTCCTAAAGGTTGTTTTATTGTAAAACCATAAATACAACACTGACATGAAAATCCTCAAGCAACGGATGCTTTCTTACAGTTACAGTTTGTCTTCTGCCTTGGCATCAACTCTGAAAAGAATGTTGCAGAAACATGTCTCTAAGGTATTTCCAAATAACCGAGCTCTGGCCTGGAGTGCTCGGCCCCTTTGGAAGCTAAGTGGAACTATTCCTCCTCTCTCGTGGAATATTTCCATTCAGACAGCAACAGACTTGTAAAAACAGCAACATTTAAACACCTTGATTTTTTTTTCTTTAATAATCCTTTTCATTTGACGTCAGTCTAAGTTTCAAACAGCACTGAATTTATTTAGCTGTAAAAAAAAAAAACCAAACCAAAACCAAAACAAAATCCTAAAAAGAAAAAGAAAAACCTCAGAGCTTGAGTTGGCCTCAAGCGTTCGTATATCACAATGAAAATCAGCAACTCAACCCCGTGCAATATTGCTCTCTAGTGAGTCATTTGATCCACACCAACAATACATGAGACTTCAAACAGGTTTTGTTTTGTTTATTAACACAGCAAGTGTGACATTAGATAACCTTTTAAATATAGTACATGGTACAGCGCAGGGCAGCTGCCCGACGTTTCCCGTTATGAAGACAAAGCCAGCGGTGGCGGTTTATAAAAATATTGTGTTGCTACAAAAGTATAAATTAATGCTACCGGTATTAAGAAATACTAAACACATAAAACTTATAAGGATTAAGAAAAATATTCATTAATACCTGTAGAAAACTCTGGCCTAAAAAAGATATTTTTTGTATATTTTTTGTATTATTTTTTTGTATTTTTTAAGATGACATGAGTGCGCTCGCGGGCGGGCGCGTCTGTGGTATTGCCTAGAAAGAACATCTGCATCTACAGAAAGGAGGGAAATGCACACGAGTTACCGAGGGGAGGCAGGGCCAGGAGGGAGAGGAGAACATTGATCTTTGCCTGATGAAACGACGAGAATTCAGCCCCCAGAGGAGGTCTGGAAATACGGACGTACGAGCGAGGAACAGCTCCTCTTTCCACTGCTGCAAACGAGGATCCCTCAGGGGGGGTTTGTCACCTTGACACTGTCTGGCTACGGCTTGGACCACCATCCTCACGGCCTGGGCGTGTGTGCTCCTCCTGGACCTGCCACCAAGGGCCCAGCTCATCCACTACCAGTTTTCCTTTCAAAGAATTAAAAAAAATAATATTAAAGTCCCAGTAAGTTTCAAGGGACCGTGGAAAACAGACTGTTGCTCCTTTCAGAATACATGCCTCATTCCTTGAGTGGAAAGGTCCTTCTCCATAGACAGCAGGGTTAAAAACAATCCCTCCTTCCACCCTCCGGCCCACCGGGAAAAGAAAAATCCCATCCTATGCACAGACACTGCAGACACCACCATGAGAACCCCCGAGAGATGAGAACAAGGATTCAAGGCTGATGAGGCTGGAAGTGTCTTTTTAAGGAACTTTGGTTGTAAAAAGCAAGGGTTGGACATGCCTGTGCTCATCAACTCCACCCTAAAACGTTCTTCTCGTTAAGGCTGTGCTGTTCACCCGGGTCCCGCCACAGGACAGGGAGGAGAAAATCCTGCCAGTCAGTGGCTGATGTTGTGCATCAATGAGCCATTTAGAGCCTCATTTCAGAAGATACTCTAAAAAATTCCAACTCAGTTGCCTACAGATCAGGCACCCCCCAAGGGTCTCTGGAGACACCACTGTCTGTGTGAGCAAAAGTCTTCCCTCAAGTTATAAAGAAAGGACTTTCAACATCAGGAGTAAAAACCCAACTAACCAGCCAAACTAGAACTGAAATGAAACAGAAATCAGACAAACATTCAATAGATAAAATTAAATTTCTGGGCAACCCACTGTCATTGGTTCACCATTTCTGGCCTAGCATAGGCAGAGCCTCCCCCAGGCCTGAGAGGCCGTTCCAGCAGAGCTGGGCTTTGCTCTTTGCTCAGTGACACCTCCAGAAGGCCCAGGCAGATGGTGACCCCTGGCACAGGGACAGGCCCCACGCACTGGGAAGAGGGAGTTCTTATTGCTACGGAGCGACAACTTCAGAGACACCTGATATGGGACACCGGGGCTCAGCTGATGGTCCTGGGCATTCCCAATGGATCCCACGGATTCAAGATCATGAAGTAGCACAGAAAATGCACAGCAGAAGCAGCAAAATATTGAGCACTCTCCCCCAGCCCGATCAACTGGTGCTCTCCCCTCTGCCAGCTCCCTGCTTGATGGAACCTTGGCTGATGGATATACTGGAGTGCTGGCAAGGGTCTGGTGCCAGTGAGGAGTGGGAGGATGGGGAGGAAGATGCTCTGTGAACCCTCCTGGACCTTCGGGGCAGGACTGGCACTTTCCATCCCTACATGCAGTCCCTTTTCTCTCGGCAAGGTCCAGAGCAGCCTCGTGCCCCACGGAGTGAACTCCAGGAGCTGTGTAGCCTTGCTTTCAATGACAGGGCTCAAAAAGTATTCCCCTAAGAAACTTCTCCCAGATGAACAGATTTTTCCTCCCTGAAGAGGCTTCCCAGAATGTGCCTTTAGTGTCTTTTTGTTCCTTTTCATCCCTTTATTCTGAATTACTCCACAGGGAAATCTTGCCCCTTCCTGTGTGAATGCCCACAGGAGCTCCTCGCCTCTCCCTCAGCCAGAGAGGTGCCATGAGTGATCCAAGCCTTTCCTTAGCACAGAGCAGAACCCCCAGTCTTGGAATACCTTTCTGGCTGCAATTTTAGTGTCAGTTGATTCATCAGTAACATGGTGCTGCCTAGAGCAGCAGGATGTCAGTCCTTGCTCCTGTGTCCTGGGCTGCTGCAGGGTTCAGAGTGGAACTGGCCCCTCAGACTGGGTGAAGCTGAGCGGACTCAGCCACCAACACAACATTTGTGGTAATTTCTTCCCATGCTAAACCTTCTGGCTTGTTGCAGACAGTTGGAGAAAAACCATCCCACCCCGAGCCATCTCACTGAACACTGTGAGATGCACCACCACCATTTAGAGGCACAGAATGTTCCGAGTTCGAAGAGACCCACAAGGATGATCAAGTCCAGCTCTTAAGTGAATGGCCTGTATGGGACCAAACCCTTGGCCTTGGCATTATTAGCACCAGCTGAGCTCATCTCTGGAGCTCAAGCCATTGCCAGAAGTGTCTCCCTGCTATTTTCAGTCATTCCCAAGCTGTGAGAGCATCTGCCACAAATTCATTGCAAAATTCACACAAGGGTCGTGACTCCCTGAGCTGCTGCTGGACCTGTTCTCTGCCCAGCAAGCACAGACACACCAGTGCAGGTGGTTCATGTGGATGCTCAAACCAGTTTAGCTCAAGGTTAAACTGGTTTAAACAGCCATGAACGCACAACTGAATAAGACAAAACCTGAGCCCACTGCTGGCTTTCACAGGAAGTTTTCCAGACTGCACTAGTTCAAATACACCCAAAGCAGCTTCCTTAGCACAGACAGAGAGCTTGGACAGAAAGGAGTTCACTTCCACCTGAACCTGACTGTTGCAAGACACCAAGCCCACCCTGCAAGCCACACCACAACTATGGCCTGCTGCTGGAGACACGGGGAGGGGACAGACACAGGAGACAAATCTGGGCTCCATGTCCTCCCTGACCCTCTGGCTGCTGCACTCACACAGAAACAACCTCCTGAAGAGCTCTGCCCCTGTATCCCACTCTCAGTTTTCTAGTAACAAGGATCTTCAGACAGGACTGGAAGACCCTTCACTCTTACAGTTCATCTGCTGATGCTTGTCCCTCACCTGAAGTTCAGAACCCTCCCAAAGCCAACTGTGAAGTCAGAAAGAGAAGGCTCCAAGGTCTGGCCCAGTGTTGGCAGAAGGAGCTGGTGAATGCCTGGAGGACACACACACCCCATTTCTGTATCCCAACACGTTTCTCAAGTGTGAGTAAAGGAAACCAACAAGCAGAAGGCAAATTCCCAACACGACCTACCAGAGGATTATCCCAATTCTGAGGACTTCTCTCAGCTCAAGGGGAGCAGGACCTCATGACAGCTGTGGCCAAACTCAGTCTCTCCTCCACAGGCTCCCACCCCAGGATGGGAAGTGCTCCCTACAGCAAGTGCTGTTCCACACCACTGAGGCATCACAGAGCACGAACAGAGCAGTTTGGGTTGGGGCAACCTGGCCAAGAAGAGCTTTCAAAATTCAGACCTTGGTAAAGTATTTTTGCTCCCTAGAATGCGAATCCAAGCCTTGAAGAGGGAAGAAGAAACAGCAGCAAAAGCTTGGCATTTAGGGTAAATACCTGTGCTACAGATGTGCTTCTCTGCTTTCAACGAAGCCCAAGTGTACCAGACAAAAGGGAGCCTGGGAGCAGACACAGCATGGCCAGCTCCTCTGAGCTGAACACCCTGCAACCACGCTGAAGAGTCATGAAAAGATGCAGCTTCTTACTCTGAGTCCTGGAGAAGACTGCTCCAATTCAGGCCCTAGGTTTTATCTTGCTTTTTCAGCTGAGTTTTTAAGTCTTTGGGAGAATCGCATCTACCCGACATCACGGCATGTTTGCTTAACATCCATCATTAGTGCAACTACAACCCAAGTTGCCTTGGAGGGGACAGTTATTGGTATGGGGGAGAGGGCCAGTCCATCCCTCTCTTTGGTCAGCACAGCAAGAAAACTTCAGGTCTGGTGCCAAAACCACAGTGTGAGGGAAAGGAGAGATGGGCTGGGAGGTCAGGGTGGCTGTGCATCCACAGTCCTGCCCACTGCTGGGCACAAACCACTGCAATTTACTCCATTCTCAATGCCAGGGCTTTACACCTGTGCCAACTCTGCCTTGCCTGTTCCCACCCCCAACGCCTCACAGACAACACAACAAACCTAAGTTGGCAAATCCACAGAAGTCATGGATCTGTCCCTTGCAAAGGAGTGTTGCGGGTCGGAGCTGCCTTTCCAAAGGAATGCAAGGGCGTTGCACGTTCCCCTGAGCCTCAAGAGCCTGTGAGTTCCCAGGGTCTCAGATGAGCCATGCAAAAAGGTGTGACATGCCATTAGGAGAAAGAACTACAAATCCTGGTCCTTGTGCCATCAGCTGAGCTGTGTGGTACACACTCTGTGCCTCCAAAGCCAATCCTGCTTTGCTGTCATCCTCCAGCCACGTTTTCCTGGATTTCCACACACAACACTGTAACTGGCACATACCTCACTTAGGGGTTCTGTTTGACACTCCGTTTTTGTCTCATACAGGCTTATCCTGCCTTGCAAGTGCAAACAGCTGTGTTATCACAGGCCCAGCTGGGCAGGCAGGAGTTGTACAGGAGAGAAGAAAACCAGCACGAAAAAAGAGTGGCCCTACCACCAACACCTCCATCAGCCACTGCCAGGGAAATCAGATGCCCAAGTGCCTTTGCCTTGGCAGCTCCTCTTCTTGTGTTGCCCCTGCAGCTGGCAGTGGGGTGACAGGCTGTGTGCTGTCCAAAGGCAAGACTTAACATTTAGAAGACACCTGGTTGTGCCTGATGCCAGTAACAGTGCCAAGAGCTATCCTCAGTGAGCCTGACCTGGGGACGGTTCCAGCACCCAAACTGTGCCCCTGAGTCCTGTGCCAGTGCAGGTGTCAGTGCCTGTCAGGTTCAAGGCATCTGCACACAAAGCCTGAGAGATTTGGTTTGCTATTTCTCATGTCTTGGAACGTGCAACTTCTCCTACAGCCACAGATGGGCAGGTGGGATCTTGGTTTAACATCTGGCCAACAGCAGCACATCAAAGAGGGCCCTGAGTCTCCCCCCTACACTGTCAGGCACCAGCAAATACCTCGTGCTGCTGAGGGGCTCCAGCTGAGCCAGTCCCTCCTCCAGACCCTCCCATGCCACTGGGACTGCAGCTCCAGAGCACACTCCTGGAAGCAGGAGAGACTACTGAAAAAAATCACAGTTTGCTTGCATTTCCCTCCAGGATATAAATCCCGGCAGTGAAAAACAGTTTGGCACCAGAGGCTGGGAATTGTCCAAGAGGCACCAAACCTGAGAGAGATCCAGGAGCTGTGCCTGCAGGCAGGGAACACCACAGAGCACTGGCCTTGGGGGACAGCAGAGTGACCGAGATGGTTCTGGATTCTGATCATCTCCAATTGCATTTGGGATAAGCCAGTACATGGGAACGTTTCGGGGCCTGTGGCCTTCCCAGCCAGAATGAGTTAGCAACAGAACAAGTAGTGTAATGCACTGTAGGTATCAAAAAGACATTCGTGCCACTAGAGGAAACCATTCCAAATAAAAATGGGAAGATATTCTTTGCACTCAGTCAGGAGCACTTACATTCAGAAGGATCTTTGAGCCCATGCACTTCTCTAAGCTTCCTTCAAACCCCAGTCTGACAAAACTGATGATCTTTGTTCCCTTGAAAAAACATACACCTTGGTTTGTCCTTGGCCTTGGGAAGGTTATTGGTGTGTGTGTAATTGAGAACTTTTTAACAAAAAAGTTGAGGTACAAGGGTTCTCTGGCAGAACTGACAAGCTCACTGATGGCTCACAGCCATCTGTGCTGTCACCACTTTCTTTTCCTGGTTTCTAGGCTTTTCCATATAAACAACTGCTGCAGTTCCCATAAGGATACTATTCAATTGCAAATGGGCTACCCTAGAACAAGTCTTGAGAATGCTTGAGGTACAAAATTCACAGAAAAGCTGATCAACACCGGGAGTTCAGAAAAGAAGTTCTGTAGAAAAACAGAGCCAAGAAACTTAACAATTAAAGACATTTTCTGCCATGAACCACATCCCTTAGTTTGAAATCAAACTTATAATCACTAGCTACCATGTTAAACTCAAAACTGGGAGTGGAGACAGAAGAGTAACTTCTGTTTTTTGGAAAAAACATAAAGGCTGAAAGTAAAATTAAAGCCCAAAACCCTTCAAGTCTCCCTCCCTGATTTCTCTAGGTGCTGGTGCTGGTAGAACTCAGCTGCCCTGATATCTGCACCAGGCACCAGCAAGGCCTCAGCCAAGGGCCCTCAAGGTGTACAGTTATTCAAAGGAGCAAAGTCCAGTGCAGAACTGGTCTGTTCAATGGAGTCTGATTATCCATGGCAAGATGGCCCAGGGGACAAGAGGAAAGGTGGGGTGGAGGAGAAATAAAAGAAACTTCAAGTCACTTTAGATCTCAGCTGCCTGAAGACTTTAGAACATCAGCCTCCCATTCGTCTGCCCACTTGAAAACATTAGAAAGTCTGTCAAGTCCACACACTATCTATGGAAAGGAGCACGTTCCTGGCAGAGGGCTGTCTCTCTCCCGTGCTCAGCTTTCCTTTCAAACTTAATTTTATATATATTTATATTTTTATATATATATAAAAAGCACTTGGTTTCCAGGGGCATTCATAATGAGGTCCACAGTGTTTAGAACTTAAAATTCTTCTTCTTTGTTTGGAACAGTGTTTTAAAGTTTTGTTTTAATTAACAGACAGTCTTAAAGCATGTTGGACTTCAAAAACATGAGTTTGTTCATGTCTTCTGGACTGAGTAGTCGTCTCCTTTTGATCAAGAGAGCCTGCTCACACATATTTACACATTCGCTCCTGGCACCCACAGCAGGCACTGCTAAGAGCCAAAAGGCCAGCTTGGCTAGTTTTGTATGCTTTTGGGTAACACACGACCAGTACTGAAACAGGTCAGGGGTGGCCTGGAAGAGAGGTTCTTGCAAATAATCATAGACTTCATTTTTCCCGAACCAATCTTCTTCCTGAGCTGCTGTGGCTTCCCCTGATGCACGAGGCTTCTTGGTTGAAGGTTCAAATTCTGTTTCTTCTGCCCAGGACTCTTTCACCTCATTGATCAACTCACAGACCTTGCCAATGATCTCTTCGTGCTGGTATGGAGGGACGGGCCGCAGCTTCTGCTGAGGGTCTAAGATCATGGCTACCTTGTGTGCCGAGTGAACTTTGAAGTTCTCCTTCAGCGCCTCCAAGAAGAGGTGACAGAGTTTGCTGACCACGCCAGCATCGTTAGCTTTGGAAGTGAACAGTTTCTCCAGTTTGACGTAGGTGGGCAGTACCAGCTGCAGGGTGGGCCGGCTCTCGTTGCTCAGCTCGATCACAGCCTGTTTCACCGGAGCCAGGATGGCTGCCAGGTTGCTGAGCAGGTGCTTGTTCAGGTTTTGGATGAGGTTCATCTTCTTGGCCCTGCTGTAGAACTCGCAGATCTGCTCGTAGCGCTCGTGGACAAGCAGGAGGGAGTCGGTGACTGAGTTCCAGCAGGGAGGGGGAGAGGTCTCTTCCAGGGAGCCAAAGGTCTCCTTCGAGAGGCCCGTGGATCCCGCCAGATCTTCACAGACATTCAGGAGCTCGATCACCTCGTGCATGTTGCGAGCCTGTAGTGTTCGCTTGTTGAGCACGCTCTGCACCACCGAGTTCAAGGCACAGGCCGAGCAGCGCAGGCACATGCCCGCCTTGGAGAACGCAGAGGAGTTGACTTTGCAGTCTGTGACATACACCGTCCTGATCTCTGACATGACAAACTCTGACAGCACATTCTGTACCCAGTGGTGGATAAAATCACCGTTGTCTCGAATGTCTACACCCTTAATTCCCAGGACGTAACTCTTGATGTGGTTGCCCTCCACCTGGTACGCTGTCAGGATGTAGCAGGAGTCGGGGCCGACACTCTGCGAGTGGCAGGTGACCCCGATGCCCAGGCAGGCGTTGCTGCCCAGGGCACAGGTGACTTTCACCTTCACCTGGTTGTACATGCGAGGCAAATGCTTCAGAGCCAGCGTGTTGAAATTGCCAAGGATCTCAGTGACAGAGAAGGCACCATAGCGAGCTCCGCTGTCCACCAGGGTCTGTGCCAGCTTGATGAACTCCTTCCCACTCACCACGCTGAGCACCCCCAGGTCAGTGCACATCACCCGCAGCAGCCTCTCGGCAATGTTCTGCCGCTCCTTCTCCGGGATTGCGCTGTTCCCTACGGAACTGCTCGCCGAGGCTGCAGGGAAATACAAGGAGGGAGAGAAAGCACCGTATGAGCATTGCTCCTCTGCAACAGGAGAGAGGAGGAAGTCACAAAACAATCCTCAGAGACCCCAAAGAGACATGTCCAACCCTGGATTTCTTTCTCAAGGTTTCTGGACAAGGAAGCTCCAGGGACACTTGCACTTGCTCAGAGCAGCAAGTTGTTTCTCTGCATGATGTTCCTGCTGTAGGGACTGAGACAGAGCACACACTGCTGCCAAGGCAGTAGCTCACCTGATGGCATCTCTGCTGTTCACTGAGGAACTGCCCAGGTAAGTTATAACCACTTGTGCTGTTTGCCATCCACGTTTACAGGCACATGGTCACAGATTAGGCCAGATCGAAAAACAGATATAGAATTATCAAATCACCGACTAGTTGGGGTTGGAAGAGACCTTAAATACCATTTTGTTCCACCCCCAGCCATGGGCAGGGACACCTTCCACTAGCCCAGGTTGCTCTGAGCCCCATCCAACCTGGTCTTGGACACTTCCAGGGATGGGGCAGCCACAGCTTCTCTGCCCAAACTGTGCCAGGGCCTGCCCACCCTCACAGGGAGGAATTTCTTCCCAGTATTCCACCTAACCCTGCCCTCTGGCAGTGGGAAGCCACTCCCCCTTGTCCTGTCCCTCCAGGCCCTTATCCAAGGTCCCTTTCCAGCTCTCCTGGGGCCCCTTTAGGCACTGGAAGGGGCTCTAAGGTCTCCCTGGAGCTTGTTCTTCTCCATCTCTCCCAGCCTGCCTCCATAGGAGAACATCTTTGCATTGCTGTGATTTCTGCCTTTTCTTTGGGACAGTTATTTTAAGAGGAGTTGCTTCAGTGAAGCATCCAACATCTTCTACCATCTCCAACAGTGCTGCAGCCCAAGTTCCCATTTCTTCCTCTGTTCTCCACCAACACCAATTTCAGACAATATGAACGTCATTTTTAGCCATACCAGAACACAAAAGCACCCTGGATTCGTACCCCTCTTCCCCCCGGCTGCTCAGCTCAAATACTTTGGAACCCATTGCCCTGGGCTGGGAATTTTCCCTTTTCCCTTTTCCCATGGTGAAGCTCACTGGGGACAAAGCCAGACAGTGACAGGTTATGCCTTTGCCACACCAGGATGACTGGATTAATTTTTTAATGCCAGGCTGGGAAGTCTGATTTGGATCAGCAGTTAACTTCTTCCAGGAGTTCCCAAATGCATCTTCCTCACAAACCTTACCAACCACCTCCCCAGGGTTCTTTGTGCATATGAGTGCTCCTGTAATGGGAAAGGGTGCTCTGCTCTGCTAGGTAGAACATGAATTATGGATGAAATGAGGTGCAGTTCAGTCAGGACAAGGGCCTTGTGCAGTGCCCATCACTGCTGCTCCTCTTGAGTCACTGTTGGAAGGGGACAGGGAAGCCCAGGCTGAGAAGTGAAGCTGCTACGTACTGTGGTTGGTGTTATTTCTTTGGAGCTGTGGTTTCCACTTCTCTTCAACCACAGGGAGAGGTGACCTGGGCTGGCTGGAGGCAATGTTGTTCTCGTTGTCAGCTGTGGGGCAACAGACAGGGGGGCATTAGAAGCACAAGATAACAATGCTTAATGCACAAAGAAAGGGAAATTGCCCATCTGCTCAGCATTTACTTTGGGTTACCTCAACTATGCTGACAAGAAGCTACTACACTCTCCAGCTTTTAGGCAGTTTTCAGTGAGCTGGCACAGTACTCTCAGAAACCTTGAAACTGTCTTTGGACTCAAAATCAAATGTGGCTGAAATGGCTTTTTCTGTGCATCAGGGACACTAATGCCATCAGCAAACCTTGAGAAGTGTCTCCTGAGGAGCTGAAGCTGCACCCCAGGAGGAACAGAACTTCCCTGTGCAGCCTGATGTGTTTAATTTTCTTGCTTCCGAAATGAAAGGAGGCGGAAGAGGCATTGATCCTTATCTTCCCTTACTGCCTCTTCCTGCACTGCAGGTAGCTGCCCTGTTGTCTCCTGTTGGTTTATCAAGCTGCTCAACTCCTCTGGATCTAAGGGTCTCATTACAATCTTCATATCTGGTTTCCTCCCGCTGAAGAGCGAGGGCCAGTCTCCTCTGGGGCTGCTCATCTGCCTAAGACTGCAAACATAAAGCCAAATAACCAAGTGCCTGGAGTGTGACCAAAGATCATCCCATCCTGTGGCTGCTAAGACATCACCTGTCCCCAGAGTCTTTGTGTCTGTGCTCCCATTTCTCTCTGTAACTTCAGCTGCAGCTTTGGCTGCCAATCTGATGGGCTCTTTCAAGGAAATATAGGAAAGATCAGTAAATGCTCTACTGTATCTATGTGCTTTCCTCTCCTGTGCCCCAAGAACTTCTCCCCACCCTCTAGAGGAAATGTTCCAGTTCTTAGGATGCTTCACTATGAAATGGTGCTCTGAAACAGGCTGTGAAACAACACTGAAATGCATAATGAAATGAGGTGGAAGAAGCAGAAAGATGGAGAGACTGATGACCAGGCTGAACAGGATGGAATTAAAGAAAACAAAACAGGTCCTTTGCTCACCACAGCTGGACTTCTCTAAGTTTGGACATCTGTTAGACACACCTCTCTTCAAAGTGGCCCCTTGGGGCTCCTTTTGCACTCAGTGGTGGAAAAAAGACTCACAAGTGTGACCCATTCATCCATGCAGAACTAGATCCTCTTGTACTGTACGATCCACCATGGTGTGGGCTCACCTGAAGTCACTGATTTCCAACCCCCTCCCACTGATTACAAAGGGGGTGCAGGTTGGCCTGGGCACAGCAGCACACAGTGCAGTGAGTCCTGCCCTGAGCTCCTGCCCGAGCTTCAGCAGGGCCCGGAGCACACACGGCTCCGCAGCCAGGCTGCTCTGTCCACCAGGACACAGGGGAGAGGGCAAGGCTGCTCTCCTCCAGGTGTGCCACTGGGAGAGCAGCAGTGCTGTGATGCAGCTCCAGTGCTCTGCTCCTTATGGGCAAGTCCTCTCCATCTGAGCAGCTCTGACATTCACAGACCTGCATATCAACAGCCACAGGCTGCACAGCCACCAGTGGGTCTGGGCATTGCACTGGCACAGGCTGGATCCATACCTCAGAGCAATCCAGGGCATGACAGGACCAGGGTAGACGCTGGGACTGCCTCAAGGTTTGTGTGTGCTCAGGGAGCACTGCCATGCTCAGGGCTGCAGCCACAGGCTGGCGTTTGCAGGTGTGGAAGAGACATGAAGAGCAGGAGGTGCTCCAGTGACCAGATATGACACACCACCTTTCCCCAGCATCTGCCCAGACTAATTGCTCTTGAGTTAATGTCACCAGTGTGCTCAAATCCAAACACCTGTGGGTGGGCAAAGGAAAATGTTGGGCTTTGCCTACTAACTTTGTTTATGGTTCAGACCTTCCTTATATTGGTGAAGGATGGGTAGGGGGACAAACCCACCGTACTTCCTCACCATAACTCTTTTATCTATTTCCTAGTAATAGGGGATTTATTATATACAAATATCTGCTGGCATTCAGTATGGCATTAACGAGATTTGTGCATTTCAGCCTCATCTTCCTTATCAGGCAGTCTGTGAACTACACAGATTATGGTTCTTTAATTTCTCTTCATGCCTCCAATCCTTTAATCCAGGTTCAGCCTAGTCGTCCTTTTATTTTTTCAGGCCTAGATTGTAGGAAGGGCATTATATGGCAGCACTCGACCTGAACAAAGTACTCTAAAGGGAGTCAAAGCTGTATATTGTACAGTGTAATTACAGAACAAATTCCTCTGCCTGGTGTTCTGCTGTTCTATTTCTGCCTTTCAGCACTCAATTTACATTCTAATTGCTTCTCCTCACTGTGTAGTTGCTTTATGGAGCTATAATCTCTCCTGATTACCCTCCAGCCTCCAGGCCCAACCCTCTGAATGACTAGAGCCAGAATGTCCCTGGTTTTGCTCCTGGAGGCCATCAGCATGTTCCCTGGCCTCAGTCCCCCGTGCGGGGCTCAGGGGAGGCAACACAGTCAGTTGGAAGAGATCAGCCCTTTGCATCACACACAACAAGCCAAACGGGGCTCCTGAACATAGTAAGTGAGGGAGTATTTGACCCCTATGGATTTCTTGTATCCCTGCATCCCAATAATGAAACATTCCTTTAGCCAGGCATATAGACTGGGCTAAACTGCCCCTGTGTCAGCGTTCCCAGTCTGTGGCTCCTGTGCCACCAGTTCTGCCAACCACTGCAATGTCCCTGCACTCCCAGACTTCAGGGATGTTGGGCTGATGCTTCTCTTGGATATGGAAATAATACAATCACAGAACCACAGAATTGTTTAGGTTGGAAAAGACCTTTAAGGTCATCAAATCGAACTGTCAACGCAGCACCATGACCATGTTCACCACTACACTAAACCATGTCCTCAAGTGACACATCCAAACATATTTTTTGAAGACTTCCAGGGATGGTGACTCCACCACTGCTGTGCAGTCTGTTCCAATGCTTGACAACCCTTCCAGTGAACAAAAATTTCCTAATATCCAATCTGAACCTCTTCTGGCACAACTTGAGGCTGTTTCCTCTTGTTCTGTCATTTGTTACATGGGAGAAGAACTGATTCCCACCTAGTTCCAACCTCCTGTCAGAGTAGAAGGCAACAAACCTCTGCCAGCGTAACTGCAAGCCCTGTGTGACCCCCAGTGTTCTCTGCTCATGTACAACCCCCAGAGCCAGACACCCACCAATGCTGCCCCTAGTTTTCACATCTCATTTTGCTTTGCCCTCATGCCCCTTGCCCCAATGCACATGTGGGGAAAGGCTGCTGCCCCCTCCAGAGGAAGAGGTGTGAGCACAGGGCTGCCAAGCACCACCTGCAGAGATGCTACAGGAGGGGACAGTGGCTTTCACAGGGACAGGCTCTCAAAGGGGACAGACACTCAAAGAAGACACGGACAGGCTTGCTGTCACTGTACCAGTGAGACACTTGGGAAGAAACAGCCAAGCAGAAGACAGGGACTTGTGAACAGAGCAGGGAGAGGTGAAAAAATAGTTTAACAAGAGTAATCCTGCGCTGGGGAGAAGGGATTCACCCATTCATCCAGCTCTGCAGGATCCGACTGTACGGGAGTCGGGTAACAGATACCCCTGCTCCCACCAGCCCTGTTTTGTGTTCAGAGTAACCCAGGGGAACACTCACAGAATCACAGACTGGTTTGGATTGGAAGGGACCTTAAAGATCATCCCGTTCCTCACCCCTGCCAGGGGCAAGGACACCTTCCACTAGCCCAGGTTGCTCCAAGCCCTGCCCAACCCAGCCTTGGACACTTCCAGGGATGGGGCAGCCACAGCTTCTCTGGGCAACCTGTGCCAGGCCCTGCCCACCCTCCCTGGAGCCTTCAGCACCATCCCCATGGGTCACTTGTATAGAGGAGAGAAGGAGGAGGCTGCAGGGAGCACCGGCTGAACATTTCCAACAGCTCACACCCTGTCTGTGAGCTGCCATTCTCCCCTTGGACTCCTCAGCTTGGCCCCTCCTCTGCAGCCCCTCAATTCATTGTCACCAATAACTGTAACTCAAAATGCTGCATTCCAGTACCAGAGCTTAGAGCAAGGAACAGGATGGTCAGGACACAGTGTGGAGGCAGCAGAAGCTGCCATGGACAACCAGCAAGGGCAGACCTCAACACCACGAAGTGACAGCAGCCCTGCCCTGAGCGGAGATCCACCACTCCTTGGGGTAACAAGGAGCACCACCACTGCACAGGAACCAGCTCATGCTCTAACAGAAACCGCAACACACCTTCTCCTAATAAATCACCCTAAAAGTCTCATTGTAACATTATATAGGTGATAAATAAATCAGCTGCTGAACAACACACAAAGCCTGCACTAGGATTTGCCAACAGGAACTGAAGTGGATAGAGGAACCTCATGGACGAAGAACTCAAGGGACACTATTAAAATTAGAACTAAAGCTAAACCACAAAACAAGAAGGAACTTTCATTAGAATTATTATTACAGAATGGAAAATACTCTTTTTCTCAAGCCACTTGTCCCTCCTTGCCACTCTCCTCAGGGCCTGCATCGAACCTGCATCTCAACAGAGCAGCTGTCTGCTGGAGACCACAGGTCTGTCAAAGGACATTTGTTTTTAAACCTGTGTTAGTTTCCCTGAATTTACATTCAAGAGGGAAAAATAAAAGAAACAACATCTGGCAATATAAAAAAAATCCCATTTCTACATCTTTGAATATGTTGAATGCTGTCTTTGAAAGAGCTTTGGCTTTGAAATTTTAAAATTGTCTCTTATGTATCAAGACAGAAAACAAAAACAGTGACTTGGAAACAAAATACGGGAATGACTCCTCAGAATTGGCTTTTGTAGGGAGCTGAGAGGGAAACGAACACAACTGCTGAAATGGCAAATTATTCCTCCAAGAACACATTTCAGTCCTTTGCAGAACTCCAGAAGACACCAGCACAGGACAGGACTTGTGTGGGCAAAGGCTCTGCTGCCCTGCAAGCATTTTTGGTTTGTTTGCTTCCATGAGAACTTCCCCTTTGGGAGGAGGAGGGGTCTAACCTGCTGTAGGAGCTCACACAGTGAGGATTCTCTAGGTACCTCTGGATACAGGGCATGAGTAGTGTGACGTGCTCTGCACTAGCACGGCACGATCCCTCTCTTCCTGTGGAAAGGAGCAATGTTTAGGATGTCCCTGAGCCTACGTGCTCCAGCCTTTGAGGATCCTTGTTTGCTGCAGGTGAAATGACTGGGGCTTTGGGAACAGGGAGCACAGAGAGTCCTGTGGACACACATCGGGGTCAGCACCAGGCAGCAGGGCAGAATGCAACTCTCCGCCTGCAGCGAGTCCAGGTGCCGGGCTTACCTGCGTGGGACTGCATGTGCTCCAGGAGATTGTTATAAAACTGGAACTGGATTCCACAAGCTCCACAGGTGTAAGGCTCTGTTTGGGAGAAATCAGTTCAGAAGAATTATACAGAGTATGCAGGGAAGCAGCACACGTGCATACTGCAGTTTGTAGGGCGGCGGGGCAGCGCCGCAGGGCTGGCCCTTGGGGAAACCTCGGGCACGTCACTGCTGCCCGGGCTGGGGCTGGGCATCCTTCCTCCTGCTTCACTTACTGCCAGGAGAAGGCTTGGGATGGCAAAGGGACTGCAGGGAAGCACCTACTGGGGCATGAGGGGCATCTCTGTGGATCTGCACACACAGCTGGGAGGCTGCACGCTGCCACTCCCTCAGGCTGCTTTAAGCATATTCCTGTTCTTTTTAAGGCTGTGAGCAAAGCCTGGTGAATTCACTGTACATCCAGTTCTGTCAAATTCCAGTCTCTGCTGCCTTTCCTGAGTACAACAAGGAGCACTGGATTGTGAAAAATCCTGTAGCTGAGAAGCTGGGGCATGGAGCAGTGCCCTGGGGGAACTCAGCTGGGGTTTGTGACTGTCAACAAGTGCAGGGAGACAGGGACTGGTGGGTCCAGGGGACTGGTGGCAGCAGGTCACTGGGGGAAGCAGAGGTGGAGGGCAGCAAGCACAGAAATCAGGGCTGTGCTGGAAGGCTGAGAGCAGAGCAGGAGAGCCATGTGCCAGAGGAATATGGATGAGCCGGAGTCAGGACAGAGCCAGTGCAGAGCTCCCTCGTGAGCTGAAAGATACGTTTAGCTCTGTTCTAGCCAGGATGTTCCAAGTGCACTTTTTCCACTGAATTAACCTAATAGCAAATGTTTGCAGTTGCCTCTTTAAACAGTATTAGTTGAGAGCATTAGTTGACAGATGTGATCTCGACCTACAATGCTGAGATATGGTAACATTGCCTCTATCCCTGCAGCTACAGCAGTGCTGCCACTTCTTACATGGTGGCATTTTGTTTTGGAGCAGCAGAAGGGCATATATACAACTTTGCATACAAATGCCTGCATACACACAGAGCAAGGTCTGTTGGTATAATATTCCAAAAATCTAGATCTACATTCAAAGGGAAAAACATTCTGCATCAATGAATAAGCAGAAGCACCAGCATCCAGGGTGGAAGACCCAAAACCCAGGAGAGCACAAGCCAGCCTTGGCTATACTCTCTAAGAAATCTATGTCAGGTAGCAAACCCCAGAATTCATCTGATGGCTACAGGAACCTGCAAGGAAAAACATACAAGAGACCATGAGCAGTCTGTATAAGCTGCACTCACATGTTGTGAGGGTAAACCTTTCCCACAGGACCTACAGCCTCTTAAATGACAGAGCCAGGTCCATCTGGGGTTGTGCTCAATGCTTTAACTCACTGTGTTTGCTTGTGATGCTACTCCTGGGTTTTGCTGCAGCAAGGAAGTTTCGAAATGCTGTATTTAAGTAAGTGTGTTTGTGAAAAAAGGGAAGACTTGGATGGCTGAGTGGCACTTGGGAATTTCAGGCCTTAGGAGTTAACAGGGACTGGCTGTTTCTGCTAAAATCAGCAGCAGTGAAATACTTGTGGTAAAACGTAACAAGAAATACAATGTAATCTAATTGTTTAGACTTGCAACTATCAGAGAGGGAAAGACCCACGTAGGTGCAAACCATCCCTCTTCCATATCCCTCTTTCATACCTATTTCAGTGTCAGATGACCTGTGTTACATCTTTTTGCTGCTCATGTGGCTCAGATGGAAATGTCTCAAACTTGACTCCCCTTCAAGTGTCAAAACCAACATTTCATTAATGTAGTGAAAGCAGTCACACTTCCAAGAGCCTGGTGACAGGTCAGAAGGGCTGTGATGCTGCAGCCAGGGCAGCTCACAGAGCAAACCTCCTCTTTCTGCCCCACTGCTCTGCTGGAGCACCTGCCCCTATGCAGACTGGGGAGAGCAGACCCTCCTGCACCTCTGAGGTGCTTCAGGAATGCTGACAGCTGGAGATGTCACCCCACAGTTCCCTGGACACTGTCAGCTCTCCATGTGCCATCTGAACATCAGCAGGGATGTGCCTGTAGTGACCTTGGCCACAGAAAGCTGTGATGAGGGAGCCCACTTCTGACTGCAGTCCCAGGGCCCGTCTCTGCTCCCACCCAAACTCCACAGCTGCCCTGGGAGCAGGTCCAGTAGCCACCAGAGCAGCTCTTCCCAAGCTCAGTTACAGGGCATCTCACTGGGAAGCAAATCCCTCACACCCAGCCAGGATTCCCCAAGCAGCACATTTCCCACATTTGTTTTGCTCTCCTCTTTCACTCAAATTTCTTTCTCAACTGATTGTCTCACTGAGCTGCTTTACCTTCCTCCTGTTGTATTCTCAGCTATTCTATCACCATAAACCTGTGCTGTCTTTCCAGCTCCCCCCTTGTCTGACTCCCTTTCACCCTGGAAAAACATTCCCTGGGTTCTCCCATCTCCATCCATCATGCCCTGACCACCCAGGTCCCCACAGCTCTTCACTTCCAGCTCCTCCCTCTGGCACACAACACCCTGTGTGCTCAGTGCATTCAAAACTCTAAAAGGACTCTCATTTGTGATTTTTCTCAGAACAAATTGGGTTGATTTTCATCCTATTTCCAAAAGCTGCCCCTTCTGCTTTACTCCAGAGATGTACAACTTTGGAAACTAAATCACCACCTACTTTTTAAAAAAAACTAATTTCACGTTCTGAAAATGCCAAAGAATTTTCTAAATACTCCTGGGACAAAGAGTCACACAAGTCTACAGTTTGCCACAAAGTAAAATGAGTCAAGTTAAAACTAAGGAAAACTTTAAATTCACCAAACAATTCCAAAGTCTTTCCTGCAAACAAGAGCAGGGATGCTTGGGAGGATGTGCAGAATCCCTGTGCAGTTTTACTTTACTTCCCAGAGTCTTCTCAACCCTTATACATATGGGATTTCAACTTTTAAGCCCCTCATGCTCCACAGCACAGAGCTGGGAACAGTCAGGCTGGTTGGAAGGAGGGTGGGATGTGTCAGTCTAGAAGAGGAAGAGGGATCTTGAAGGTGGAGAGAAGAAAAAGCCAATCTGTATCCAAAACCAGGGAAAAGTCTCTGCTGGGAAAAAAACTGTTCCCCTGGGCTGCTAACACAGTGATTAAATTCCCTTTCCTTTGAGTCCTCCTGCAACTTGAACTGGAAAAGTTGTCAGAACTGATCTGCACAGCCCTGTGAGCCACACTCCTCCCCAGAGCACAGCTCCCTCCACACCACTGCAGGACCTCTGCTCTTTCTTCCCCCGGAGAATTCCAGCACTCCTCTCTCTTGCCCAGGCTGAGGCTTCCACATCCAGAGGGATCCGTTCTCCTTCAGGTGGGCTGAGCTCAGCAAGGTGCTCACAGGTCTTCCTATGAGTACTTCAACCACAAGCCTCTCTTGTTCCTCTCAGCTCTGCTGGTGGAGGTACAAGGAAAGCTGGGCCCCCTGTGCTGCCCACAGTGTCTCCTGAGAACATCTGTGCTCCCACAGCCCCAACAGTTCTGGGGCGCCAAGACAGACCAGTATGAGCAAAGCAGGAGAAGCCCATGACATGGCTCAGAGGCTTCCAGCCTGCAGCAGGACTGCCCAGCCGGCCCATCTCACGCTGCTGGAAACCTTCTCCCTCACCTTCCCAAACCCTTCAGTGTCTCAGCAACCAATTCCTCTTGCTGCTTCACATCTGAGGGGTGGGAGCTGTGGCAGATGCAGTGGTACATCCTTTCACTGAGAAAACCCAGCCCTTCACCCTGTGTGCTCAGCCAGGCTCTCAGCTCTCCCTTGGGCCCATGGGCCTCTGAGCAGTGCCAGGTGCTGTGACCCTTCCAGCTCTGTTGCCTCAGGCTGGGGAGGAGGGAGCTCTGCTTTCTCCAAGCTTCCTCTCTGTGCAGATACTGAACATGTGCTGGCGCCAGCTGGGCTCCTGCTGTGTCCTCGGCTGGCTCAGGCTGTGAGTTGGGACTCCAATTCCCACCTGTAACCACAGCTCCCTGAGCCTTCCCGGGCGGGTGCAGGACGTGGGCTACAGCATCCCAAAACCTCACCATTCCCGGCAGGGCTGCTGCACTCACACAACCTTCTGTCACATCTGGATCTCAAGGGAGCAGAGGATAAATTCACCAGGCTCCGGGAGAAGCCTTCCCTTCCTTTTCTTGTTTCCACAGCTCACTCCAAGTAACCACTGCTCGGTGAGAGGTGACAGGCAGAGAGTTCACGGAGCTGCCTCCAGAGCATTTCCCCTCATGGTCCAAAATGTCAGACAAGGAAAAGAAATCATGAGCATCTGGACTCCCTGAGGGTTGAGGTCGCCCCACTGGCCCTGCTGTCCCTCTGACTGTGTTATTGCTGCATGTTCAGGAGCCTTCTGCAAATCCTGCAGCTTAAATTTGGCAGCAAAATCAACATGAAGTGGCAAATGTTGTGTGGGCCAGACCTGTCCATGTAGTATCAGAGAAGGGGAGAGGGTACAATGCTGAGTATATGACAGGTGACTGCACAGCACCTCTGCTGCTCCCCTGCCATCTCCACCCACCATCTTCTCCCATCTTCCTCCTCCAGTCCCTTCTTCCTCCTCTGATCCCTCCTTCCTCATTGCCTGCCCCTTGTGCTCAGAGCCTGTGGCACAGACACAGCAGGTTTTTCTCAAGCTGTGCTATCTCTGTGCTCCCTGTCCCTGTGCTGAACCTGGATCCTGACTGAACAGCTCTTACAGAACCAGAGAATCACAGAAAATCCTGAGCTGGAATGGACCCACGAGGATCATCGAAGTCCAGCTCCTGGTCCTGAACAGGACACCCCAACAATCCCATCCTGTGCCTGAGAGCATTGTCCAAACACGTTGTCCTCTTCTGAGGCAAAATATTTAAAAATTTGGGAAGAGGAAATCACTCTGAACATGTCCTGTCTGCCAGCAGAAAGGACTGCTCTACAGGCAGCTGATCTCAGAGAAGTCTGACTCCCATTCTCTTCTCCCAACACTGGGAGGGATTGAGCAGTGGGGAGCAAAGGAAATCTGCTGTGAGCAAGCAGTGCTTTTGGAACCGCACCCCCCATCCCAGGGCACCTGGAACAGCCTCTGGCAAGCTGCCTGAACTCCAGCATTGCAGCAGCCCCAAGCAATGGCATTTCTGTCTCCTATCAAGCACCAGAGAGATTCCTCCCCAAAAAGTGGCATTTGGCTGTGGTGTCTCAGTGTTGGCTGTTGAGCACAGACTTTCTTTTCCAAAGCATTCTTTCCAAAAAAAACCAACCTCCTCTGTGAGGCAGGTCCCTCTCTGCTCCAAGATGCGCCATCATGTCACCCTTGCTGGCTGCCCAGGTCCTCTCTGAAAACATCTCCACAGAAACCTAAAGATCCAGCAGCTGCTGAAATCTCTTCAGTCTCCTGTGCCACACAGAACTAATGCTCACATTTGGTTGCAGAATTTAAAACATCCTTCCCCAGGGCTACTATTAGACACTTTTCTTAGGGCTTTACATACACACAGTGAGCAAGGCCCCAGAGCAAGGCAGCAGCTGTGTGAGCCAAGGCAGAGGAAAACCAACACTCGTGCTTAGGTTAAATAAATCACTCTAATTCCCATGTTAACTCTCATTGCCACATCTAAGCCAGGGAAAATAGCAGAGCCAGGTCTGAGGCCAGGACAGAACATGAGTTGAGAGCTTTAACAGAAAGTTTCAACAGAAAGTGCCCTGAGGTGCCTGGAGTGACACCCAGTGACACCCACAGTGGCTCAGCAATGGCAGCAGCGCAGGGAGAGCTCCCGGGCAGCTCTTTCCTCAACAGAAAAGAGCCACATTTCAACGCTTCTGTCCACAACTTGATGAAAAACAAACACAGAGGAACTGTGAGAGAAACTTCTCAGTGCTCCCACCCAATGTTTCCACTGGCTTTAGCTTCACTAACAGTGTAACTGCATCTTCCCATCCCTTTGACACAAACCCATGAAACAAGACAGTAGAACCAGCAGCAGGCTCCTAAAAATGCCATTACACCCCAAAACCAGCAGAAGTTTCTTGAAAACAGAACTTTCTGTCACTTCCACCCAGCTCAGACAGTAAGAGGTGCTGGGTGACAAGGTGCTCTGAAGCTCTAAAAAGGGGAGGCCCATTTGCATCCCCCTAGTCAAGTGTTGGCACACACTGGATTTCTTTTCCTACGTGAACTCTCATGTTCTGAATAAAGCTCTCCATTCTTTCTCAGGTTTGTAAGTGGAGGAAGAACATGCGTCCTCCCTCACTGTGGTCATGCTCAGGGTGCAGCACTTGGGGCTGGCCTGGATTGCCAGGTTGATGCCAAAGACCTCACCCCTAAAATTCTGACGCAAGCCAAGCAGGAACCAAACACACAGGAAGGCAAAGGAAGAAGTTCCACCTGCTGAAAACATCAAGGGCATGGGGCAGAATCTCCAGCAGAGACCACCTATGCCTGCCCATCCCAAACCTGCTCTCCTTCCCCTCCTGCTTGCTCCCAACAGGGCTCCTGTTTCTCGTCTGTGCTCCCAGGCCAAAGGGAATTGGCTCTGCAGAGGCGTTTATTGAGCTGAGCCATGATGGCAAGTTTTTCTGTGTGTAAATCAAACTTAACTATGAGCTCATTTTCAAGTCTTGGTCTCAGAACAAGTATTACTGGCATATTTCACAAAAGAAAAAACCCAACCCAAAGGCTGTAAATGAAGTGGTCTAACAGCTTCACACAGCACAGAAACACCCTGAAGGATTTCTGCTGCACTTAAACCTGAAACCAGAGACACCGAACTGAGACATTTTGTTCTTTGACACCTGGACTCATAATAAAAACCCCATTTATTGATGAAAAATGCCAAGAGGGAAGGGCAGCAGGGCTGCAGGGGGGCAGTCCTGCCTTTGTGCCCCACAGACAGCCATCACACTTACTTTGTAAAAGCGGGAAAGGATTTGAAATCAGGGGACTTGCAGTTTCTGCAAAAAAGAAAGAGATTTAAATATTGAGACTGGCAGAGACCTCGCTGCAAGCTCTGCCTATCTGCTCCCTGATGCTCATCCACACTCTGCAACACCAGAGTTAACTGGGGCAGGAAGGGCAGCTTCATTTACCACTGAATCTGACATGCCCAGCTGGGAATTTTCCCTCCCTGTCTTGCTGAGTTTCTCACGGCCAGGATTCTGGATCTTTCCTTGTCACTCTGCAGCGTCCAGAGATTTTAGCATACACCCTACACTACAGCAATGGAAACAGTCCAGTGAGAAGGCTGCAGAGGAAAAGCCAAGGGGGCAAGAAACCCTTTACAAATTCTGTCTTTGGGGCTCCAGAGGCAAATTCCCAGATTCACTGTGCAGCTTCCTCAGGCTGAAGCTGGGAAGAAAAACTCGGGTGTTTCAGCATCCCTGGATGCCAAAGGAAAGAGTTCCTAAGCAGCGCAGTTACTTCAGGCTGAGAATGCTCATTTCCATGCACACCTTGCAGGCTGCCTCTCTGTAAGGTGTGACTGAAAGGAATGGAAACCTGGATGCCCAACAAGCCCTTGGGCAACGAGGGGCTGTTTACATCTAGCCCATAGTGCCTCCCTGAACAGGAGCAGTGATTCCCAGCACCTCAGACCATGTGTGGTTTCCTACAGTTCCCAAGTGAGGACCTTTAATGTCAGACCCCCGCAGAGGGTAAGAAATCACCAGTGTATTTAACATTATTGAGTCATCAATTCAGAGAACATGTGAACTGACACATCCATGGACGAGGCTCTCGGGGCTCCCTGACAGGCTCAGCCTGGTTTGCTCGGAAGGAAAACTGCTCTCATTAACCACATGGGTTAAGCACAACGAGCCTTCCTGCTACACATCCCCACGTGCTGAGGACCTGAGCTGTTGAAGAGGCTCCAGCTGGCAGGGCCAGCCAGCAGGGAATGAAAATGAAGGCATGGATGATGCTTGGCAAAGACATGAGTAGACAGTGCTGTGGAAGGGGGATGCATGGAAGGCACCAGCTGGACACGGAACGCTGCTGATCACTGCACACAGTGCTGTCAGCAACACTGCACCGAGTGCTACTGCAGCCAGCAGGGTCTGTACCTGGGGCAGGGTCTGTACACTTCACTGGCACAAGCTCCTGATCTGGTCCTGCTGAGCAGCTGCACAAGGCAGGCTCCTCTAGGCACCATCCTCACTGTCTGTGCTCTTGGTCTCTGCTCTGGGAAGTGCTGTCCTCACTCAGTGACCACAGGGACACTTCACTGCACCACACTCTGGCCCCAGGCACTAAAGGGCTCTTTCAGCTGCCCAGCGGCACAAAAGCTTTTGAGGGGCAAACCCCAACACTTTACAGGCATGCAGTCCACAGCAATGGCACAGAGCACTTAAACTACCCCAAGGAATTCTGAACATCATCTCTGGCTGCTCTCCAGCCAGAAGTGCTAACGCAGTCTCCTTGTTATGCTTGGCTTCCTACACACAGGAAAACCCCTGTCAGTCTGCAGTAGGAGCTCAGACACTTGATATGACGCTATTGTGTGTGAGGAAAGACTGCTGGGATTTTTCTGGTCTTTTTATTTATTATGGGACATTTTTTTCTCCATGCACAGTCATGACCCTGCCACAGCAGTCAATTCCACTAAAGCCACCTATCCAGGGAACAGTCCCAAAGTTTGAATGACTAATGATAAATCACCTCGCACTGGGGATTTGCTAATCTTTCACTACATAGATTCTCCATGCAAAAATGAGAGTTCACAATTTTCTGCCCATACTTTGTTCTCTCAGTGACTCTTCTGGCCATGTCCTGCCCAGCCCCAGCCCCAGCCCAGCCCAGTATCCATGTCTGCAGACTGCAATTCAGCTCCTATCCCTGGCTGCCCCAGTTCTGCTGACTGCTCATTGCCTCAATGTTTTCATATGTACTGCCTCATGTCTTTCCTGGTGACCCAGTGCTTTTGAGCAAATTGGCAGGATATCACCCACAGAGACTGGCTGCTGAGTGGTTATTTTAACCCAGATATCTCTCTTCCTGTCTACAAGTTGCCTGTTCAACATGAGAAACTTAAACGAATGTGACACCAGAAATAAACAGTTCATTCCTAGGAACCTCAATTCCACACATTGCCCAGTGGACACAACGACTTATTTATGCAACTGAGCAAAGCGACACTTTCTTAACTGAAGCCTCTCCCTGTGTTATTCTCCTTCTCCTGGGGGAGAACTGCACTCAGATGGTGATCCTTCTTCTGGGCACAGCATTTTCAGGCTGCTTTGAAAATGCAGCTCTATGTATTTGTGGAAGTGTGTTCCCCCATCATCAGCATTCCTTGTGCTCTGCACAACTGCAGGAGCTCAGAGAACAACAGCTCCCTCCTATTTCCTCACTCTTCCATTTTGGCCACTGGACCTCCCACCTCCATGGAAATTTGTACCAGTCACAAAGCAGTTACTAGATGAGAAAGAGATTTACCAGGAGATGAACCCTTTTAATGGGAGTTGTATTTGTGTTCCAGCCCAGCTGACAGACCCTGGAGGCAGCTGGGTACACTCAGGAGGCAGAGGCACAGGGCCTGGCTCTGCTAACACCACACTAATCAATAATCAAGAACTATTATGCCACAAGCACTAAAGTTGCACTCAGCCACCAAAAATCCTAGCCTAAAAGTCATGTGTTCCTGGAAAAATCCCACCAGATGGGCTGTATAATCACTGGACTACAGAGAAGGAGCAGAAGGGGATGTATGGCCACAACAGGGAAGAAGGAAGATCCCAGTGTTTGTAACACTCCTAAGCCAATTCCTCCCATATGTGCACCAGGGCCACCTGCACTGCCAGTGCAAAACGGGTTTTTTGGACAGAAACTTGGCAGGAACCACTGCTGAGTGTCTCAGTGTGGTCATGCACCTGGAGGCACTGGGGGACCTGCAGTGCAGGGCAAGAGCAGGACCCAAACTCCTGGTGCTGCACCAGGAGCTGTGGAGGGCACTCAGCTCTGCTCCCAGCACCCCCAGCCTGAGCTTCAGGAGATTTAATCATGAGTTTAACATGATTCACACTCTGTCTTTTTGCTGCTTCTATGAAATTAAAGGTTAGTTCTGCTCAGCTGCTAAGCAAGAACGACCTACTTACTTAAGAGACCATCCTGCCTAACACAGGCTAAACATACTGGTTTTATGTGGCAAGTGGTGAACGAGACATTTCTAATTATCCTTTTGCTTGAAATGTTTCAATGCTACAACTGGATGGGAATTAGGAATATGTTGGAGGGTAATGACAGACCAAGAAGTTTGTAAATTCTGAAAACCCGACTATGTTCAAAATTGAGTCCTATGTCCTTTAAATTCTGAGAACTGGCAACTCTCAGGCTTTCCCAAGCATTTTTACTCTAAATCAAAAGGAGGAAATCAATTTTTTTTTGTCTCAATCTCACCTCAGCCTGGCACAAACTGCTTCAAAAAAAGAAGACATTTCTCTTGACCCTCTACCCAGTCTGGAATAAACTGCTGGAAAGCAAAGCTTCCCTGTGTAAATAGGAATAAAAAGTGTTGACATTTTAAAAACTGTAAATGTTAAAATTTGTTGCACTGGAAGTTCTGACAGTAATAGTTCCCTAATGCAGCAGACGAAATTGAGACATATTTATACAGCTTAAATCAACCTCAAAAGTTCAAAATATTTCCCAATTCCCTACATAATTTTAAGTGTTCTCTTTCACATTCATAACATGGAGCAAATTTAGACTACAACAAACA
Source organism: Sclerurus mexicanus (assembly GCA_013396755.1). Taxonomy (NCBI): domain Eukaryota; kingdom Metazoa; phylum Chordata; class Aves; order Passeriformes; family Furnariidae; genus Sclerurus; species Sclerurus mexicanus. The sequence continues at coordinate 138,350 of VWZF01004670.1, read as the reverse complement.
CTGACAATTTCAATTAGATTTTTCCTTTGATAGCTGTATTTTAAGGTGTCGAAAGTAAAGAGCTTTTTTTCCCTTTTGCTTTTATTTTTCTTTTTGAATTCTCACAATTTCCTTAATCCCTTTTGGCCTTCATTTGACAAGAGAGTCATCCAGAGCGGCCAAAACAACAGATCAAGCTGGATTAGGCCGTAAACACTTAAAGTAGAGATGGGCATTGTCCCTGAGGCTTTCTGGAGTCAGGCAGAAAGTGAGGCAATGGGAGATCCCAAAGCCTGGGAGATCCCAAAGCCTGGGAGCTCTGTGTGGTTCCAGAGTGCACCAGCACAGGGCCCAGCAGGGACCTTCACTATGGAACAAACACTCAGCTTTGCCCCCTTCTGGGGTTCTCCCTTCCCATGCTCAGGCTGATCAACACTGGCTTTCGCGGAAGAGCAATTCACATGTTGGCCTTGAAACACTGGTTGGCCTCTTGAGAATTTAGTCCAGAAACCCCCAGCACGTGTCAAGACTCAGCAAAACAACTCCCACCAGGAAGGGTTTCCTTGAAAGCAGCTTTATGGCACCTCACTGAATAACAGCTTCTGCATCCCAGTGAGACAATTCCATGTTTCGGGATCAGGCCATGACATTGTTTTCTGGACCTTCCTTAGTTCAGCAGTAGGTAAACAGAAGCTTCCTGTGACTTGGGACCTCCTGGTGGCACAAGGGAGCAACTGGAACATTTTAGCAGGATATTATTTTTTGAAACTTCCAGGTTTCATTAAAAAAAAAAAGTTTAAGGGGCTGTGGAGATTCTTTTCCATGAACACAAAGGGCACTCTCCAATCCCAACATGGGTGACAGCTGAACAGTCCTTCTCCATCCACTCCATGGCTCCATTCCACCCTGCTGGGACATAAACTCGCTACTGGATGAGACTCAAATCAGCCACAAAGCAGAGTTTGCCATGCAAAGAGAGCTGCTGTTTTATGGGCAGTAGGATGCCAAGGCACTCAGGTAAGGATACCAGGTACCTGCATTCACTAGGACAAGGACTGAGGCTGGGCACGGGGAAGAGGGAAGAGACATTTGAAATCCAACATTTTCCATTCTAGTTGTCTTATTGCCCTCCAGGACTCCCAACAACACTGCATTCAAGTCTCTTTTAGGTGGTTTTAGATGCTGACCTTTCTGCTCTGCTTGTCCTCCCCCTCACTCCAGACATGAAGGGGTCTGTGGCCCTGCAATCAGCACAGTGACACAGGGAAGGAGCAGAATGTCCCCAGCTGGGTGGCCTAAAAAACTGCTGCTCTCTTTGACATTTCTGTATCTGAGTCTGTGACAGACAACTCACATCCACAGAGAGCAAGTGCAATCAAGCATTTAACAAGGTCAACTCACACAGCTTGGGCTGCCCAGCTGGGACCTACATTTACCTCCCAAAGCTGGTGACTGTTCCTTACAGCAGCAGCAGTTTGGTGACAAGCAGCAGATGGGAGTGGGAGGACGGAAGTGTCCATCCTTCTGTCATTCCCCACCACATTATCTCCAGCTCCTTCCCTGCCTGGGCGAAATCTGCTGGCTGGGGCTCAAGGGAGGACAAACCAAGAGTGCCAGAATCACCCAAGAGTTCACATCCCACACGTGGCACTGAGCCACATGGTGTTTGTGCCACTCACTGAAACACAGCCATGGAAAGAAGGAAAATGGGGAGGGCAAGGACACATCAGCTCTTCCAAAAGGCAGTTACTGAGAGCTCTGCTTGCGCTCGTGAGCACACGGATGCCTGAGAGCCTTCCAAGGCCCCTCTGAGCACCGGCGACACTCACAGGGACTGGGGATGCTCACCCAGGCTGCTGTCAATGAGTGGGACTGACTTCTGAGGACGTGAAGGAATCAAAGAGGACAAATGGCTTGGAGCAAGAGCTGGAAAAGAGCACTGAATGGGACACACAGGAAGCAGCACAACAATGGAGTCAAAGAGGGAAAACAGGGCTGTGGAAGAAAAGGGGATGAAGGATAGAAAAAGGAAAGGAAAAAGGGAAAAAGTTTATACATCCCCATGCTTGGGTTTGAGGAGTGTGTCAGCTGCTTCATGTAGAAAGGAACTGCTTCCAACCAGAGCCCAACTCCCTTCAAACCAGCCCTGAGCAGCTCACACGAGTTCCTCAGGTTTCCTGACTCAAATAAAAGTTAAGGTGAGCACCTTTCAGCTCCTCCACAGCTTGCCAGGCCCTAGACTGAGTCACTACAATAAACAGACACTGCACGAAGTGCAAACAGAAACACTCCTTACAATGAAATAACACCAGCAAATCTTGTCAAACTTGCTACTGTTTGTAAGAATTTCTGGCTTTGCCTTGGTTTTTACTGTGAACTTTTACTCATGTGCTTTAAATGTTGCAGTTTGGATAAAAACAGATTGAGAAGGATGAGTGTGATGTATTAGCTGGTACAAGGAGATGGCAGGGAGAGTCTGGGAGATGTGTGACAGCAACGGTGGGTCAGAATTTAATAGCTCAGATGGAACTCAAGTCTTGGACTAAATACAGCCACTCTATGTGTGTTTCTTGTCAGTGCTCCCCGGACTCTCTCCCATGCTACAGGTTCATCTTCACTCCTCCCAAACTTAACAAAAGGAGGTTTGCAGTAAGAAGGTTTTACAATGCAGCTTTCTTGGCTCTAGGGATGAGCTGTTTGATAGAAGGAAGATATTCTGCCCTTCCCCTGTAGGCTGTACAGGACTTTACAGGAAAAAAAAAGGTACAATCTACAGAAATAAAAAAGGTACAATCTCAGGCTGCTGCTTTCAAAGGGCCCCAGAGGAGCTGGGAAACCAATGGTATACTGGCATTTTAAGATGTGCCCTTAGAGGCTTTGAAACCCTTCAAACCATTCCTAGTACCCACAGAAGACAAGACATGAGGAGCAGACCTACTGAGAGGCCAGGGGCACGTTCAGGGCAGCAAGCCAGGCTGGTAACCCTGGCAGTCAGTGAACTACAGTGCTTTGAGAGGTGTCTGACAGCCAGGCTGGGCTGGCTGACAACAGCCCCAAGGACTCCTGGCTGCAGCTCCCCAGGTGGAACAGGACTAATGGGTACAAGGGCCTGAAACACACAGACAAGCTCACCTGATGGGTTCTGCTTACATCTCTTTTCTTTAGGTTTTTCTGTCCCCAAATGACCAGCTGTAATTGTGGTGAATGCTTGGATTAGTACAGGATTGTTCCCCAAAACATAACATGCAGCATTTCAGTAACAAACAACCTTTCCCCCCATTTACCATCACCCACTCTGCTACCACAAGGGGGTTTTCCAACATCATGTCTTTCCTTTTCAGCTTGGTTCCAGAAAGCCCCTTATTTGGTTCAGAAGACAGAAATAACCCCCCATGACAGACTAACCTGCTCCATTCCTGCCAGAGGCACTGAAAACACCACAGGTTTTGGTACTCTTGGGTGGGGAATGGAGGGAGGCCAGGCTTTTCTGCTGGCATGTGATTATCTCTGCAACAGGATGCCAAAATTACATTTCATCTGGTCTGTCACTTATGTTCCAGTTAGGGAGCACAGGAGAATTGCAGTGGCCCACTGGAAGGCAGGGAAATACAGGGCAAAACTCTATCAACAGAAAAAATTGTCAAGGCCAGTGGCTATGTTTAGTTACTACCACTTGGGCTTAAAATGAAAGGAAACTCTGGAAGCGGAGTAAATTTTCACTCCTTCCAGCAGATGTACTTTGGTCCCACATCTTGTAGCTGTGACCTCCATGCAGTGAACCCACAAACAGCTGGACGCTGGTTACAGTGACATGTAAATAACTCAGCACCACTGTAACATGCACTGAGAACCAGCCAGTCCTCAGCTCAGCTTCTCTTTCTTGTTGCAAATGGCTTTGTTTCACCAGGACTGCACTGACACATGGGCTCAGCACAAATTCTGCTTTATCTCCATCCATCCTTTCTCCACATCTTTGCTCCCCACTGAAAAACCCATGCTAAAGCATCTGGTCCTTGGGAGCAGGATTCCCATATCACCTTTTTTACAGGCTTGGAATGCCAGGAACCTGGGCAGGAGGGAGAAAAGGGCACTAACCCAGGAGGGCTGGCTGCCTGCGAGCTTAAACAAGGTACCCCAAATGCATCAACAACCACTGAGCACAGCTGAATCCTCTTGGAGAGGAACGTGGTAGCAGGAGGGACTGAACATACTTACCGCTGGAGTTCTGCGAATTGCTGTTTGTTTCTTCAAAGTTGTTTTGTGCTTTGCCTTCCACTCTTCTGCTGAAAGCACTTTCTGCTGGGTGGAGAACAAAGCAGGGAAGGTGACTGGTCAACACTGGATGCAGAAACATGCAGACAGGAGGCAAGACAACATGCTCCTGTGCCACATAATCACATATCCTGAACACAGCAGAAAGGTCAAATACCTAATTTTGGAGGCAAATGGGCCAGATTCAGTGAAGGGATAACAGGTAGGTATTTTTCTTGAACGCCTCCTGGCTCAGGTGGCCTGGATTGGCTCTTAGGGAGCCCATGAACACCAGTCCTGACTGAACCAGAAAGGTCATGGCTTCCTCCCCTGCAAGAAACCCCAACCCTGATCTTACTCCTCCTCAAGGCAACAAGCAGCCCATAAAGCCTCTGGCAGGGGTGACCAGGTCTGAACTCGGGTCCTCATCACAACATCCAAGTGTCACCTACAGAAGCTCTCCCTGTGCTTCCCACTCATCTGCATTCCCTTCCTAAACACTCTCCTGGAAACTTTCAAGTGGAGGCCTGGAGGGCTGTCTCAGAGCCTGCCCTCCACGTCTGGAAAAGCTCTGGAAGACCCTCTGGCCCTCTGTGCTTCCCAGCAGTGCCCTCACTCCCACAGCCTCTCCAGGGCTGAGCAGGCAGGTCCTGCTCCTCTGAGCGTGGTGCCAGTCCCTGCTGCTGGCAGGGCAGCTGCTCCACACACCTCAGCCACAGTGCAGCATGGTACTGGGAGGCCTTCTCCCATGGGCAGAGGTGGTTCCTGACCCTGGAAGTGCTGCAGTGTCCTGACACATCACTGCACAGCACAGCTCAGGGCCTCCCATCCCACTCAGGCTGGTGTCCCTCAGCACAAGCTCAAGAGTACAAACAGCTCGAGGTCTTGTCTCACTTCACTGGATTTGCAATGTCTGGGCAAATGGATTTACTGTAGTGACTCCAAGGATAAACTAGAAATAAAACAGTCTGAACTGGCCAAACCACTCTGTGTGGTCTGTGCTGGACAGACCCTTCCCTGTGCTCTCCTTCAGGAGTCCACTGTCACCCCAGGGGTTCACGTGGACACAGCCTGGCTCTGCTGCGTTCTCAGCCTGTGCTTCATTCAGGAGTTTTCAGGCCTGCTGAAAATTGGTATCAGATCGTGATTTCAGTCTGGATTTCTGCAGACCATGGAGCTGCTGCCAGGACTTCCCCAGAGGCCCCAGCCCCCTGCAGGCTCCCAGTGCTGCAGGGTGGCTCGCACACAAGGGCTGTAGGGCTGATGTAGCTGCCAAAGACCCGAACCACATGAAGTTCTCAGCCCATGGATTTTGGTCCAACCAACCCTCAGTGGACCCTTCCAAGTCCTCAGCAGGCTTCTCAAACTCTCACTCTACTACATTCCTGACTCCTAAAATTCAGGAGAATGAGAAAACTTGGTAATTGAATCAATTAAAACAGAAACACACAAAACAGGGCTAAAGAGGAAGTGGAGAGATTATCTATCCACCCTATCTGACAGATAAATAATAGGAAGGAGAGGCCTTAATTAACTAGAAAAATAGATGGCACTGTGGAAAAAGAGACCACGACAAAATGGTTTGGGTCAACCCACACTCCAAAAGAGACCCAGGTTCAAATCCTGGCTTATGTCACAAATGTGAGCTGGAGGTCTCAAAAAATGTTTGGAAAAATTTGCATGGCTGTTTTGCCTTCATTCCCTGACTTTTTTTTTTTTTTTAAAGTCTGGCAATAAGAAACTGTTTTAATGCACCTACTTGGTCTTACTGTGTCCTTCCCACACAGGAGGGGGCAGCTCACACCTGCTCTCTCTCTCTCTCTGTATCTGAACCTTCTGCATGCAAAGCAAAAATATCTGTACAGACCAAGGCAGAGCCACTCTACCAAGGGGCTGTTCCAGCCCTGTCAGGGGAGTGGTACCCCCATGGCTGGAGCCATCCAGGCCCATGTGGAATGCCTCTAACCACAGCCCTTGGATGGCATCCCTGCTGGAGACTGTCTTCCTGGCAGGTGTTATGGTCAATGCCTTTGCACCAGGAAATCCAGAGGTGCTCAGACTGCATTTGTACAAGACACAGCCGTGAAAGACCCCACGGAAATGATGCCACCACACAGGTGGGGTGGGACCCCAGACCAGGATTAGTTTCTTGAAGATCAGTCCACCAGGCACACGCATTGGCCATTTCTTCCTCTGTACACGAAGGGAACACCTCCAAGTTTATACCCAGTGCTTGGATTCACTTTCATCAGAGGAGTGGGGAAAAGAGTGCTCTTACAAAAATATCTCCCACTTCCCACTGAGGTGACTCCACTCTCTGTCCCGGGAGGGCTCCCTATTTCTCCACTTTTGTGAGACATGACACTGGAAGAAGTTGCAAGTTTAAGTAAATAATGAAAAAGGTTTGTCAGCTTTAACTCCTGACTTGGTTGAACTGGGTGGACTTCAAATCAGTAAAAACATCATATCAATGTTTAAGAGGTGCAGTAACAACATGGAATCCCAGGATTCCCAAGCTGTAAAAAGACAGGTCTCTCACTGCAAACCCTGGCAGCTGTGGATGTGTGTGCTATCTACCAAAACCCATCCTTGTTCCCCATCCCATGGCTTCTCCCAGCACAGCTATCTCTGTACTCAGCATCCATCCTTGCCAGATGTTTCAGGGGCATCCAAACACCAACTTGTGAACTAGCCCTTCTTCTGCACCCCGATGGAATACATATCCATCAATCCCACAGACTCAGGAGAGTGCTTCCCAGTTGTATCACAACCTGTTGATTAACTGTTATTTTTCAGTGTTCTTTGCTTTCTTCTAATACTTTTTTTAAGGTTTGAGCTTGTTTGGAAGGAGGAAACAGACGATGGAAGACTCAATCCTAACTTGAGCTTTCTAACACCTCTGTAATGGTTCTGTGCCATTAACTTTTCTGCCAGAGCTCAGTTTATTTCTCAGAGGTTCCTGTGGGGAGTGGAGCACTGTGAAAACACCTGCACTCCATTTCACTTCCAAAGGCACAGGCCTAGCCTGAAAACATCACCTTGAGGGAAACACTAAACACCAAAGCGCTGAAAACCAAACAAAAATCCCCACTTCTGATAAGCCATTACACCAACCTTTGTCAGGAAGCTCTCCTCAGTTTGTGACACCAGGATTTGAAATAGGGTCTTTTATAACCTCATGGTTACCATAATGCTTAATAAAACCAGCTTGTCACTGGCAAGAGGTTATAAAGACCCACTGCTGAGGTACATTTTTATTTACAACACGCCAAAGGATCCAATCCCCTCAGCTCCTGGGATAGCTTTTCTGGGACAGCCATGGATGGAGCAGACTGAGTCCAGGAGGGTCAAAAGCCAACCCAGGGTTGGACACTAAACAGTTACGAAAGTTGATGGTACCTGTGATGGCCTTGCTTCCTGGGGATCCGGAATTTGGAGCGCGGAACATCTGGGACTGGGAGGCGGGCGGGACGCCGGAGGGGGTGCGGTGCAGGAGGGTGGAGCAGCGGTTTAGGGACGCCGGAGACTTTTTGCTGGTCTGGCTCGCCTGGGTCTTCACTGCCACGAAGAGTGGAGATCGAGAGAACTCTGGATGTGAACACTCAGAACTAGTGCCTGCACAGCCTCAGAGCTCCCAGCCCCTGGGCCTGCGGGAGGTGCTGGGCGACAGCCACGCTCTCCAACCCCTGCACCGGCACCTGCTGCCACTGCGGATCCACCGATCCCAGGGGACAACACCGACCCCACGGGGTAACATCGATCCCATTGAACAACATCGGTCCCACAGGGAAACACCGATCCCACGGGACAGCCCTGATGCCATTGAACAACTCCAATCCCATGGGACAACACCGATCCCACAGGACAACACTGATCCCATGGGACAACACTGCTTTCCCCTCTCATCCAAGGGGACGGATTATTGCAGCTTGTTAGTTCCCTTCCACACCTTTGACTGCCATGTGCCCAGCCCATTCCTCCTCCAGCAGGAGTCACCTCGTCCCTCCCAGAGCACTGTCTGACTGCCATGGCACAGCTGGGTGAACCTGCAGCTCTGGCCTCCATTGCTATATATGAGATTTTGGGAGCAGCTCTCTAATATGATACTCAGAGCTCTGAGCATGGACAAGTTTACAGCTTTGTTCCTTGGGCCTTGCATAAATCCTAGCAATCTCCAGCTCCATTCCTTGTCTGTTCAACCAAACACAAAGGAAAGGGGGCTGCTGGGAATGGAATGGAATTAGGAGGCAGAGAGAGTAAAGGCCTTTTGGTCCCCATCTCCAGACCATTACTGGTGTCATGTGGCAAAATTCTCAGTATTAATCAGATATGCTCTGTGAGTCCATCTACATTGTGGTCTCTGCAATGCACAGTGAGGATCAGCAGGAATTTTCAATGCCAAAAGTCATCTGAAAAACCTCCAGGAGGACAGCCCATTGTCTGGGCCAAATGGATTAAAAAAAGCAATCATAAGAATAGAGAAACTATCTAAGAATCTCCTTCGTTCCTCAGGGGCTTTTTCCATGGAAATTTGGAATACAGCTCCTGGAGCCCAAGTCCCACTCCAATCCTCTGTCATGAAGAATCACTAAGAAACAAGGTTTTACCTCACAGCCCAAGCTCCCTACCAGTAATTTCTACAGAGTGGTACTGTAGGATGCCTAAAGGTGGATGGACAACATCAGCACCTGCCCATCCTATACAGTGTAACTAAGAATACTGACCCACATGGAGCAGCATTCTGCCAGGGAATGCCATGGCAGCACAACAGCCTGACTCTGAAACAGGGGAGGAGAGAAGTCTCCCAGACTGGCACGGGATCCTCATTTCCAAAATCCCAGGAGACATTACAGACCTCAAATGTGATTGTCTCTCATGTCCCCTCTCAGCAGCACTAGGGAGTCGGGGTGTGAACATCCAGAGGGGCTTGTAACTCCAGGTATTTTGTTTCCCTTGCTCTGACACACAGACCCAAGCTGACATTTCCTGTAAATGCCAGTGTACTTCTGCAGGTGATCCTGCACTAGACTTTCTCATAGTTTGGGTCAGGATACTTCTCTGCTTGGTCTCTGGCCAGCTGAATAGGCAGTGGGCTTGTTTTGCTCCCTATACTTCCTTTCAATCTCCATGGATAATCCTCCTCCAGTTGCTGCCAAACTGCCAGCAAAAATGTAGTCAGATATGAAAATTCCTTCTTATGTGTCATCTGGTTTCCCATGAGGACCATTCCCACCAACTGTTTTATTCCCCATCCACACCAAGGGAAAGAGCAACCAGCCAGCTCTCCAGTGTGACACAAAGAGCACCACTGTACATCATCTGCAGCCCAGGCTCTGCTCTCTGAGACCTGAACACAAAAGTCTCAATGCTGTGATGACCTCCAAAATTTCCTCCTTTTTTCTTCCAACTTAAACAAATAGTATGTCTTCAAACTGAGACCCCAGAGAGAAGGCTGCTCCATCTGACACCAGGCAGAGAGGGAGTTTGAGCCAGCAATGCAAAACAGACAAAGGAATATCAGTTCTAGCAGTCTGGAGAATGATAATGGTTCATTGGGAAAAACATTTTTAGTCTGTAGTTTATCAGATGACAAATTCCCTCTGAAAACTGGGCAACACAGGTAGAGACCATCATGCAGCTCCTCTGCTCTACTCTTGAAAAGCATCTTCGCTGTGGAACTCACTGCCTCAGGCTTACAAAGAGGCCAAGATATTTCTAAAAATAAAAATACTGAGTTGCTGAATGGTCACAAAAACCTACTTCCTTAAAATCTGCAGCTAGACAGAAAGACTGGAGGGCATTGTGGAGAGACAATCCCATAACTGCTGCTCTGGAGCTTTCTAAACTTTCTCAGAAAGCAGCTGAGAACGTCCCAGTGGAAGGTGGAGAAGGGAGAGCAGGAGAGGAGTGATGTGGAGGGTAATTCTCACTGCATGATCTCCAGTCACCGAGGGCTCTGTGCTGCTGTGCAGAATGGCATGTGCTGAGCTCAAGGACACATGACCCAGGTGATGCTGAAAGGATGGGGGACTCCAGCTTGGCAGCAGGAAAAAGTCTGGTCACTGCTGTGCTCCGTCAGGGTGGCTGGAGAGGGTGATGCTGTGGCTAAAAAGACCGGGGCACTCTCTGGGTGTGAATTGGGGAACTTTCCAAGGAGAACTCTCTGTTCCTTCAGGAGCCAGTGCTGGGTCCTGCCCTGCACGAGGGGGTGACAGGCTGGAGAACAGTCCGAGCACGAGACAAGATGGTAATTGAGGGACAGGAACAGCAGAGCTTACAATGCAAACACAGGTCACTCCTTTGGCTTAACTGGGAGATTAGGGACCTGAGAGCAGACTATGCAAGGGTCTGCAAAGGACAGAAATTTGGGAACTCAGTCCTCCTTCACCAAGCAGACAAAGTTATAAATAGGGCCTGGTGTCTGAAAGCTACAGCTGGATATTTTTAGTCTTAATTTAGTGAAGGTAGTAATTCATCAAAATAATTACCTTAAGAAATTGCTGTATTTTCTGTCACTCAACAGCAAGATTAGATGTCTCTCTTAAACTTATCTTTGAGCAATTAAATCAAGGCAATCCTACAGAATGTGTTTCTCTGGGCAGACCAGAGATCACAGTAGCCCCTCCTGGCTTTCCTGGTTTTGGGAAGACCTTAAAGCCCTGTGAATGGCAAGCTGTGGCAGCAAGGAGAAAATGAGCCACACATAAATCCACTCACTACCATGATGCACCACCACAACAGGGATGAGATTATCTCAGTAACTTCACATTCCAATAACATTCCAGGTAAAAATGCTGGCTAGTAATTTGTGTATGGCATTTGTTCAGAAAGATCCTGTTAGGATGGGTAAGGAGCCATTTGGGTGGTTTAGATGAAATTATACTGTCACCTGTGGAGAAAAAAAATACTATCTTTACTGAATATGATGGAAAGTGATTCCTTAACAATGGCCTGAAATTCAAGACTATGAGCAGACACCTCTGCTGTGACAAACAGGTCTTTCCACAGGAAAACCCCTCTGCTCAAACCTATCAAATTCTTAGGGCGTGTCTTTATACACACAATCAAGTGGAGCCTGTTGCCAAGGCACTGTGGGATCAGAGAGAGCGGAAAACACCCAAACTCACAGATCTCCCTCACTGAGCTGGAGGAAGCAAAGACACACCATCCAACTGGAATCTGGAGCTGGTTTTCTCTGGGTTAGGCAGGACCTGTGTGGAAACCAGATGTGCTACCAGAAAGGATCCCTTTCCCTAAGGGAAAAGCCCTGGTGGCAGCTGCCCTCATGAAGCACTGCATTTAAGCACTTGATGAACAAATTGTATCCAGTGTCCTTCACAATATGGAAAGCAATTGAGCAGAGAGGCTGGATGAACTTCCTTGAGCATCTCAGGTGTCAGGGTGGGTGTGGGTCTCTCTGTCCCCTACAGAGCTGAGAACGACCCCAGGGCTGGCAGGAAAGGGTCTTCAAGAGCCAGGGTCCATCCCACAGACCCTGAGAAAGGTGAGCAAGGACCAGGGATGACAGGCAGCTTCAATCACGAGTCCAGATCTTCAGGAAGATCATGGCAACGACACAGGTCTGGGGTCAGGTTGGGAAGTCAACCTACAGGTCAGCAGCAGGATCAGCTCTGGTGAGGTTAACCAGGACCAGACACACACCAGCGATCCTCAGGGAGGTCCAGAGTGATGGGACAGGGTTGACATCAAGATGGGAAGTCAATCTGTGGGTTGGGGTACAGACCATGGGATCCACAGCCAGAATGGGCATGTCTACAACTGAGCTGGAGACCAACATCCCACAGCACAGCCCAGGCAGGGCCTGGTGGCTCAGAGCTGAGCTGGAGCAGGGAATATGGCACTGGGCACAGGCCCCAGGATGGCTGCTCAGGGCCTTTAGCACCTCTGAGTGCTCTCAGGGCCCTGACATCACTTTAGATTTTCAGCCTGGAAGCAAAAGACATGGAGAGCTGTGCAGATTTCAGTGCTCTCCACACATACTTCCATGACATGGCAGTCTGTTGCCCTACCTGCAGGTGCAAGAGGAGGATCTGGTGAGTGCACATACCCAAGTCTGGACTGGCAAATCCCATTAAAAGCTAAATCTCACTCCTGGTGGATTTACATCCAGTCCACAATCCCAGTGCACCAAGTTTTCTCTGCACTGCCAGCACATCATAGAATCACAGAATGGTTTGGGTTAGAGAGGCCTTAAAGTCTATCTTGTTCCACCCCCTGCCGTGGCAGGGACACCTTCCACCAGCCCAGGTTGCTCCAAGCCCTGTCCAACCTGGCCTTGGACACTTTCAGAAATGGGGCAGCCACAGCTTCTCTGGGCAACCTGTGCCAGGGCCCGCCCACCCTCACAAGGAAGAATTTCCTCCTAATATCCAATGTGAACCTACTCTCTGTCAGTTTGAAGCCATTCTCCCTTGTTCTGTCACTTCAGGCTCTTGTAAATAGTCCTTCACCTTTCTGAGCAATCCCAACAGCCTGGCCAGCTGCAAATGTGGTTCAATCAGTCCCACCTTACAGAGCAGCCAGAGCCTGAAGGAGGACAGAAAATCTCTGAAGTCCCCCTGTGCACCTCCATTCAGAGACATTTCTAAAACTGGGACAAAGAATGCACCTACAACACACTTTTGTTTTGGAAACAGCCTCTGACACCCTTCTTCAAAAGAGTGAACATGCTGACAGAAACAGCAGAGAAATACGTGTTTTTAAAGAGCAATAGCCCAGCTCTAAGCTTATGAAAAAGCCACTACTCAAAGAAGGGAACTTTGGAAGTAGACATTTGGCATTAAAAATTCCAAGAAACTCCACAGCAGAGTTCTTTTCCAGACAGCAGCTATCCAGCAGCACTGACCAAAAATTATCCTGCAAGGTTCCTATTGACCCTGCAGGATTTCAATCCTTGCTTTAGCCCATTTTCAATGAATTTTTATCCATTATCACAGAAAACCAGAACAACAGGCTCTAGAAGGGAAGCTGGCACTCAAGCAGAGACACAGAAAGCTGATATGGAAATGCCGAAAGGGTTTCCTTACCCATTCCCACTATGACTAATTTTCCAGCATTTGCCTTATAACCAGAAGAACGAGACCAGGGTAAAGACACAGTCTCAGCTTTACTTCTGACTGCAAGGGCTCAAGGAAAGTCACTTGTGCTTTTCAAAAGTCATGTATTAACAGCAGCCTTCCAGGACCTTGGATTTTGGGAAGAGCAGAGTCTGAGCAGTAGAAAGATGGGAGAATGTACTGGCCAGCCTGCTTTGGTTGCTCATCATGCCCTCTCCTGTATTCTCATCAGAGTTAGTGGCTTGTCACTGTAAATCTTAAATCTTACTGATCCTGGGAATTCAGAGAGGAAAAAAAAAAGGTTAAAAAAAAAGGAAAAAGGAAAGTTTATGGAGAGGGGGTTAAACCTTATGAAAATATTATCTTAATCTGATCTTAAGTGTCCTCATAGTTAAAGACATTTGAAAGGACTGGAAACTCATCTGCACATATCTGACTGATACAGTCTGCAGTTATCTGCAGCTTCTTTTCTTTCCCCACAGAAACCAGAGTGCAGGAATGTCTTCAACCCCAGCATTCCAAAGAACACTCCTCCTCTTCCTCCTCCAAAACTGGTCCCCAGCAGTCACGGAGCGGGGACTGGGCAGGACCCTGAGCTGCCCAGGGGATGGGCAGGGCCTGGGGGGGGGCACTCCAGGAAAGCACCTCCCAGAGAAGGACTTCTGTGGGTTTCTTTTATGCTGGAGAGCCTGGACTGGAACCAGCAGCTCAGCTATTACTACAGGTGGCTGGGAAGGTGCAAAGATATCCATGGCAATAAATCCCCTTGAAATGGGAGGCACTGGGAAGGTAAAAACCTGCTACAGCTGAGCAAGGCTCCAATGCCCATCCTCAGAGGACACTGCCCCTGAGCTGCGTGCAAGAGGGACAAGTGACCCCAGAGCCCTGGTGTCCAAGGGCCCATCTGTAGCAGATTGACCCACTGCTGGTCAGCAACATCTTTGCTGAGGACTGAAAATACCTGAATTAAGAGGTGGAGCTTGGGGTGCAGGGAATCTTAGGATTAACTGTTCTGGGAGCAGTTCCTTCAGCAGATGGGACATAACAAGATTAACTGTGGGATGTTGGTGGTAGAGGCATTTTATGCCCTGCACCTTCTACAATGATCCTGGTCCATCTCCAAGCTTCAGAGAACCTGCACGGGAGTTGTCAAGAGCCACCAAGCCTCGACTCACCTTAAAAGTGACAGTCTGGGGGACTGCGTTCCCATAAACCCGAAGGTGCCTCATTAAGTTCCCTTAAAAACCCGAGGGAAGGTGAATTTGGGGAGGGAGGCGCGTGCGCGCCCCCTGCTGGCAGCAGCTGGAGGCACCCCCTGAGGGACGCGCTCGGCTCATCCTCCTCTCCAGCATCCCAAAAGCCGGAGCAGGACACACCCGGGCAAGGAACAGCCACACTGGCTCACAACGAAGCCCAGGGCAATGCTGGGAAAGGAGCGGCAAGTTCAGGTGTAAGGAACTTCTCTGCATACTTTTAAAACTATTCAAATCCAACATACAGCAAGAATTTCTCTCAACTGGTTTACTCATATTTTGCACTGAATTACAGAATTGCTCATTAAAAGCTCCCTTTTGTCTGGGGAGGGCAGACTGCAGGGAGAACTGCCTTTGCCAGAGCTCCCTGAAATAAATAGTTTATTGCCTGGGATTTAGTATCAAGCTGCCGAGGTCATTTATGTGATTCTGAAACCCAGTTTTAACTCACTGTCCAAAATAACCTCCCAGAAGCTTGTAGGAAAGATGCTTCTTCCCCAATATGCACATCCAGTTATTATTTAGGGGAGTCTAAAAATTTTGTGCATCACTTCAGTTACACAACAAACCAAACCATCAAGCCCCCAGAGGAACATATATAGGATTGCATGGACTGGGGTACAAGTTGGTGACATTACAGACCTAACAGCTCCTCCCAGCTCAGCTTTACACTGCTGGTCCATGTCCTGCCCACTGCAATCCCACAGCTCCAGTGGAAGGATCCACAGGAGTGAGGTCTCTCCTGCAACCCCCGTGCTCAGCACAACCCCTGTAAAGCAGAGCCTGCAGTGGAAGAGCAGATACTCACTGATGGGTGCGTGCAGGGCCACGTGCTCTTGGTAGGGAGTGTAGTACTTGTACTGCTTCCCACAGAACTCACATGTGTAATTGCCAGTTTCTGTGAAATGACACAAATACAAAGATCAGGAAGGAGTGCAGCCCCCTCACACAACCCCCAGTTTCTTGGCTTTTTACACAGAAACTGGCTGGGTGACACAAACTTCAGCATATTCCTCATGCACGTGGAACTCACCTCCCCTGTAATCCACACATCCTTCCCCAAGGAAGGAAACAGTTCAAGGCAGTGACCAGAGGGATGGACTGTGCATAAAAAGTCCAGTAGAACTGAACAAACTGCGGCAGACTACCCAAAAATTACAGCAAGTAAGTGCAAAACAAAGGAGAGAATCCATTTCTAAAGTCTGTATTACAGATAGCACAGTTTTTTCCTCTGGTTACATAAAGTCTGTGATGCATGGACAACAGAAACAGTCAAACTAGGAAACAAGTAGTCAAGTTTAAGTATTAGAAAACTTTTATATTGGGATTGTAGAATTCTTTTGCAGGAGAAGGGGCTTTTCTGGAGTAACAGTGCTCATTCCTGCTTTGGGGGTAGTGGAAATAGTGGAGTGTAACCACACACTGACACTTCCTGCTCCTGCCAGTGCTGGGGAGTACAGAACTGACAGCAAGCTGCAAGCCAAAGGAAAACCCAGGGATAATCACTCGCTTCCAAACTGAAGAATTCAGAGAAGTGCTTTGGCAGTCTGGTGCTCTCTCTGCTTCCCTCTGCTCTGTCTGACGACCCATCCCAAAGGCAGTGGGAATGATCACCTGCCAGCTCTGCCAGTGCACCTTAAGGCCCTCTCTCACTGCTGCCTGATTGCCTTTCCCCTGAACCCTCTCCTTCCCTTTGCAGAACTCCTGAGCAGAAAACATCACAAAGCTGCAGTTTTTGGGGCCAGGGCTATTGGCGTTTGATGCTCACTTGAACCTGAACGTGCCTTTGAGCACATCCCAAGAGCTTCCTGGTTTTCCCAGAGGTTCTCCAGCTAAGGGCAGATGTGACCACCCTGTGCTTTCTCTCTCATTTGAAGCTGGATAATAACTCTTACTTGGCCCAATCTTCTGGAACGGCTCTGGCTCCTCCTCCTTCACCTCGTCGGTGGCGATGACAGCCTGGTCATAGGGGTCTGCAAGAGAACAGAACAGCAACACAGCTGACACACCCCCGGGTGCCTGCTACAGCTGCACGGGCACTCAATGCTCCTGCACCTGTAATGACATTGCCATCTGTAACAAGACGTGAAGACAGGAATTACAAACCAAATGACCCCTCTGTCTGCCTTTTCCCTCCTCCTCCTCGGGTGCCCCAGGACTATCCCTGCTTCCAGCCCAGTAACATGCCTTACAGGTATTAATGTTTAAAAAATACAGAGGAAAAACTAAACAAACACATTGCAACATCTGATCCATATTTTCTGATTTTCTTCCAGTGCATCTCCCCTCTGACACCGCTGTACTGGCTGAAAGTGGGCAGGGCAGTGCAGTCTGCAGGAAAGTCACCTAACAAATGCTGACCTGTGACTTCTACCAGCTAACAGTACAGCTAGCAACAAAGCAGAACCCAACCCATTTTATAAAATGATTTAATTTATACCTTGAACAATTCACTAAAACACCAAAGACATGAAACACCTGCTTCTTTGATTTTCTGAAGCCTGATCAATAGTTTGTGCAACAAAAGCCTGGTATCTGCTAGGGCTGGGCATCAACCTACTGGCTGTAGACACTGGGGGAGGGAGAGAGGACACTCCCTGTACCCCTGCAATCCATGACAAAACTCCCTTGACTATTCCAAGTTCAGAATTGGACCTGCGATGTCTGAGCTACTGAATGCTTGAAAAGGTTTGTGAAATAAAGCACACAAAGGAGCTCGGCTTACCTGCCCGGTTTTCTGGGGCCCCTTCCACACTAAAAACTAACACAGAATAGAAGAAGGAGGGGAAGAAACAAAACAGAAATTAAATCCTCTTAAAAGGTCTTGTTTTCCTCCTGCATTTCACATACTGCTCAGCACAGTTCAGCCCCACTGAATAAACCAGGCTTTGTGCCCCGGTCCCTCCTCTTCCCAGCAGCATCCACATAGGAAGTAGTTGGGCATGCCCAGCCCTAATACACACAGATCCTCAAGGCCTTTGTCCTGACACTGCCACGGCCCCACAGAGGTTCGGAAGCAGAGCTGCCTCCCACCACTGCTGAACAGCACCAGCCCCTTCAGGGGCTGCCACGGTGTCCTTGTGGGGCACACGTGGAGGCCGTTTCCAAGCCCTGCCGTGGCCCTGGCAGAGCTCCCTGACCCACGGCCATGAGACACTCCAGGCTGAAGCACACACGTTCCCCTCACAGTGACTCTCAGTCCTGCTGATTCCATGCAGGCTCCCCACGGGAGGAAGGGAGCTGGCAGTGGTGCCCTGCAGGAGAACACTGGCTGTCCTTGGAGCACGTTCACATATCCACACATTCCAGTTCAACACAGCCAGTTTTTTGGACACCATGTATTGTGAAAAAACACTTGCTTTTCTGAGACAGTGCGGCCACTCAAAACCTGCTGCTTTCCAAGCAGCCTCTTTCTAGAACTCTGGCAGGGCTCCATCCTTGGCCACGAGGGGCAGAACTTGGAGGCCTGCAGCACACACAGTGAAGGTCTAGAGTGTCTGTGGGCTCTGAGCTTCGGAGCTTCGGATGCCCAGTAAGCAGGGGGCAAGCCAACGTCAGAATGCTGATGCTTCTATTTCCCCCACTGTAGGATAAAGAAACACTGCATCGGGCAGTGGAGATCTGCTTCTGTCTGAGTCTCACCAGCCTCGGCCACATCTACGGTCACAGAGGACAAATTAGCCTGTAAGGGCCACTGACAATGGCATCAGTTCACCACCACGGTGATTGACAGGAACAAAACATTTCCCAACTCTGAAATGTGGTGTCTCTCAGAGGAGTATGTTGGGAACAAACCTGTAAAGTCAGAAAGCAAAAGGCAACCAACTCTTTTCCAGCGAGTAGGCAGGCTGACCACTCACCCTGAGGCACTGAGCCCCAGGACATCCACCCTAAGCACAAACCTCACTGCAGACAGCACTGCAAGGACCCCACACAGGGTGTTGTTTTGATGCACACCAAGAGAATCAAGCCAGCAAACTCCTTCCTGCAGAGCCTGAACGCTGCCTCCATGACAAAGACAGGCTGTGAAGTGTCCTGCACATCACGGCCCACACGGCCCTGCAGAACCGCATTTTGCTTCCCCAAAGACTTCCCATCCTAGTTTGGGTGTCTGAGTGTCAAAATGTTACTCACCATCCACGGCGTGTAGGTCTCTGTGCTCTTGGAAGCAGCTATAGTATTTATATTTTTTCCCACAAATGTCACATGTGTACCTAAAATTGTCTGTAGGAAAAAGAAAACAGGCCACTTTAGAAACTCTGAGATGAAAGGCAAACACTGCAATCACGCTGCTCAGACACCCCCATGCCCTGACACTCATCCCACATGCTCTGTCAATCCCTAACACTCACAGGCAGCCTGGCCTCATACTGCCCCCCACATGCCCTCTGCTATATGGCTGGGGGCATATTCTGATTTATTTCCTATTCAGGCAGCTCTGCTCTCCAGTGCAGCCTCCAGAGGCCTCACACAATGAAGACACACAGTAGCAGGTGCTGTTGACATCTCTTTTGGAAGTTCAGTCCTCACTGCTGCTGCTTACTGACCCCTAACTGCATCCAGGATCCTGTTAGAGCCAACAAAGCTAAAGAGAACCAACAAAACCAAGAGCCACCAATCCAAGACACGCAGGACAATGAGGTGTTCAGTGAAAGGAGGACTCATGAAGTTTGGTTTCATATATGTTTGTACCCTACACCCTCCCCACTTCATTCTAGGAACAACTGACTCGCTTCAGCACAGCTGTGTGGAGCAGACTGGTACAAAACAGTCCAAGGTGTTCATGAATCTGGTTTGGTCTGAATGGAGACAAGAATGTCTTTGGGCAAGGAGCACAGACATCAGCTACCATGGCTCCACAGAGGAGCTGCCATTCAGCAGCTCAGTTGTTTGTATCCCACATATCCACATTATCAGCAAAGTTAAAGCCTTGTTTTCCTTACCATATTCAAACACACCACAGTGTGCACATTAAGTAAGCTTTTATTTTACTTCTCCATAATTTTATTTTTAAGATAACTCCATATTTTAAGCTAGGATGTGTTGGTACAGTCTAATTGTTCACTTGGGTTCACCATGCAGTCCAGCACCCCATGGGGTTCAGCACTAAATGAAGAATCACTTTTTACCCTTCATCCTCCTTAGCTGTTGCCAAAAAACCCCATAGTCAATCAGTAGCAGAGAAAACTCATAACATGGCACCAGTCATCAGTTCTACCTTGCTGGGTGTCCCCAAAAGAAGGAACCAATCTCCTTTTTGAAGTGCAATGAGCCATCCGGGAGATTAACTGAAGATTAATTTTCCAAAGGAGTCCCAAAGACCAAGCACTTTCATATTCGGAGGAAAAAAACTATTATGGCCTTAGTTTGGAAGAAAAGTGCTCAGTAAATCAGGAGACTTGTTAGATCAGAGGAAAGCTAACATACTATTTCACAGCTGAGGCACAGCTGGTTGTGGTCTCTGTAACACAGTGGGGATCTCACTGCCAGCAGTGGAGCCTTGAGTGGCACATGCTGGGTATGAGCACTCCCTTCCCTGGGCTGTGCAGGGGAAATGGGAACACAGTAACACTAACAGCTCACCCCAAGAGAAATAAGGGTCTGCTTCTTTTGTCAGGGGACTGTCTTCCTGCAGGCACAATGACCTCCAGAGATTACAGAGAAGCAGGAATTTGTTCCAGCTGGTACTGGCACTAATCTCCTCAGCTACATGAGAGAACACCCAGCAAACAGTGCCAAGCCTCAGCGATGAGGAGCTTTGTGGAGAATTCAGAAAGCACCAGGAGCTGCCCATGTGCAGCCAAGCTTTACCCCCCTGAACAATGGCCCCTCTTCAGGGCTGCCCCCAAGTGTCAGACTCCCTCCTTTGTACCCAATAAAGCCATCTTTGCTGACAGCCTTCCCACACTTCCAGGGCTGGTCCCAGCAGCAACTGCTTCCTTAGCAAGGAACATCCTGAGCAGAATTAGTCTGGGCACTACTACTTAGCATCCTAGGATCGTAGAATATCCTGATTTGGAAGGGACCCACAAGGATCATGGAGTCCAGTGACAGCTTCAAGAATGCTCAGTGCATTGTCCAAATGCTCCTTGAGCTCTGCCAGGCCATAACCACAGCACTGCAGAACCTCTTCCAGTGCACCTTCCCTGCCCTGGGCTATCGGTACTGCACCCAGCTGGGCCACCATACCCAGTGCATGCCACAATTCAGCTTTCCATGGGAGAAGTGGCTGCAAGCCCCCACTGAAACCCCATCCCTAAACCTCTGGAGAGATGGTACTACTTCAGATTGCTCAGATTCAAGCTCTCTGCTGTCAGCAGGCAGACATTTATGCAGTGCAGCTCAGCCAAAAGCACAACCAGACCAATAGGCACTACTAGGACTCAAGGAAAAATCCAGCAAAGACACTCCTTAGGCCACCAGCACAGAGGTTCTGTGCTGTCCCTTCCTGGTGTTCAGGCCTACAGAACACATCCTTGCTGCAGGCTCAGCAACCACTCTGCTGCAAACCCAGACTTTCAAAATGCTCCAAAGACATCTAGATAAAAACTAAACTCCAAAACACACACCAAAATAGAGCACCACACCTTACTAGTACAAAAGGCAAGGCTCAGCCTGGTTCCAAGGCAGCAACTCAGCTAGGAAGGACTGATGTCCTGAGATGACAAACAGGCAAGTTTTCCAAGTACCCCAAGATCCTTCCATGGGGACTGAAAGCATTTTTGATCCTTCTGCTCCCAAGTGCCCCCAGTTAAAGAGGGAGCATGCTGCTCTTCTCTGCCTATCTCCAGGGGCTGCTGCCAGCTGGCTCCTGCTGTGTGGTCTGTGTTAGCTCTGACCTGCAGCTGCTGAGCCCCCTGCCCTGGGGCTGAGCAGCCAGCTCAGCTCCCCTCCCAGATGCTGCAGGAAACATTTTCAGAATATTTTGCTGATTTGATTCAAGTACATGTTTCATTTTGGCAGGAAAAGGGAGGGCAGAGAACACATGCCCAGCAGTGGCAGGCAGAACAAGGGGCTTCATTCCTTGGGCACTTGGTCTCAGTGGATTTTGCTCTAGAAACACAGGAAGGGAACAAGAGCAATCAGAAATTTGTTGAAAGGTCAGGATCTCTGTATCACAAGCTAAAAATACAGATCACTTAACCTGCCCTCATAAGTGCAGGAATCCAATATCACAAAAACTGTACAAACTGGTTTCCACTGGACTCCAAGAGCTCTGCACAGCATCCCAGAGAGTCAAACTGGAAACAGTTCCATACACCACCCAGCTGATATCCCTGCAATGCTGACAGCAGAGTCCATGAAGGGTCCAGAGCTGCTGGAGCTCCTTAAGGACTTCTCCAAGGTGAAGAACAATTTTCACCTGACCCAGGACTCACACTGCCTTTTCAAATGGCAGAAGCCAAAAAAGGTACTTGATAGAGGAGCTTTCAGGGCAACTGGCACTCTGCAGATACTCTTGAATCCTAAGTGATCCCACTGCAGAAATAGCTGTCTAGCAGGGACAGGTGAATTATTCCCAAAATCTTAAATTGTTACGGGTCCCAGTCAAGTAAACAAGCAGGAAAATTAGAAGAGGGCACTCTGGACAGCACTGCTTGTCCTGCTCTGTGGTCGGGGGCACCTTTACACCAGGAGGTTTGAGAATGGCAAAGGAAGCATCCAACACCAGGAATTCTATTCTAAAACATATATGTGCTTTTATGGTGATTCCCCATTCCTGGTTCACCTTGGGAAACAAGGTTTCCCAAACAGTTCATAAAGCCCAGCAGCAGCTCTGAAAGGGGAGGAGCTGCATTTCTCAGAGGTGAAATACATTTATCTGTCATCTCTCTATTTGAGGTTGTGATGTTTCTCCCTCCAAAAAGGCTTTCTGAGTGAGGCTTAAGTGACCACGAAGTATCATCACCCATCCAGCCTCAGCCAGTGGGTCACAGGACAGTCCACGAGATGATGTGATCCTCAGTTTCACATTCCTTAACTGTTTCCTGAAAATCTGCTGGCAGATGCTGGAGTCCTTATGAGTCCTACTGGTGACAAACCCAGAGGGCTGAGGAATGGCTGCGTGGCAGTACCTGGAAAAAGCATCACCTTTCCTGGGATATCTGCCTCACTGAAAGGAACAACAAACAACACCAACACTTCAGGAAGAGCCAGTGACTACGACTAGTCCACCTGATGCAAAGAAACAGGAAAGGCTGGCATTTTCTGAGGAACATGCTGCATGCTTCCCACTGGGAAATGCCTTTCCAAGCTGTGTCCAGAGCACACACTATCTGAGCAGCCAACCCAGAAGACTCTTAGTGCAGCTACTGCTTTCTTACAACACATCAGGGAGAAAAACATCTGGGACCCTCACTTGTTTCTGTGGATTCCACCCAGGGCAGCACAAAGACAGCTCTGGAGAGAGGCTTCTTCTCCCTTTCCGCAGCCAGAGGGGCACCTAGATGGAAAGGAACAGGTTTATGGCTTCCTAAGCTGGCAGGACATTCCCCGCGCAGGTTCACGGACAATTCCTTTGGCCTAAGCCTTTGGCATCTTTTGGGGATTCCTTCTAGACCCTGGCCTGGCAGTGAGGAGGGGCAGAGTGCAGGGCTGCAGACAGGACACAGACCTCCACCTCCTCCCCGTTCCAGCTGTGTCTTGCACAGAGGTTACAGCTCTACAACTGCATTTTACAGCCAAGGACAGAGTTGCCAGTAAAATCAGTTGCAATTTACATCAGAGCTCAGCTTAAAGGTGTTTAATGGCAAAATTCCTTGAAAAGGGAGCAGGACTGAGCCCAAAGTCAGCAGCAACCTCTTAAGAGGATTAAAGTATCCAGAGTTACGTCAGTAAGGATTAAATAATAATAAAATCCAGAAATCTGGAAAGGACAGAAAGCCTCACACACAAAGGCGTAAGTCAGCTCCTAGGTAGGAGTTAGGAAAAAATTCTCCCTGTGGGCAAACTGTTCAAGATCACTCATTTCACAATCATTTACTTCCTTCCCACAAACATTTGGCCTTGGTCAGAACACTGAGGAACACGCTGGCTTAACATGGTGCTTCCCATAGTAGCATCCTCAGGATCCAAACTGCCAAGCCAAGAACAAGGTAATCCCAAACCCTCATGGAGGGGTCACATCCCCTGAAATTACCAAAGGAGAGGTGCAAGGTGTTTGCTCACCTGCCAGCTGGCAAGGGGCTGAATGGCAGTGGGAGGGCACGGAGCCACGGGCTGGTGCTTGGTTTCTCCCTGAAGCATTCCAGAGCCAGGCCAGACCCCGGGAAGAGCTGCTGCAGGTGCATCAGCAGCTACAAGACTGATTTCACCTCACAGCGATTTTTAAGCTGCTTTCAAGTCAGTGGCCAAAGAATTCTATAAATTCTGTGATACTTTATCAAAACCATATGTCAGCTGAATGTATCTCAAAGGAGATTTAAATGTAATCCCACCAGGTTTGGAAACCTAATGCCAGACTATCAGGAACTTCCCTACAGAGGGGAATATCCTGATTTAATTTGTGACAGACAGAACCCTTGTTCAGAATAGTCTGATGGCCACAAGCTCTAGAATGTTTTTAAAAATCTGTTTGGGGAAAAGGTGTTTTGGGCACTACTCACTGGAGGCTGAGAGAACAAAGACTTCACAGGTGTTCTCAGAATGCTACACATCATTGAATTTCCTTCTCCCTCAGTTAAAAGTACGCTCGAGTTGAATCCAAACAGACAGCAAATATCAGCAATTTAAAGCAAAAATATTAGAGTGTTTTACAATTATCCCCCAAAGCAGCATCATGAGCCAGGATATTCAGCCTTCATGACAAAATTCAGACACACCAAGCAATATAATTGACACCAGCAGATTTCTTTTCATAATTCCTCATCCTGGTGCTGCTTTGGGGCAGGGTTGGATCCTTTTTTGTTCCATTTGTAACTAAGTGTAAGATAAAGAATGGTGAGAGTCTTAAGGTGCTACTACCAGCAATTTGACAATGAACTATCTCACCTTGCATAATTTAAAAAATAGGTGTATCTGTACCTATGTGACCTGCTGATGAAGGAAGATTATTTTTAATATCAATAAGGATCTGAATCTCTGTCTCAAGTGAAAAACTCCACCCAGCCCACACTGTGGAGTTCTGCATAACACACAATAAAGGCCATTTTACCTTCCCCCACTTCTGGAATCAAAACAGTTTTGATGGGAACACACTACCTCTGTACCTCACAAGGATGCACCATGGAGTTTCAGAAAAGAAAAGCAAACTGCATCTTGACTTTTTCTTACTCATTTTTCCATGACTAGAAATTTTGTTCTTACGGTGATTTCCAAATGAAAATTCACATGGATATCACGGCCTGGTTTCTCAAGTAGAAAGGAAAAGTGCTAGTTAAATGACTGGCCAGGGCTGGGGAAGAGATCCTGCCTCCAGAAAACTTCTTACAGAACAAAATGAAATTAAAATAAGCCGGAGGGATGCAGAACCCTCCTCTCTGCAGTCACTCCAGGTAATTGAGAATGCCAAACTTTCCGCTGAGGCTGAAAGGAAAAGGTGCCAGGAAGGTGATCCTTGTATTCCTCTGCCTTTCCTGGTTATGAAGATACTTAGAAGTGAAAATACTGAGAACTGAAATAATTAAAATACTTTCAGTGTTCGGGTTTGTTGTGTGCTACTCAGGTTCAACATTGCTGAGATGCCAACAAGCAGCTCAAGACAAAAAAGGGTCAGGCTGAGAGAAGAATTCGGAATAATTAATGGCATTACTGTCTGTACACCTTTTCTGTTGCTAAATTTCAACCCACATTGGAAGATGGAAAATGTATCCTTCACTGGACAAGGGGGAGATAGATTTCTGTCTTCACTAACACTCTCCTGGCATCTTCAGGACAAATTGATGGATGACTAGAATAGTCTGGGATTACTAGAATTCTTATACTTTTTTAATTGGAATAGATATATTTCTCCATCAATCTTCTCAATCTTCCTGCCTAGGAACTCTGTAAGAGATTTGTTTGCAAGTATTAACATCCAGATTTCTGTAAACATGGTCTCTTTGGTCAGTACCTAGGAAAGGGGCAGGAATTTAGTTTTTGTGGGTATATTAGCAATTTTCTGTACAAGATTACGGGAAGATCACAGAATTCTGGAGGACCTGAAAACGTCTTCTAAAACCTCAGATTAAAAGTACATACAGACACTGGTCCTCTCCAGAGCTATGGAACTGCAGGACTTGCAGGCACATCGAGCCCTCCAGTGGGACTGCAGGTGCGTCATGCTCCTGAGCACACTTAGGCAAGACACTGGACAGGATACCCCAGCAAGAACATCCCAAAGGAGCCCTCAGTGTAACACTTTGTCACAAGAGCCACTTCAAATTTACACTACGACAGCTCCAGGAACTGTTCCCAATTTCATCTACCTCAGACAAGAGGTTGGTGCTGTCACGTGAAGGCTGAGTCAGGACTAGCACGTGGCAGCAAAGGCAAATGGAACTCTCATGTTCCAGAAAACCTGGGAAACTGCAGAGATGAACTCTCCCATCCCAGACCGGCAATGCACTCAGAGAGGCAGAATCTGAGAGCAAGACAGGAGTAACCTGAGTTAGTGTGCACAGGACAGCACTGCACCTTGCCAGGGAAGCCTTGTTGCAGGGGGAATGAGTGACCTGGCCCTGGAGCTGCAGAGGAACTTGGCTCTGGGACAGGCAACAGCTCCAGCCCTGAGGGGACACATCACACAATGTCCAGAGCTGGGAGGGACCCACAAGGACCATCCATCCAACTCCTGGCCCTGCACAGACACCCCAACAATTCCACTCTGTCCCTCAGAGTGTTGCCCAAACCCTCCTGGAGCTCTGGCAGCCTTGGGGCCGTGCCCACTGCCCTGGGGAGCCTGGGCAGTGCCCACCACCCTCTGGGGGAAGAAACTTGTCCTGAAATCCAGCCTAACCCTCCTCATATTTTGGGATAAATATCTTGGGCCTTAAGCTCAAAACATTTTCACACTGTAGATCCCAGAACTAAGTTCCTTATTATTTTCTTAATTCCTCCTCCTGTACCAAAATTTATCATTCTTGGTCTCAGCCCATTGGTCATTTAAATGTGAAGATGAACAAATTCATCTCCTTGTTTGGTAAATGGGAGTCTAAAGAGACTTTACCTACTTAAAATGCAAACACATTAGGAAAATAAAATCCATTTTTATAGTTCTCCCCAAGGAGCAGGAGAATTATTAAATAAGAACATTGGAAAAATGACGGAGTTGTAAATGACTAATGGTTCACCATGGGTGTGCACACACCATTTACATCAGGCTTTTAATTGTGGAAGGTGTTAATAAGCACAACAGTGCAACTCCCCACTTTTTGTTCTTGTACCCCCCAAAAATAAAAGGAAATCAAAAGCTAAAACTTACTTTAAGAAAACATTAAGATTGCAGATTTGAATAGTTAAATGAATCAAGAAACAGATGCTAAAGGTTCTTCCTTAACTTTAAATTAACACCACCAAACCACCTCCATCTTCCCATCCCTGACAGAACATTACAAACACCATATCCTGTATGAGTAAGGTGTGGGCAAGAAAATATCAATTCTGACTACATTAATGTCATGGTTTAAAATCACAGCCCTCCAACTGTTTCTGCACATGCAAGGTGTTAGCTCTGTGCCTCCACAGTTAACATTTGCAAGGCTATTCCAGCCCACATCCCTGCTTCTAACCTTTCACTGCTTTTCCAAATAAACTCCTTCTCAGGCTGAACTTTCTCACGCTTAGTCAGAGCCCAAAGGGAAATATGTTTTTAAAAGATCAGATCAATCATTTTTTATGTATGGGGTTGTGAAATATTTACTGTGTATTCCATTTTGGAAAAAAAAAAATAATGCCATTTTCCTTTTTTTCCCCCTGTAACTGCAGTGGAGACACACACTGCCCGTGGATGTACATGTGTACACAGGTGATGGCTTTGACTGCATCTGAGGAAGGAACTGGAAAGAAAAATGTCCTGTTTGCAGCCTACAACATCCTCAGACCCAGACGAACATTTGGCACACAGTAAGGAAGTATGACACCACTACAAATGGGGAAGGAGAAAATAAAGTTCAAGATGTATTTATATCTAATATATATATTTAATTTTCAAAAGTACTTCTTCTGAAGATCATTTCAGCACCCCTTGCATTATAAGGGGATTTATCCCTAAAAGCAGTTATTTTTATCCCTGTGATACTGCAGCAGGTACTGTGCATCCTGCCTTCCTTGGGGTTGCTCCTGTGTGACACAGCCCAAGGAGAACGTGCTGACTGGCACTTCCTTGCCTAGACTGCACAGGCAGAACTGGCAGCCTTGCAGCTGAAATGCTTCTCAGCATTTTCTAGATGCAGTTTGCAGTGTGGGTTTGGTCTGACTCCAACAATGTGTCACTGGAGAGGAGAGTGCAGCCGGTGTCAGTGTCCCCAGGAGGGCCAGTCTGAGCTGCAGAGGGTTCTACAGCCTGCCCTGCAGCCAAAGGGCCCAAGGCCCCTTTGTGTCCCTCCCCTGGCAGACACAGCTGTGCTTTTCTCTCTGTAGAACTCCACTACCTGTGGGAACCTCCCATCACACAAATGTTGTACTTCCAATGCAATAGCAAAACTAGAACAGGGAGAGTGACACATAATACATGAAAAAGTTGCTATAAACTGGGAAAGGGCCATAGAGGGAAAGAAAATTTAAGATTAATTGCAGCAAAGAGGAGTCAGGATTTGCTACTGGAACAAAATCCCACCTAGGGCTAGCAGGGAAAGCACCGGGAAATGCCTCATATCTGAGGGGTTGAGGAATCACAAATTCATTGAGGTTGGAGAAGACCTTTAAGATAGAGTCCAACCATTAACCCAACGTGGCCAAGCCTATCACTAAACCATGGCCCTAAATGCCACATCTACACATCTTTTGAACACTTTCAGGGATGGTGACTGCACCACCTCCCTGGGCAGCCTGTGCCAAGGCCTGACCATTCTTTCAGTGAAGAAATTTTCCCTAATATCCAAGCTAAACTTCCCCTGGCCAACTTGAGGCTGTTTCCTCCTGTCCTGTTCCCTGGGAGCAGAGCCAGACCTCCCCCTGGCTCCCCTCTCCTGTCAGGGAGTTGCAGAGAGTGAGAAGGTCCTCTCTGAGACTCCTTTTCTCCAGGCTGAGCCCCCCCCAGCTCCCTCAGCTGCTCCTGCTGCTTCAGACCCTTTCCAAGCTCCGTTCCCTTCTCTGGACACGCTCCAGCCCCTCAATGTCTTTTTTGTTGTGAGGGGCCCAAAACAGACCCCAGATTTCAAGGTGGGTGCCCAGCACGGGGGGGACAGTCTCTGCCCTGGTCTTCCTGCCACACTGTTGCTGGTACAAATTCTGATAAAATTCAATGTAGTAATTTTCCCCCTGTCTTTGGGCAAGGAGAATTCTCCTGAGATGACTTGAAGGAAAAGTGCCTTCCATTGCTAGCTCAGAGTCAGGAACTTTAGTTTCAGGAGCAGTCAGCAGCTCCTGCTAATGAGCAGACCCTCGCTGCCCTCACATCAGGCCTGATAAATCCCAGTTAACTCAGGCCAGTGCCTTGCAGCAGGCCCTGAGCCCTTCCAGCACTGCCCACAGCAGGCTCCCAAACTCAGCAGCTCCTCCAGTAACACCTGCACTGACCCCTGACCATGCCATGTTTTCCTGACCATGGGGAGTGTTTTTTCATCCCTCAGCAAAGCCCAGTTGAAACCCACCTTCCCTGTGCAAGAGAAGGAGTCCGCAGGCCTTTTGTTGTGCTGTGCAGGGCACGGGAGCTGCTGCTCCTCAGCTCAGCACTGGGGCTGTGCTCTGCCAGCTGCCAGCAGCCCCTGCTCCACAGGATGCTCCTGCCCCACTGGGAGTCCACTGGTGGGGGTATGGCACTGCTGACCATGGCTGGGACACAGCCCCTCTCCCGTCTGTGCTGCTGCTTGTCCTTATTTCTGCCAGTTCCCAAACACCTTTCTGCCCCGTGACTCATCACAGAACCATTAAGGGCTCTGGGAAATCCATTTCTTTCCAGGAAATACAGTCACTCCTCTGTCCCCTGCAAAGGACAACAGGGAGAGACTCCTGCCTTCTCCCCAGGGAGAGTCAAGCAGGACAGTCTCTCTTTAGTGCCAAAACTTCCCACCACGATGGGCTGGGAAGAGCCGTTCACCAGGCTATGTGGAGGTGACAATAACATTATCAAACAAATTCCAGTGACCACATTTTGCTCCTGCTGCAACCTGAGAGCTGTCTGAAACACTGGATATATCATTACCCGTGAAATGGTCCTAGTGAGTTTCAAAAATTAAGTGCAAGCAGGGAAAAAGGGCTCAACACAACAGAAAGACCAGGGACACAAAGGAAAACCAGGTTGTGTTCCTTGGGATCAATTGGGATTTTGTGGCATCTGACCCAGGAGTTGTCAGCCTGTGGGTCCAGTCACAGTGAGCATAAATGTCCTCTGACAGCTGCTCCAGTTTATGCCAGAATTTAAGGCATGAGAGGAGGCTGTTGGGTGGTCTGGGCTTCCAGACAGGATCTGTCTGCTGGGCCCTTGAAAACAACCATTAGTGGTCTTCCAATCTCCAGCAAATGTCACTGAATTGCCATAGCAACAAATTGCAACACCCCCAGGAATGAAAGAAGGCAGAGCAGTTGAACTGGCTTGTTTTTGCATGTTGTCTTCCTGCCCATCCAAGAATAACTGGCTGGTGGCAGAGGAATAGTCTAACAGAGAAATATCACTCGTGGCCAGCACTGCCCGTGAGCACAGCCTGCTTTAAACTGCAACTGGATTCTTATGGCCTCAAAAAAGGAAAAGAGAACAGGGCAAAGCCCACTGTCAGGAAGCTGCCCTGACAGACAACCAGACTGACACTCTGGAGATCAACACAAGGGTCCCAAAATCACTTCATTCTGGTTCTTCTTACTTTTAACAGTGTTTTATTTGAAGTTCCCAGGAGTGGTAAGACTCTTCCCCACCGTATCAATCAGCATTCCTCCCCCAGGGTCAGGATGTCTCCCCCAGGAAGAGGAACACTCACTAAGTCCCAGATCACTAAACCAGGCATACCTGATGTTAATGCACCAGCTGCACTTTGAAAGACCTTCAGCTTTCTGCAATCCTTCCCCCCACCTTTCTCTGTGTATTTGTTTCTGGTTTCTTTCCCAGGCCACAGAGCTGCAATCCCACAGCTCAGGGCTGTGTCCAGCATTCAGGGACTGGGCTGCAAGCCCAGAGACATGCACTTTCTTCCCTTGCCACTCGGCCGCTGGTTGCCTCTGGCAAGTGCCTTTCTTTCCGTCCTGCTGCTCCCTGCCTGCCTGCAGAATTCCAAACTCCTCCACAAATTGATCCAAGGCTCAGCCAGGCTTAGAACTACTATGGATTAGGAGCACTGTTTGCTGTATTTGTTAACATTTGGTATTTTGCAAACAGGTATTGAAAGGCCACTGGAAAGGTGAAATTAGGGAAGTGTCACATTAACATTTGCCAGGGCATCCTCAATTCCACCCTAGGCTGGACAAAGGCAGAGCACTGTAGGAAAAAGCTGCAGTGAGTATGCAGACCAAAGCTTGGGTGCTTACACACACCCAGATGAATTTCATGGACAACTATAAAACCCAGCCTGTCTTCGAGCTCTGAAAGACAGTTACGGTTACACTGGAAAGGTTCTTGTATAGAAGTTCCTCTTTCCTGTAGGAAAGAATAATACCAAACCCCAATAGTATTACAATCATGAAATCAGAATCACAGAATGGTTTGGATTGGAAGGGACCGTAAACTTCATCTTATTCCACCCCCCTGCCATGGGCACAGACACCTTCCACTAGCTCAGGTTGCTCCAAGCCCCATCCAACCTGGCCTTGGACACTTCCAGGGATGGGGCAGCCACAGCTTCCCTGCCCAACCTGTGCCAGGGCCTGCCCACCCTCACAGGGAAGAATTCCTTCCCAGTATTCCATCTAACCCTGCCCTCTGGCACTGGGAAGCCATACCCCTTGTCCTGTCCCTCCATTCCTTGTCCCAAGTCCCTCTCCAGCTCTCCTGGAGCCCCTTTAGGCACTGGAAGGGGCTCTGAGATCACCCTGGAGTCTTCTCTTCTGCAGGTGAACACCCTCAGCTCTCCCAGCCTGTGTGGCAGTTACAGCTTTGCAAACAGCAAAGGCTACCACACCCTGGAGACCACGGCTGTTCTGGTGGGAGTTCCCTTCAACCCCCTGGGGATGTGCCCAGAAACAGGCTGTCAGCATGGAGACAGACCATTCTGGCTTTTCTTCCTATGTCAGCAGCAGCTCCCAAGTACAGGCCCTGCCATGGGCAGTGCTGAGCCAACACCAGTGCCAGCCCAGCCCTTAGAACCGTGTCCCCAACCTGGGCCATATGCACTGAACACAACCCACCCAACCCAACCCACCTAATATAAACCACTCAACACACAACACAACCCACCCAGCACAAACCACTCAATACCCAACACAACCCACCCAACACAACCTGCTTCACGCCCCAGCACAGAGCGAACACCTGCTCAGAGCAGAAGTGCTGCTGCCCTCAGCTGTGACCCTGCTGCTGCAGGGCCCTGGATCCCCCCGTTGCCCCTGAGTTTATTCAGAGACCCATCCAGTTGCCAAGAATTTCCCGTGATATTTGAGCAGCAGGAGGGAGACTGTTTGTGCAAAGTTTGCAACTCCCCTAAACATGACTGGAATTTCCATGGAGAATGAGGGCACGGCTCTAGCCCTTAACACCTTCCTGAGCACCTCCCAAAGTCCAGAGCAAAACGTAGAGATGTATGAGCGTCGCAGAAAAGATGGCCAGACTCTCCTACAGGAACAGTCAGTGACCTGGATGCCAAGCTAACCACCCCTAGCTAGGAAGAAATATCAGACAGACAGGTTTGTTTTTTCAAAATCACTCTACTCTCTTCCTCCTCTCTGCCAGCCCAAGTTGGTAGCAGTCAGACAAGTCTCTTCATTAACACATTAGCACTGTGGGTTGTATTGTTTTCTTCTCTCTACATGTGGGAATTCTGGTCTAGGACCCTGAGCCAAGGCGAGAACAGTAGTTCCCAAAGCCATGCAGCCATGTCCCCATGAGCACATCCACTCCTCAATACCACAGAGCTGTGTCCCTTCAAGAATGGGTCCAAAATAATAAAGGGAGTCACCAAGTCACACTCTATAGACTGAAAACCCCAGACGCTGAAAATAACCAACTAAATGCAACAGTTTTTCATCAAAGGAGTCTTCAAAGTGCTTTGACAGATGGAAAGTCTAAACACCACTGTCTCCTCCTTTAAGCAGACAACAAACAAAAACTGGCCTCAGCCCCATCCCAGCTTGCCCCATGGCTCCTCTCTTTCCAGGAAAAAAAAAAGGCCAGGACAGCCCTTCCTGCAGCTGCCCTTTCTTATCCCAGCCCTTTCGCTCTGAAGGCAAGGGCATGTTACAGCACAGCCTCCCCCACCAGGTCAGTAATCCATCCTCCCCGCAGCCCAGGCACGGCTCACTCCCACACCCAAACTTTGCCTCCCAAAACCAAACAGAGCTGGTTGTGTTTGGGTAAGTCCAGGGAGCACAGCACAGGTAGGTGCCACCAAAGCTGGGCTCGGCCCCAGCCCAGGTGCTCTGCAGAGGCTGCAGCTGAGATGTCTCCTCACCTGACAGGCAAGGCTGCCTTCACCAATGCTTTTTTGGTGAGTGCTGGTGGCTGTGAGTAACAGCTGGCTTCAAAAAGTTACCACAGAGAAAACCTGAACAGCTTTTCAACCCTGCAGTTCTAGATTTGTGAACTAAGACCAGGGGACTCCTCACTCACAGCAGTTCAGGATGGATGCAATCCATGCCTCAGAGAGAAGCACATGAGAGAAAACAAGATCTTGCTGTATCCCTTAAATACTGAGAAATTTTGGAAGAGGGCAGCAAACCATGCCTGCAGAGACCATGAATGTAGAGGTTCCCAATGAGATAGAAATAGCAGAGAAAGATTTGAACAATACAGATGTCTGTAATAGAGAGGGTGTAAACAGCCAAATCAGGTCACAGAGGAATAGCAGTGGAGCAGTAGGCGAAACAAAAATAGCAGGAAAGGAAATATAAATAAAAAATTCCTAAAATATATCAGGAGCAAACAGACTGACAAGGAAACAAGAGAGCCATTGAGTGGAAAAAGGAGAAGAGACGTGCAGAAGCAACCAGGCTAGACCAGGGATTTAATGCAGCCCCAAAAGGGAAGGCACAGGGAGGAAAAAGGACAGCTGAGCTTTTTCACTGCAGCAGCAAGGAGGGAAGAGGAAGATGACCTGGTCAGGAAATTACAACCATATGCACTAAGGCACAGCAGCACCGGCTGAGCAGCCTCACGTCCACCCTGTGAGACAGGTGATGCGTCTGGGCCGTCCCTCCAGGGGGAACATGGCTGTGGTGGGTCCTCCTTCCCCGTTCCTCAGCCCACCACACACTGGCTCCCTGCTCTGGTGGCCTGGTCTTGCCCCCAGCCCTTTTAGCTAGATGAGACTATTCCGGGATAGCAGTGAGTGTGGCAGGTAAGAAGGGGGGGTCAGTAATCCCTGTACTGGGGAGGGGTTTGGAGCTGGACAGCCCTGCACGAAGATGGAAGCAGTCCCTGCCTCTCTCACTGCTCCCTGCTCTGTCTCCACTGTTCCCTGCAGCAGCTCCTCTGAAGCTGAGACTTCTGCCCATGGCACACTGTTCTCCCCCTCTCCCCATGATTCAGCCACAACAGGAGAGTCATCCAGGTCCACAGAAATCCTTCTATGGCTCCAATGACATGGAGTTTGCCCACACAGCAAAAGCAGGAGCCCTCATGTCCTTTCCCCTCTTACTCTTCACACTCCACTCTGTCCTATCTTTCTCAGCCAAAAAAAGTTCCCACAACAATGGGAAGGGGAGAGGCTGATTTACAGAAAAAAACCACATTTCTCTGAACAGGGTAGTTCCCCAGCTCTGGCTAAAAGTCCACTACACCCAATACTCAAACAGCAAGCCCAGGATACACAAAGCCTGGCCCAGAACACAGCAGTGCCCGCTATCAAAATTCAGAGCAAGGGAGCCAGGAAACGAGCCTGGAAAACCTCAGGATACGTAAAACTCCAAGAGGCAGCAGAGCACTGACTGAAATAGAGACACCAAAGGAGGTGACAGGACCCTGGAAAGGAGCCTCCATCCGCTGCAGAGTTGGACACTGCCAAGGGAGAGGGGAAGGCTCCCAGCTCCCCCGTGAGTGGGTATGCTGTGTGTACACACCGTGTGCTGGCTGGTTGCTACTGAGATGTTTCGGCTCAGGGCTGAGGACCTTCATCCCTCACCAGCAGTGAAGTCAGTCCTGCTTCCTTTTGCACACAGAAAGCCAAGACTCTCCCATGCTAACGCCAATTGTTCACCTATTGCAGAATGGGCTGAAGAAAGGGCTCAAAAAAGGTGGCCTGGTTGTACTTTTGAATCATTACTTTTCTTTACTATTTATCTAACATTTTTATACCCACCAGGGGTAAGTTTGGTGTTCCAAGCTGCCCTTTGTAACCACCAGGGCTGGTAACTTACCTTTCCACTGGGAATCGTGGCTCCCACATAACATGGTCATAGAAAAACCCAGAAGGGCAGAGACCTCGGGTGGCCTCTGGGGTGACCTCCTGATCAACCCGGCTGTGCTCCAAGCTCAGTCCCGGTCACTGGGGACTTACCCAGGCTGGCCATGGGAACCCCCGAGGGTGCAGGACACAGCACCGGGGAGGGCTTCTCCTTCAACACAGCCCCAGTCCCTCTTCTTTCCCTTTATGCCCTTTAGTTCTCGGTTCTCCTGTCTCTGGGAACTGCCAGGCTCCTTCTCCTCCCTCCCCTCTCACAGTGACCATGGCTCTGCCCTGGCAGCCCCCGGCCCTCTCTCCTCAGCACTGGGCCGGCTTTGGCACCCCCGCAAAAACTGCAGCTTTAGGGTTTAAAAACCCTTCAAGGCTTGACGCCCCAGCAGGGGCCGTGAGCACCCTGCCCGTGCCCGGCTCTGCGGGGCCACGGCGGCCGGGCCTGAGGGGCAGCCGTGCCTTGGGGGCTCCCACGTCCTGAGGGGCTCCCATGCCCTGAGGGGATCCTGAACAACGAGGGGCTCCCATGCCCTGAGGGGCTCCCGAACAACGAGGGGCTCCCATGCCCTGAGGGGCTCCAGAGCCACACGGGGTGTCGCTGTCCGTGCNGCCGTCCCGGGGCTCTGCGGGGCCCGGCCCGGGCTCCCCGTTGAAGCGCGGTCACAGAATCGCAGGTTGGTTCGGGTGCAGGGGCCCCCTCGTTCACCGTCCGGCAGCCCAGGCCGCTCCCAGCCCGTCCGGGCTCCGGTTCCCCGCGCTGTCGCTGGGACCGGGGTGGCTGGAGGGTCCCCACCCCACGCCGGCCCTGCCCTGCCCCGAGGGGTCTCAGGGACCCCCGGGGGCTGTGCCCGGCTCGGGGCCCTGCGTGAGGCCTGTCCGGGCTGCGCTGACCACGGGGCTCACGGCAGTCAGCTTCCTAATTGCTACTGAAGGGTTACTGAAATACCTCAGGTGCTTAATTAATAGACTAACAGACCGGCTTGGGTTGGAAGGGACCTTGAAGCTCATCTCATTCCACCCCGGCAGGGACACCTTCCACTGTCCCAGGTTGCTCCAACCTGGCCTTGGACACTCCCAGGGATGGGGCAGCCACAGCTTCTCTGCCCAACCTGTGCCAGGGCCTGCCCACCCTCACAGGGAAGAGTTTCTTCCCAATATCCCATCTCTCCCTGCCCTCTGGCAGTGGGAAGCCATTCCTCCTTGTCCTGTCCCTCCATTCCTTGTCCCTATTCCCTCTCCAGCTCTCCTGGAGCCCCTTTTGGCTCTGGAAGGGGCTCTCAGGTCTCCCTGGTGCCTTCTCCTCTCCAGGTGAACACTCCCAGCTCTCCCAGCCTGGCTCCAGAGCAGAGGGGCTCCAGCCCTCTGAGCATTTCTGTGGCATCCTCTAGACTTGCTCCAACAGGCCATTTCTGGGCAAGAGCTGCCAGCCAGAAAAGCGGGCAGTGAAGAGTGCGCCCAGCTCAGCCTCCCGTGGGACTCGGCACAGCCGCCCCTCACAGCCATAGCAAAGCCACTGCAGGATGCAGGCCATGAGATTCCCCCCAGGGCGATTCTATCCTGGTCTTACTGAAGACAGATGTGGAAAGATGGGAGAAAAAGCTCCCTCCGCTGTGGCACGTGGGACTGCAAGAAGCACAGAGCAGAGATCATGTTCAAGCCCTAAATGAATGCAATGGGCAAAGCTACAAGCTGGAAAACAAAACCCAAAGTTACAAGTCAAGGATCATAAACGATTAGGATTTCCCAGTCATTTTGAAGTGTTTCATATTCATCCTAAATTGCAAATACTGTATGTCACATTATCTAATAACATAACTACGCTGCAAAATATTCCATATGTCTCTTGGAATCATGCTTGCGCTGCTCTGGAAACCACAGCTGCAGAATGGCACAGCATTTTTGAATTTAAAATGTGCAACCTTAAGTAATGAACCCTGTTTGCATTTAATTTCCCTATTTCTTAAAAATAACAAAAACAAATGATTGTTGGTTTGTGAATTTGTACATTTCTACTTGATTAACCTGCCTGATTAGATCATTTTTCTAGGCAACGATATTAATTTGGCACAATTTCATAAACTGAGGGGCCAGATCAGAAACCCTCAGTATCAGGTGCAGAACCTCGACAGCAAAGCCCTGGATTTTTCCACAGCTGCTACTTGTATGGATTCCCACCTATCACTCAAGGAAAAGCAGGTATGGCACAATGGATTTCTCCAAAATGCTGTCCTGGCATTCACAAGCAACAGCATAAATACACCATTAAAAATATGTACTGTTCAAATACCATAAAAAATACTTTAGTCAGATTTAACAAGAATCAGGCAACACACAAAGGTTTGAGGAGCAGCTCTTTCTGAACTGTGCTAAGAAATGTTAGTCATAAGACAGTCATAAAGTCTTCATGAATTAAAAAATGCCGAACCAAAAATCCCCTAACAGCCCACTCTGTATCACCTTTGGGCTGGGACCAAGTAATTACAGCTCTGAAACTAAAGACCGATTTCTGAGAAAGTTGCAAAATTCAGTAAGAGGAGGGAGGTGGGCAGGGGAGCTGGAAAATAGGCAAGTTAACTCCTGTGTCCCAAGAAAATTTCTGCATCTCATATGAATATCTGCTGCAGACTTGGGAAATGTGCACAGGAAAAATGGATCTTAGGATGCAGAGCAGAAGGCAAAGGACCTCCCCCAAACCCTCTGATTTTTCAGTAGCAGATAAGCAAATAAATGAACCCCAACTTTCCACAGGTCAGGAACACCCTGAGGAACACCCTCAGGAACGTTCTCCTCAGGGATGGCTATTTTGCTCTTAATTTTCTACTTCTCACTTCAAGATGTGCTCAGTGACAGAACTGCTCTAACTCAGCCTCCAAAAATGTGTGCTTTGGAAAAAAGCATTTTTCCATATTCACCGTCTGAATGAGTCATCTTCCTTCTCATATTTTTTGCATTGAGCAGAACCCATTCTTGAAAAACATTAATCTGAAACTTTAAAAGCTTTGAAAAGCTTTTTAACAATTGGTGAAACTAGAAACTTGGCCTGAAGAAACCAGTCCCAGTGTGGTGCATTCAGCAGCTGCTCTGAGGGCACCTCAGCCCGTGGCTGGCACAGCCGTGCGGGGAGGACACAGGGAGCTGGTGGGTTTGGAGGGGGGTGCTGCATCAACTAATGTAAATAAATAATAACGGAAAACAACTTGAGCAAAATCATCATTCAGCCCAGAAAAGCTTATCTGGAAACAGAGAACTTCCACCAATTCTTGGGCCAGAGGCGAGATATCCTGCGAGGGTTAAACTCAAGCCTTGCTATTTTCTTTCTTTGCTCTCTGAAGAATTCTCCTTTGGGTACAAATTTCCTTTGCTTGGCCTCAGCCCAGAGGTTTATAAATTTACTGTTTGAAAGTCTAATAAAGCAATTTCAGCCATTTTTTTGGAGTTATCTGAAAGTGAAATAATTTTCCTGACTTAAAACATGCGGATGTTTTGCTGCTCATGTTGCTCAAACACGACCCAACCGTACAAAGCAGAACTTTCTAGCTGACTAACTCCTGAAGGCAATCCAAACCTTTTAATGACTTGAAAAACCCCACACAGCTAAAATAAAAGCACTGTAAGCAAAACATTTTTAAGCCCTGGGTTGTGTGTAGGCGAAGCAGTAACGTTTGGGGCAGAGCCTTCCATCAGCACCAGGAATCCGCAGCCCCTCTGCTCCAGATGAACTCCGGCAGCTCGGCAGGAGGAAGGAGCCGTGATCCTGCAGGGATCAGCTCACAAAGGAGCCTTTCAGCTCCACAACATAACTTTTTCTGTTGGATTTCTTTTTTATTTTATTGGTGTGTTTTGGGGAGGCGAAAGGGGAAGGAACACAGCCTTTTCCTTTCTTCCGTGATAAAATGTAGTGAGGAAATTTCTTGCCTGCATTTCTGGGTCTTTGCAGAGCCCTTACATGGGGATTTCCATGCCTGCATCTTGGCTTTCAGAGGAAAGCAGAATGGGAACTAAACCATCCTGATGTCCTAAACCAGAGCTGCCTCAGCCCTTTGCACTTGCAAACTGCCAGGAGATCAACTGCTGCCTGAAATTCTCCAGTCAATGCTGAGCACCACAGGGAGAGCTCAAACTAAGAAAATGCCCCTTTTTCCAATATAAACTCCCTTGTTCTTGAAGACAGACAAGAAAAGAAATCATCCTAAAGAACACAGGTCACCTCCAACACAGCTTGTCTGCCATGGAGAGCTAGAGAGGAGGCAGGTGAAGTTATATTAAAAAAAAAAAAAACCCAGAACATTTCTCAAAAAAATGCTCATTGCAAAATAAAACATGATGTTGCAAGTGCAAGACTGTTCATGTGGAACTGAACAACTCCAAGGATGAGAAGACATTTAAGTTCTGCACTGGGTGGACAAGGACGGACCCAGTGCACAAGCAGAAGGAAACAGACCTTTCCCCCATGCTGGCCATGAGCTCTAAGCCCCAGGCTCCCCTGCCACAGCCCCACAGCGGGCCCTGCACACAAAAACCAGCTCAGGAATAACCCAGGTCAAAGCAAGAACAACTGGAGACCTCAAAACCTCCCATCCTGGGGCCAGGTGTTGTGTCACTGAGGGGTGACAGTGGTGCTGGACAGACAGATGTTTTGTTCTGCCCCAGAGGTCCAAACCAGGCCAGCTCTAGTTTATCTGCTCTCCCCATGGGCTGAACCTTTTGTATCACCTGCTCTGTCCACCTGCAGGACCAACCCAGACATCGGCCAAGGCCCATGAGTGGCACGGGAGCCACAGAAGTGATGCCTAAAGGTTTGGAGTGTATTTTGTAGATTTTTAGAATCTTAAAAGTATAGGTTTCCTTGCTCACATATTAAGTGGTGTTAGAAGTTACTAAAGTGATTTTCTCACACATTCTCAGGCTTTCTGAAGGTCATGATGTTTTTCAGAGACACCTGCAAGGTAACGAAATCAAAACAATAGAAGAGCCCCGAAACCCTTCGAGGTGGTCCAGGGGGCGTAGCCTAGGACCCCAATGGGTGGACCACCGAGAGAATTGGAAATTATGATTGGTTATAGATATCTAATACGTTAATTGCTAGGAAGAGTGTAAAAACTGTAACCTTACTGAGGGTGGGGTTCGTCGGGGATTTTTGGATGCAGAGATCCTTGTTGAAACAACACGTGTTTTTGTACGCCCAGCAGAGGCCCAAAGCCTCTGAACTCCCAATGAAGGTATTGTCTGTCTTTCTCCATTAATGTTTTCTCTGAGTGCCTGTCTTCCAGGATTTTAGGCATCACAAGGAAGCAGAGAGCAGAGGGTTGTACAAGGGGAAGGGGTGTGTCCTTCAGCAAATCCCAAACAGCAGGTACTTCTGCTGGATTACCCAAAAAGCCCTGGAAGGAAGCACCTAAAGAGAAGAAAGAGGGGCCTAAGTTTGCTCTCCTATTCTGATGCTGAGCTGGTGAGTTTCCCAGTCCAGCTTTTGGGAAAGGCAGATGTTCCATGACTGATGGGTGGCTCGGGGAAACCACAGATGACACTCAGAAAATCCATCCTGCAAAGAGGGAATGTCAGGTCCTGCCAGTGCAGCACAGCTCTTCCTTTGCCCAGGGAAAAGAAACGGCTGAAGGATTTCAGGATCTGAGCTTCTGGCAGCTGATGAACTGCACTTAATGGGCCAAGAGAGCTCACATTCCAGTGCTTCGAGGAAAGCAGCCCTGGGAGAGCTGGACTGCCAGTGCCTTGGCACTTTATCCGAGTCTCAGACTGGAGATCCACAGTGAGAACATGCAGAGTGACACCCCCAGTGCACTGTCACCACCACGTTATCCCACCTTGTCACAATGGGGCAGCACCAGCCACTCCTCCTTGATGAAGGGGGGCAATAAAAGCACCTTTCACACAGGGTTTTCCTCCAGAGAATCCTTCCTTGTTTTCCTGAGGCATCCTGTACCTGCCCTTTCTCTTGCACGTTATTCCTCTGCACTCAGGTCACACACTGTCCCACTGCTTTACTTGCAGCTCAGGATCTGTCCCTGAGAAAAGCCCACTGACAGAGCTGCATCACATTTGCAGGTTGATTTCTTGCTGAAGAATAAACATCTAATTTGAATTTTTATTGTCTTAAGGCAATGCAAATGCACTTTAAATGTTGCTATGACATGCATCCATTTACAGCAACATAAAACATTTTCCAAGTATCATAAGTATATATAAATTCTGCTTCTCCACCACTGATGGGAAAATTACTGATAGATTTCCATTTTCAAAATTTTGAAAATTTCCATCTTCTACAGCTACAAATGACAAAGGATTTGAGTAAAGTAAAGTTGTATCTCCACTGAGTTCCTGTCAAAACTATGGATATCAATTGTACAGGTTGATGCACCCAGATAATTTAATATATGGCTTAATTTCATTATCAAAACATAACTAAGTATAAATCAATTGGATCACACACTAGGATGTGATATGCTAAAATTCATGCCAAATTAAAGATCCCGTAGTGCTTGGGGAAGAGAAGTAAAATAAAAGCAATGCTTGCCCCAGATTTCAATACTGCAAGAATTATTGCAAAACTATTGCAATGCTGTGATATAATGGTAAAGCATCCCTATTATTTTAGGGTTTTTTTTCCTTGAGCTGCAGAGTGAAACAACTTGGTAGTTATATTTCAAGGACTTCCAGGAATTTTGTTGGTATTTAGAAAAGAAATACCAGTAGTGAAAAACAATTCAGTGTATATTAAGGGCACAGAGGCAGCTCTGTGATACTGAACAGCACGTGGGGAATATGCAGCAAAGGGACGTGTGAGAGACTGGGACAAACTGAGCAGTTAAGGACACGGTCCCTTCTCAGCTGGGCCTGTGCTGACTTCTGAGAGTTTATGCACTTCAGATTTAATATTGCATTAGCCTTCATTATCCTTGGATTTTCAGACTTTTCACTGGGAGTTCCCTTCATGCTTCTTTAGACATTCCAGGTGTACTAACCTTGCTGGATATAACTGAGGAGCTAAAGCAGATGCTCCTGCCACCCTGACACACAAACTTCAGTGCTCACCTCAGGGGACAGAAACCCCCTGAAAGGCTCAGGAGCTGCTTTTCAGCCTCTGTTGTTCTGGTATTTCAGATAAGCAATTCTCCAAATCCTGCAAACTGGTACAAACCACCACAAACTTTCACATTTCTGCAATTAAGCAACATTGGATTGTCCAGTCTTACAGAAAATGCAAATAAAGCCATTCCTTACTACGCACGAGACATTTCAGCCACACAGTGCCTTTGGGAAGTGACCCCAGCTGCCAGCAGGGGCACGGAGGAAGCTCATGGAGCATTTTGATTTTAACATTAAAACCCAGCAGTTGCAATGCACATATCTGACTGTATATGCCCCATCCTGACTTATCAGGGATGGATGCGACACCTGGCTGGGCTGGGGAGATGCTGCGCATGCTCTGGCATCACTTGGGATCTGCCAGGAGGAACTGTGGGATCTGCAGCTCCCCCAGCACACAACAATGTCCCTGAGAGTCCTGTGCAGTAAATACTGTACCAACCACAGGAGCTGCTCCTGAGCTTGGAAGAAATATCACTGGAGTAGAGAGACACAAAGCTGAGACAGCCCCAAAGTTTATCCTGTCAGTGGGCCACCCCAAAGAAGCTTTATTGGTGACCAGGGAAGCAGCAGAGAAACCTTCAAGACCTTCCTGAAAATAGACATAAAATCACAGAATATCCTGAGCTGGAAGGGACTCACAAGGATCATCCAACTCCTGGCTCTGCACAGACACCCCAACAATCCCACTCTGTGCCCCAGAGGATCATCCAAACACCCCTGGAGCTCTGGCAGCCTTGGGGCCGTGCCCACTGCCCTGGGGAGCCTGGGCAGTGCCCACCACCCTCTGGGGGAAGAGCCTTTCCCTGAGATCCAGCCTGACCCTGCCCTGACACAGCTTCCTAGTCCCTGAACCTGCATGTTACCCCAGGATTCCCAAAGATCTGAGCAGGAGTGAGATACCTCTGTGTGCTCGCACATGGGTCTGGAAACAGTTGTAATACTTGTATTTCTTCCCACATATTCCACACTCATAAGACCCTGAAAAACAAGACAGAGAAGAAATACATCACCATATTAGATCAGGAAAACCAGCCTCTCTGCACACTGATCCATACACCGGGGGCAAAAGAATGCAGTGTGCAGCAAAGTCATTTTTTGAAGGTTCATGGAGATAAATGCAGGAAATCACTATCCCAGACTCTATTCTTTCTTCAGCCTTATTTAACATTCCTTGGCATATTACCCTGAACTTACATTTTCAGAGTATCTTTTCAACTTTGCTAACGTGAAAGTGCCACTCTTAAAATAGCCTAACTTATAATTTTATAATAATGACTAATGTTTCCTATGGACAGAAATAACCTTGAATTACTTTTCAGTAAGTTCCTAGTAGCTGGGAAAAAAAGCTTTTCAACTGAAAAAGGAAGGCAATATGTTATCTTGAAGCAAGGAGTTTTCAAAATTTCTCAAGAAAAGCACAATGTACAAATTTCCCAAGAAACCCACAGAGATTTGGTAAATATCCACCCAGAGGAAACCAAATAGATACAAATAGAACTTTTGCCCTTTTTAAGGAAAAGCACATGACCACAGTAGTCTCTCTTCTCAATTTGTGTCTCTAATTCCAGAAAACACACATCTGCAAACAGTCATTTGAAATGAAACCAGAGGAGCAGAGCTGGGAGAACCATTTGTAGTGATGAAATTATGCCATGGATTTCAGCTCTTCTGCTTATTGAACAGGCAGACAGAAATTTCCTCAGATTTGTTATTTCAGTTGACTCAACCTCTTTTTTCCCCACTTTAGTGGACAGGCTATAAATCCACCTCCCAAGCTCTCATTTGCACAATGCATTGCGTTTCTTAGCTGTCCACCAGCAGCTATTGAACTGGGTTCCCCTCAGTGCTCTCTGGGAGGGCAGGAGCAGCACTTACTGAAGAGGAGGTGAGAGAAAACTGGGCTGAATATGATTTGGTGTGAATGCAGAGTTTCATTTCCTCACACAGCCTTGAAACAATCCTTTCCTGACCATGCCAAACAGTAAAACTCAGAGATGAGCCGTAAGCAAGAACAAAACATTCACACACACCCCCAAATAAACATTCCCAAACAGAGAACTTACCTGGCGCTACTCAAAGTGAGCTCTTGCCAGGGACAAAATCAAGGTGTTGTTTGAACATGTTGTACCCAGGGTCCTTTTTCCCTTTCTCATGTCCTATTCTTACAGCTTGGGAAGAAAACAGCCCTGCTTTCAGTCTGTAATGGCCCTGAATTCCCTGTCCATCACTGCTGGCATCACTCAGGAATGTCTTGTGAGCTTGAGAGACTATTTTGTCACTGATGCTGAAAGAGGCCATTCGCTGCAGTCGGATACCCCAGAGCACACATCTGAGAGAACACTCAGACCCACTGATAGCACAGGCAGTTCGCTGTGTCTGATCTGCTCCAGAGCATTTTTATTACCACAGCTCACTGTATTTTATATCCAGATACACATACATGGGACAGTCATCACCTGTGGTCACTCCACACAGCCCTTCCTAAGTGAAATCCTGGATATCAGCAAGTCGGCAGCACCTGCCAGCTCTCATTTTCCATGCTCAAGGACTGATTACATTCATGTCCAGCCTTCCAAATTCTTTCCTGAAAACTATTCCAGCTGGAGCCCCAAAGCCACGCACCCACCAGATGAGTGCACTCACCCTCACCTGGACCCTGAAACCAGGACCCCTGGGCACAGCTGAGGGTTAGC
This sequence comes from Sclerurus mexicanus, assembly GCA_013396755.1. Lineage (NCBI taxonomy): Eukaryota > Metazoa > Chordata > Aves > Passeriformes > Furnariidae > Sclerurus > Sclerurus mexicanus. Next base: position 93,381 of record VWZF01004670.1, on the reverse strand, counting down.
TGAGCCACCAGCACAACGTGAGTGATGCCCACCCACTTCCAAACACAGTGCTGGCTGCACATGGAGCACTGGAAGAAGTTGGAACCAGTCCAGAGTAGGCCACTAAGTTGATCACAGGGCTGGAGCCCCTCTACTCTGGATCCAGGCTGGGAGAGCTGGGAGTGTTCACCTGGAGAAGAGAAGGCTCCAGGAAGACCTGAGAGTCCCTTCCAGTGCCTAAAGGGGCTCCAGGAGAGCTGGAGAGGGACTGGAGACAAGGCATGGAGGGACAGGGCAAGGGGGAATGGCTTCCCACTGCCAGAGGGCAGGGTTAGATGGGATATTGGGAAGGAATCCTTCCCTGTGAGGGTGGGCAGGCCCTGGCACAGGTTGGGCAGAGAAGCTGTGGCTGCCCCATCCCTGGAAGTGTCCAAGGCCAGGTTGGATGGGGCTTGGAGCAACCTGGGCTAGTGGAAGGTGTCCCTGCCTATGGTCAGGTCCCTTCCAATCCAAAGCATTCTATGGTTACATGAGTGTGTGAAAATAGGTCAAACAGTGAGGAGCTCTAGGTTGAATTTGTTTCCCCATTTTTCTCATATTTCCCCCTTCCTCTGGATATAGCCTATGGCACATCAATGTGTCTGGTTGTGCAGAAGTTCTCCAACAGTATCACCTGTCCAGGTAACTGCAGTGCCTTCCCTCTCCAATGTGAACCCAAACGGTGCTGCAGCCATTGTGCAGGGGTTGTGCTGGAAAGCAAGGGCAGGAACTGAGGCAGGAGAGGTACCACGTGTCCCTTGGCTTTTGTGCAGATGCCCTGAAGCACCCAGGACTCAAGGGCAACCTGGGAAAGGCTGGAGTCAGCTTCAAGGGGGGCATCTTCACCCACTTCCTACCCATGGATGGGCAGAGCTCCAGGAGGACAGTGAGTGTGTGGATTGTGTGAGGGGGGCGTGTTACAGACCTGAAGTCCTGCAGGCTCTGAGAGACAACTCAGCAGCCACAACTGTGTGCTCAGCACACAGATCCTCACAGCAGAGAGAGGAGGGGTGACTTGTCACAAAAAAAGTGTTATTAGAGTGGAGGAAAGACGAAGTGGAGGCAAAAAAAGATAGCGTTGTGTGTTAAGGCCCTGCAAAGAACACGCTCCTGTTCCTTGGACACCACCATGGCCATGGTCTGTCTCAGGCTTTGTCCACATCAGGATGTGTCATGCAGGTTGTGGTAGGAGGGGAGATGGGGAAGGTTTTTGGTTAGTTTGGTTTTTGGTGCCAGGCTTTTCCTGAGCCTCGCAGCTGGAATTTGGGCAACACACCTGTTGCATCCAGTGCTTTCCCTTGCTCCCTGATCCCTGGTTAGACTTTCACATCCTTCCATCACATACCGGCCGTGTATCTCAATGCATGGTCAAAAATCCAGGTCCCTGAATAGCGCTTTCGTGTATATCCAACGGGAGAGCCACGTTCCACTGCTTTTCCATCTAAATTGTGCAAAAAGAAATCAGAAAAAAGCCCTTGAAGTGGATGCATTTCCAAAGAATAATGATGGCTGAAGCCTATTAAAAATTTCCAAGACCCATCTGTCCCTGTGGCTTGCTAACAAGATGTCAGAGGTCACGCAATTTCTTAAGGCTTCTGCAGCACTATTTTACTTGACTAGGGAGAATCCAAAATGCTCTTGAATTGCTTATGCTGAACAGCTCAGAAACTGAGAATCAGCACCATGGCACGAACCCTGTGCATGTGAGACTGAGAGTCTCAAAGCAGAAGGATTCACTCTTCACTGTCTCAGAAACATTTCTGATTGAATTCTTCTCTTGAAAAGTCCTCTCCAAAATGTTTCTTGTAAAGCACAGCCCAGACTGAGACCTTAAGTAGTCTTGTATAAACCTCCTGATCAGCTCGCTGATGACTTAGTCCAAAACGCAGACCGATGGTATTCCCAACATTAGGAAATGATCCTCATCTGACAAACAGTCTCCCCCCCCCTTCCTCCCGATTTATAACACAAGTGCCATTTGCTTTTCCTCTCTTCTCCAGGCAGCTCCATGGAGGGACTTCTCTGCCCCTCTGCCCTGACATCCCTGCCCTGAGAAACATCCCTGTGCTGGGGCTCTTCAAATGACCCTGGCCCGGGGCCAGGGCATGAGGCTTGCAAGAGGAAAGAAGAAAAGAATAAGAAATACGGCATCTCTGAGCTGTGCAGGGCAGGAACACCCTGGGGACAGGGACACCCAGGGGGACCATGGGGGTACAGGAGGGTGCAGGGTATGAGAGGGGGATCCACAGTAGCAGCATCGACTGCTGACTTGGACCCAGGTAAGAGCCAACCCCTCCATTGGCTTTCTCTGCTTGGGATGCCAAAGGGGGATCCCATGGGATTGCAAGAACTGTGGAAAAGCAGCTGAAAGGGAAATGGTCCAAACCCACAAAGAGCATCAGCTCTTCAGCTGGGGGACTGTGGCCACTGTCACCATCCATCCTGCTCCACTGCAGCCACTTCCAGGCACCACAGGGTCTGGGCTGCTCCAGAAGGATGGAAGCAGAGTCTGGAGAAGTCCAAAGTGCTGCGAGAGACATGAATGTGTGAGCAAACAGGAGGCAGCAGACACAAGGCCTAATGCGATGAAAACACTGCAAGGGAAGAGCAGCAACTAAGCTGGGAATCCCTGTTATAAATTGCTCCAAGTAACAACTGAAAATATAAATATAGCAGGCTCCTGAGGAGATGTGACTCAGAAAAGAGACGTAAATCTTGCAGTGTGTATTTCAGCCAACTCCTGAGGCTGAGCCCTGCAGGAAAGCTGTCCCTGGGCCACGTGTGCCCTGAGCTTGCAGCACGTCCCCCGTTTAACCAGCACCCCCTGAAAGGAGACAGTCTGGGGGGCAGCAATTCCACGCGGAGGACAGGGATTCATTCACACCCAATTCACCACTTCATCAGGAATTGCTATAAAAAGCAACCACTTTCAACACCTCCAATCTCAGCTTCCCCAATGAAGCTGAATAAAATCCTACCAGAGCCTTGCCTGTCTGCACAGCGGAAATGATTTAGACACAGGGCCCTCGATCACACCACGAGAAAGGCTTCAGGGAGAAAAGCTCCTGGAAGTGCTGGTGAGCAGCAATAGAGAGCACAGTCTTTGCTGGGAGTCAGGAGGCACCGGTGGCATCAGCACGTCACACCTTTGGGCTGGTCCAGCACAGCAGCTGAAATGGCCAGAGGGGCAGAGGGTGCAGGATCAAAGGGAGGGGATTGTCCCACTCTGCTCTCCACTGGGGCAGCCTCACCTGCAATAGTGGGGCAGTTCTGGGCACCACAATGTAAGAAAGATATTAAGCCCTTAAGAGAGTGCTTAAAGGACAGGGAAGATGGTTCAGAGCCTTGAGGGAAAGTGTGTGAGGACACTGAGGGCACTTGGGGTGTTCAGCTGGAGAAAAGGAGGTGGAGGGGAGACCTCATTGCAGGAACAACTCCCTGGGGAGGGGCAGAGGAGGGACAGGCTCTGATCTCTGCTCTGTGTGACAGGGACAGCACCCAGGGAATGGCTGGAGCTGTGTCAGGGCAGGGTCAGGTGGGATCTCAGGGAAAGGCTCTTCCCCCAGAGGGTGGTGGGCACTGCCCAGGCTCCCCAGGGCAGTGGGCACGGCCCCAAGGCTGCCAGAGCTCCAGGAGGGTTTGGATGATGCTCTGGGGCACAGGGGGTGACTCTTGGGGATGGGCCTGTGCAGGGCCAGGAGCTAGATTGAATGGTCCTTGTGGGTCCCTTCCAACTCAGGATATTCTGGGATTCTGTGATGTTTCTTGCGTGAGTTACCTCAGTGTCTGCAGCGATGGAAATGGTGCCTGTGTGCTATTTCTGCAGGGGGATGGAGGGGACCAGACCTGGGAGAAAGAAGGAAACCAGAAGGAGCTGATATCTCAGCACCGTGGTCTGTCCACACAGAGCACAGGATTTGGTGGCCAAACAGGAAAATTCTTTAGCCACCTCCCCAACAAACAAGAGTTGTGTGAGCGGCAGATAAAGAGGCGCTTCCAGGGCTCTTCACAAAGGAATCAGCCACCACCTCAGGACTGCCCATCACCTCAGAACTGAGGGGGCTTTAAAGAAACCTAGCACCGGTCTAGAAACTAACCAGTATGATGTGTGTTTCATTTGAAAAGGCCCTTCCAGACAGAAGTTCTCCAGTTATACAGCCTTCAACCACCACTTGTTGGCATCTATCTGTCCCTCTCCACACAGTGCCTGTACATTGAACCATGTCCCACCTCACACCAGCCTGTCCCCAACCTTCTCCATGGGGACAACATAGAATCATAGGCTATCCTGAGTTTGGAGGGGAGAAGGGACCCACAGGGGGTCCAGTCCAGCTCCTGGCCCTGCACAGACACCCCAACAATCCCACCCTGTCCCTCAGAGTGTTGTCCAAACCCTCCTGGAGCTCTGGCAGCCTTGGGGCCGTGCCCACTGGCCTGGGGAGCCTGGGCAGTGCCCACCACCCTCTGGGGGAAGAATCTTTCCCTGAGATCCCACCTGAGCCTGCCCTGACACAACTCCAGCCATTCCCTGGGTCCTGTCACTGCTCACAGGGAGCAGAGATTGGAGCTGCCCCTCATGAGGACCTGCAGACCCTGCTGAGGTCTCCCCTCTGTCTCCTCTTTGCCAGCTGAACAAACCCAGTGGCCTCAGCTGCTCCTCACTGCCTTCCCCTCTAGTCCACCCAAGTCAGCCAACAGCCAAAGCCCCCTCCCCACTGCACAGCAATGCAGCAACCTCAGCAGGAAACTGTTCTCAGGGGAGCTGCTGCCCAGCCAGAAGCTGGGGGGAGAAGGGGGCCCTACACAGCAAACACCTGACCTGCAGATGTTTTCACCAAGGGCTGGTGGCCATGGCTGAAGGAGAAGCTTCCACTGCTTCCCATCAATGGTCCTATCTCCACCTCTCCCTCCCAGTGCACCAGGGATGTTTTCAGGGTTGACCAGGTAATGATCAGCCTCTCAAGAGGCACAAAACCTCGGAGAATACACTGAATATTTCCTCCAAATGTTAAATTTTTTAAGTCAGGAATAGTTATGGAGTTCTTAGGCTTTCCCTAGATGTTCTGACCCTGCACAGACAGCAGTGACCTCCCACCCTGCTGTTTTTGGTGGCTGTCCTGTGGGGGAAAGGAGGACAGGAAGAACAATGATGCTTCAGAGACAACCCCCAGCTAAGGACAGCTCCTGGGTTTCTTTCCAGCAGCATGGACAATGATCAAGCGAAAACCAGGAGAAAATCCAGCATCAATATCTCTCTTCCCTCCCCCCTGCAAGACAAACCAACCCCAACAACAACACAGGGCAGCTCAAATTAGCTTCCTGCTGAGGCCCTCAAAGGAAACATGGTCCAACTGCTCTTCATTCTTTTTATCAGCAACTGCCTTTGGATCTCAGAGACACTGCAGGGACCTGCTCCAGGTCAGAGACGACAGAGACAAGTGCCAGAGTGATGCCTTGCCAGGTTCCTGCAGGAAGCCTCTTTCCTTAGAGCAGGAGGAGACAGCAGTCTGATGTTCACAGAAAAAAAGAAAAAGCATCTTCTCTTCACAGCTGGAGGTGGGGTGGGGACAAGCAGCACTGTTTTGGAAGGGACACACCACAGCCAACCTAAAGTCAAAATTATTCCCATAACATGACTGGTGATCAGAAAAACAAACAAACAGCAACCTGTAAAACCTGCTTTTGAGCTAAATCTAATTATTTACACAAAGCATCCACATTCCTCAAGGCAGCTTTCCTGAAAACATTTCAGCAGTTTCTCAGGCTTTCCTCCCGATTGCCTCATCTCTGTCAAACACACCACCATCCCTGGGCTCACCATGAACTCTGCAGGTGACTGATGGGCAAGTCATGGAACAGGCCAAAAGAAGATCATCAACTTTTTCTTTCTGATCGCAGCTGAGCCTTTAGGGGTGACCAGATGCAAACAGACAGCAGAAGTTACAGGAGGTCAGTAATCCTGAGAGGACCCTGAGACTGATGTGCACCTTGGCTCTGGGTTGAGTGTCCAGGACAGCTCTCCAGAGCTTTGCCTGTCCCCAGACACAGCCAGGGGACCGAGGGGGTGCCTTATCCCATATCTTACCGAGCGTCTGCTGGTTGCGGACCCCACCTATGACCACGCAGATCTCCGCGGGCACATCTCCCGGCCCATCGCTGATGTTCTTCTTGGAATCTTTGGTGTCGTCCTGCCAGATCACCTCTTCAATGTAGTCATCTGGTACCTCTGTTTTCACTTTCACCTCAGTCATCATTCCAGCCTCTTCACTGGGTGAGGACTGAGACGTCACCGAGTCGGAGCCCTCTGCTTTCGGGCTCCGCGGGCTCTGCTTCAAACACTCCCTGAATGGGGGGAAAAGAGGAGAGAACATGAGTCCTCATTGCCAAGTGCTCGCTTTGCCATCAGCAGGACCTAGGGCAAGGCACCTTTGTTTATGCAGGTTATTTAAAATAAGCATGGGTAGATATGTGTGTCTCTCATACATGGGAAGAAATTGAAATGTAACCAGACAAAAGCAACAAAACCATTTGCTAATAATGAAAATAACCTCAATCATCACAAGCAACAGCAGTGGGACCTGAACAAGGGCACAGACCTTCACCTGGTTGCCAGCAGACCAAGAGCACAGCTCTTGTCAGAACTCCAACAGTTCTGACAGCAGGGATTGCACCAAGACTCGTCTGCGCAGGCAAAAGCAAAGCCATATTCTCCTCTGGCACTTGGGGACATGGGTTAGTGGTGGACTTGACAGTGGTGGATTAATGGTTCAACTTGATGATCTTAAACGTCTTTTCCAACCCAAATGAGTCTCTGATTCTGTGGCATTTTTAATTTGGAGCCATCCCCACATTTGTGCACTCCTCCATTGCATCTTCTCTTTTATCTCTTCAAGTAGCTTGACATCCTGTGATGTTCATATGGCTTTATTTAACATATATGGTGCTGATCAAAGGGGATCATTTGTGTGTGAGGATATTTAGGGAGCCTGTCACGTTACGGACAGACACAACTATCAGGGGTGACAGAAAGTGTGATGGATGGGGAGAGGCAGAGGAGGTCCACTGTGTTCAGAAACAGATTAAGGAAACAGCCTGTGTTTTCATCTTGGAAAGAGAAAGCTGGAAATTCATGGGGAAAATCAATCTATATAAACATTTGAAACCCCTTAAAAAAGGAAACGGCACCTCAAGGCCGCAAAACAACTTCAACAAGCGCTGTGGTGGCAAAAGGCAAAGGGGGATTGAGCGCAACAGACAAGGACCTGGAGCTGGTGGAGTTCCTTTCCCAAGTGCACCATCCCACCACTCTTTAGGGGCTCCCAGTTTTTAATATTGGTTATTAATAAACTCCATCATGCAATACAAAGATAAAATAATTGCTGGTTCAGTTTGTGCAAAAATCAGAAGAATGAACTATATAATGGCTTAGACTATCCAGAAACAGAAAAGACTGTGACATATTTAGGGTCATGTAAGCACTGGGAAAAGCCAAAAGTGTTTGAAAATGTTTTAGGCAGAAGTAATAGGCAAAATACAGTGACAAATACGCTGAATTTATGGATTATCATTAGATCATGCACCAGCAACAGAGAAGGAAATGTTCCATTGCTTGGAACATTGAAAAGTCAGAGTAAAATCTGAATTAAAATGTCAGAAAACCAACACCTGCCATAGGTTCTGACACTGGTTATGGAGCTGGCAGAGAAGTCAAGACACTGCGACTGAAGGTGAAAGATCCCAGTGGGTAATCCTGGGAGGACTGGGATGAGGGAACAGAGGAACCAAGAGAACAATCTCCTGCAGTAATTACTGCCCAGCCTCCTACACAGACATGGAGTTGCTACTTCAAATGGGTCAGTCCCATCCTATCACCAGATATTTTATTGTTCATCTCTTCATCTCATTATGGAATGAAATGTACAATTAATAGCCCTAAACAGAGAATTAGCCTTGACCTGCCTTCCCACTCATTTCCTGCCTCCTCACATACACTCCCTCCTGCTCCCAAAATCATGCAGGGCTTTTACAAGTGAGAAAGATGAATTAAAACAGAGAAAATGTGATCGAAAACGGGACAATCTTTACATAAATATTATCAGATGTCCCAAAGGCCCATCAGTCTCACCCTACATGGAGTGGCTCAGCACCCACCCCAAGGGGCAGGCAGTGAGTACAAAACACTCAGTGATCAGAAAGGGGTGGGATTAATTGCAAATCAAACCAAGGAAGTGTGAAATGCAAAACAGTGATAAAGACAGAAATAGGGTGGATGGGAAAAACTTCACTTCCTCCATGAGGACTCTGGAGGAAGAATAAAGTCAACCAGTACAATTCCCACTGGGAGGTGGAAGGTGGGAGCAGGGAGTGAGAGCCAGCTCTGCTCCCAAGTGAAGGCAAAATACTTTGGTTATTGGTGGTGCAGCAACCTGTACCTGCCAATCCTGGACAAAACCACGTGGAAATCCCTGCAGGAGCCAAGGGATGTGGCATTAAAGGCTGATACAAGTAGCAGCGAGGCAGAGGCTGCGGCTTCCTGAGATTATAAATGGGGTGAGAATGTGAAGACTTTCTGGTGGTGCCCAGCTTTGCGTTGGTCACATTCAAACACAAACCAAGCCAGCACCAGGCCGTGTGCTGTGAGCCAAACCCTGCCCTCCACGTGCCCTGCTCCTGAGCAGAGGCATTGCCACAGCACGCCTGAAATGCTTGCTGTGGGACAGATTTATTAATGCTCTGAAGTTAAACAGGACATCGCTGTTGCTAAAGGTTATGTGTGACCCTTGGAGGGGTGGAGAGCAAAGACTGCGAACTGGACACACCACAGCTGGCTCTGCAAGGCCGGTGGTTGCAGTGTAGTCAACCAGCAGCCGGGAACACGGGCGCACCCACAAAGAGCACCCACGGTGCTCAGCTGGGACACCAGTGGCAGGTCACGCTGCAGCCACACAGACCTGAAGGACTAACCCAATTTTCAGATACAGACACCCGAGATTGACCAAGGAGGCAATTCTGTGGCTGTAGGAGGCCGTGGTGCAGCCAGTCCCCCCCATGCTGCACACAGGCTGAGCACCCTCGTGTTCCAAAGGGGATCAGAAAAGCTGGAGATGGTTCAAAAAAGAGGCACTGAAATGGTTCAAGTCTGGGAAAAGGTACTTTATGACTTTGTGAGACCAAACCACTTCAATCCATTTCTCATGCCAGAAGGGAGACTGAGAGATGATGTGATTGCAGCACATTATCATCTTCATGGGGAGAGAATGCTGTCTTTCCTTAATTTGGCAGGGAAGAGCAGCGTACGAGCTCATTGCTGGATGCTGGAGCCAGTTGAAATGAGGCATAAAATATTAGCATGGATGGTGGTCCACTGGAACAACTGTTTTCCAAAGGATGTTCTCAGGGAGAACAAATCTCCCCAAGTTCTCAAACCCCAAGTTGGGTGTCTGGCTGGCCCCAGGTTACTGGGCTCGGTACAGATGTTCACTGGCCACATTTGGTGGCTTGAAGCTGCAGGAATATATAAACTATTAGACCAGGCCAAGGGACCCTCAAAACCTTTGCCCTTCACACACACTGACTGGATCCATCTCTGCCAAGGAAGTGACTTTCCAGCTGTCTGCCCTTGGGTGGGACCTAAACCTCAAATATGAACTGAAAGCAATTCATTGCCCCATATGTTCAAACTCTGATGTACAGAAGGACCAGCCCCAAATGCTCGAGCAGCTTCTGGAGGATTTTATGGTTCACCAGCCCTGAGAGGACCCTGCTGATCCCACCAAAAACAAGTAAAATCATAAAAAAATAGCACCACTGGATTTGTATACCAGTTGGACACCAATAGAGCCCTTCTCTGTCTTCAGACACTGCCCAGGAGGGAAGAAGGCAGCAGATGTGCCCAGGTTTCAGACAGGGGATGGCTGGATCTCTGCCGTGTCCAGGAGGTGAACACACATCCCCCCGGAGCACCCACCCAGCCCCACGCACTGCCAGGTGCCCACAGAGAGCTGCACAGAGCCACTCCAGCTCAGACCCCAGGGGAAGAGCTTTAAGGTGCTGAAAAGGGAATAAACTACAAGTATTAAGATTTTGTGCCTAGTTTTACATATCTATAAAAATACACACACTGATGTGTGTGTCCATACACACCCACACACAGATACATGCATGCACATCCAAGAAGGGCTGATAGTTGTGTCTCTGGCACATCCCCTGGTCCCACCCAGCTCCTGCCCCTTCTCCCACATGGCCCCAGGATGTGCATCCTCTGCTGACACCCCGAGGTGCTGGTGTTTTATTGCATGAGCCAGATTCTGTTTCTCAGCCCCGAGGGCTCTGTGAGCCAAAATACAGGAACATCCGCCCAAATGCAAACTTTGCTGCTGGCCAGCACCAGGCTGGCACCAGTCCCACTCCACCAGCACACTCCGTGCTCCCTTTTCATGGCAGTTGCTGTTTCCTTTCACAAGGCAGAGCTGTGTTCTCACATTGCTTTTATTAGTTCATATCTTGCAGAGATTTTCTAGCCACTGGCTGATGTCAAGCTGCAGTCAGACTTCAGCTGCAGACTTTCTCCAGCTCAGTGTCCACAGAAAACATTTTGGCTTTGCAGAAAACCTTAAAATAAATGTAATCAAAGAGCAGCACAGAACAGCACTGTCCTAAGCCCTCCTTCCTCCTCCTCCTCCTCTGGATGTGCTACACAGGGGACAGAGGAGCCATAAGGCTCTGATTGATTCAAGGGATGCACAAGAGGCGCATCACCAGCTGCTGCCAGTGGCAGGTGAAGGTGATGGATCCTCCTACCTTCCCTGCACATGGACAACATCTCTCTCACCTCAATCCTTACATCCTCCAAAGGACTGATGGACAGACCATGCAGGAGAACTTGTCTGAACACTATGAAACGAGCCCCTGACCCGTGATGGGATCAACTCTCGCTGATCTCCTGCCAGTAGTGACAGAGACAGTGTCCCCACAGCCCTCTGATCACCTTGTGACAGATAAATCTCTCGTTTTTCTTGTACACTGGCACCAAAAGGCTCCCCAAGCACAAAGGTGGGCCCCTCTCCAGGCCAGGTGGCACAGGGGGTGACAGAGCTGCTGTGCAGATGGCAGGACCCAAGAGAGCAGCACTGACACCCCTGGGAGCAGGTCTGAGCTCTTCCAAAGCTCAGCTGCTGCCTCTGCTGGGGCTGCACAGCTTTGGAGAGGAGAAGGAGGCATTGATGGTGGATGACCACTCTCCCAGCAGGAATAAACATCACTTTCTTGTGGTCTCATGTGAAATGCAGGCAATGCTGCTGATCCTGGAGGAGAACCGGGATCAGTCCAGGCTGCTGCAGCTCAGTTGCTAAGGGGATCTAACTGTCCCAGGGAGCAGGGGGGAGGTGGGTTGAGGGAATGATTCTCATGGGACAGCAGAGTTTGAAACCTCCTTGTTTGGCTGGGGAAAGAGTACCAACACCCTGGAGCAGAATGGGAAAGAAAAGGAAATGAGTGACACTGGAAAATTTCAGGTGGGATGGAGAGGGGAACACACACAAGCCACAGCGGAGCCAGCTTTACTGGGGAGGCAGAGCCAGAGACCACAGCCTCCACCACGCATGGCACACACCTGCTGATCCCTGGGAGGGCACCCAGTGAAGCACCATTTCTTCCCCAGCCCTTTGGTCCATGGATGTTGCATCCCTTGCAAGCCCATGAGACTGCCTGTGCTCAGTGTTGTGCTGTTTTGCCTCCCCTGCTTCTGAGCAGCACAAAGAGCCTCCAGTCAGAGATGAAGCAGAAGGAGGTCTGGAATACACTTCTTCTCCAGAAATTCCCCGAGACAGTGACAGAGAACACCCTGTCTGGGGGAGGGAAGAAATCAGGCCCCGGCACTGCCGTGTCCACACCTGGTTCGTTCCTGTCCTGTTGCAGCACTGCTGGAGCTGAGGCACAACTGCTGGAAAGGGTCAGAAAGAGCATGAGGAAGAAAAGCAAGGAACTTTCAGATCTGCAGATGCCAAAGCTGGAAGCAGGTCTTACTGGGTTGGCTGTGGGCACATGGGGAGAAAAGGACTTGTAGTTTTCAGGACATCAGCTGAAGTCCAATATTGGCGCAGGGTCCTGGCAGCTGAAGGACTCCTCAGCCTGTACCAGGAGGTGCCCCCAGGGCTCAGAGCTCACACTGTGCCAGCACAGAGACCAGCCCCAGCTTCTGAATCGCTGCAGGGCACTGCTGGGGAACACACTGGGACCAGTGATGGCCAGAGCCTCCACTTGGTGGAGACAGCAGCGCACAGGAACCAAGGGAGAACCTGCCAGAGGCATCTCCCACTGCTGGGTCCCTCAGCCATCCCTCTCCTGGTGGCTCTGAGCACAGTCCCCAGCCTCACATCAACACATTTCTGAATGAAACAATGCGGTTTTAGTGTTCAAGTGTGGCATTCCAGGAATCAGCTGCAGTTCCCTCTGCATTTAACATCCATGGCACAATGTTCCTGGGAAGAAGACATTCTTCAATGACAGCACTGCCTGCACAGGACAAAAACTGCTCAGAGAAATGAGACCAGGGAGGAGCAGAATGCACAGGCACCCTGGCTTAACCCCTACCTCCTTCCACAGGGTGCACCTCCTCCATGCCTTTGACTCTTCCTGGGCAATACCAACCTCCTTCACTGTTTCATGTCTTGTCTCTACTGAACTGTGGGCCTTGGCAATCCAAGAGGCTCTTCCTTGCCGAGGGGAGAAAGCAGAAGCCTTGGGATCACACTCTGCTCCCACCGTCGCTCAGAGCCGTACCTGCTTGCTCCGACAGGTGAGGTCCTGTTTCACTTTCCAGAACAGACTCTATGGATTTGCAACATGAAAGAGGCAAACAAACATTGCACTCACATGTATCACTGCTCTAAGTAGGCCACACAGCCAATTACTGTATTACCAGCTCTGCCTTCTCACAATGCTCATTTCAACATTGCTGCCTCCTTTGATCAGCAGACTTTCATCTTCCGATGACGTTACGGCCACTTTCATGTCAAACACAAGTGTGTGAAGGCAGAAGAGATTTAAGGAGGCCTTAATGAAGACTCATTGTGGGGAACTGGAAAGGCAGGGGTAAAAATGTGTTCCTGGGACCATTTAGGTACAGCTTCCTTGACCCTACAGCCGTGGTGGTTCGTGAAGGCCTCGGGCTTTAGCTGAGATCAGTGATGCAGCACAACAGCATTTGCCAGGTGTTTGCCAGCAGTACAGTTCTGGCTCTGAAGCTGAGCAGCCTGGTGATGCCTCACCAGCAGCAATGCCAGGGCAATGCCAGGAGCCCTTCCAGAGGGAAGGACAGAAAGGAGAGGGCTGGGTGCTCACACCGGCCACCTCTGCACGGTAACGTGGCCCCTTCCAGCTGTTCTCCTGTGGAAGGAGGAGAGGAGAAGGCAGTGAAGGCTGAAGGACTGCAACGTGGTGCTGTTTCCATCTCTGGAGATCGTTTCTCTCTGGCTGTGAGGAGCAAAACCAGCGATGAGTGAAAGCAAAGGGGGCCCGTCAGCTGCTGCAGCCAGAAGAAACTCGCGTTTACAGTTTGCTTTTTCTGATCTGGAGTAGCATCCTCATAAATAATGAAAGTGACTAAAAGCTACTTAAAAAACACACACTCCTCCCTTATGAAAGAATGAGAAAAAACTCCAATTATAAAAGGACATTTCTTCCAGCTAGGAATAATTTGTCATGTAATTCTCTGAAGACAGCAACAGAAACATGCCTGCTCGGTGCTCCCTTTGAGTGATCTGTGATTGCATGTGTACTCAGATGGCTCCTAATGAGGCTATTTTTACAGCACACATCCTGCTGAGCTTTTGGGGAGGGGCAAAGTGAGATCAGGGAAGTATCAGCCCTCAACATCAGCTCCTCCAAAGGAGAAGAAAAGGAAGCAAATGTGGAGGAGGACACACCGCTCTGAACCAACCTACAAACAGCGCTCTTCCCCACACAGCAAATGTGGAGCATCTTTGGGTTTCTCTGGACACCTCTCAGGATGGGAAAACCACATCACTATTGCCTTGATGATGTCAACGATGGCCAAGTTGGACAGGGCTTGGACCTGAGTCTAGTGAAAGGTGTGGAAGGTTGTGGAATGAGATGGTCTTCAGGGTCCTTCCAACCCAAACCACTCTGTGGTTCTGTGGTGACACCCACGTCCCCCTCGGCAGAGGATGGTGTGTGCCCAGCTAAATACTGAAACGCCCTTTTGTGCAGTCCTTGCAATGCCCTGGGGGTCTGCAGCACCAAAGAGGTGCAGGAAGGACTCAAACACAGTCATGAGGGCTGTGCAGTTGGCCCTGAAGGAACATGCTCTGCAGAGCCCACCAGGACACCATCATCAGTGGGATGTTCCAACTTGTCTTCTGCAAAGTTGGCTCATCCCATGCCAAATCAAAAGGCCTCAGCTGTCAGAAAGCAAAGGAAGCAAAAAATGGGGAGGCAAAACTGGGCTCAATTTACAGACGTCTGCCGTGGTTTTACAAGAACCAGAAGGTTCCTGTCATGACTGGAGCTATGGGAAGTAGAACAGACAGAACAGATGGAAATGAACTCTCGTTTTACATGGAGATGATGAAAGCAGGACAGAAAAGGAGAGATGTAAATTGAAAATCTGCTTGTCTGATAAAGGAGTTGTGGTGCCCTTTCCACCCCATCCCCACAGCTCTCATTTGTTCCCTGGGGTGGCCCAGGGGCTGAGCCATGGGCCTTCCACCAGGAGGAGGGACGGGATGGGTCAGGAAGCAGAGGAACTGCCTGGTATCCTCCACTGGGGACATCTCTTCTGCAGACATCACCAGGCAAGAAGATTTTCAAGTTCAGGGTTAAAAGAGAGAAAAGACAGGAGCTGTTTTTCCAGTGTTACAGTTGAGCACTTTTCTTCACTTTGCTTCCCGTGTCCAGACCTCCAGCCCAGCAATCAGATGTTGCCTTGAAGCTTGAAAGGCAAAGAGACTGACTCACCCTGCTCCCAGAGCAGGGTCACAGCTCACAGAGATGTTCCTCTGTCAAAACTACCTCTGCAGCCTGACCAGGCCCCTCTTCCAGAGAGACTTTCTCAATTTTGATGTGTAAAGTGCTGGAATAACCCCACATTGCTGGGTCCCTCCTCTGAGTGACCATTTTCTGAAACAGGCACTGTACTTCCAGTGTGGAAACTGCTGCCTCTGGTCATCAGTTGGCTGGAAAAGGAATCCTCTTACTGGAATCTCCCCTCCATAGGAGAGAAGGAGCCCTTCTGCTGTCTCTTGAATGAAGCAAAGCAAACACTTCCTTAATGTAACTGTGTGCGCAGTAAAAT
Organism: Sclerurus mexicanus; assembly: GCA_013396755.1. Lineage (NCBI taxonomy): Eukaryota > Metazoa > Chordata > Aves > Passeriformes > Furnariidae > Sclerurus > Sclerurus mexicanus. The sequence continues at coordinate 78,050 of VWZF01004670.1, read as the reverse complement.
ATCCCTTCTAATCCTTGACCGATCCGTGAACATTTTGGAGCCCATCCACATTCCAAACAACGGATACCCAAGCAGGACCAAGTGTGCCACCAGCACTCTTGGCAACACCACGATGGCAGCACACGCTGGTGCCAAGTCTGGAACCCAAATTTGCACTTTGTCACAGAGTGGGGCCAGTTCATGGTCACTCGTGTTCCATCAGAAGGTTTCAGTTCTCATCATGATTTTCCAAGGTACCACTGTGAATTCCCAGTGTGGATTTAACCTCTGAAAGCAGAGTTTATAGGAAATACCTGTTCTCTCATGTTCTGATGTTATTTTAGGGAATGGGAGCTCCCTCCTCCATCAGCAGAGTGAGTGAAGACTTGCTGAAGAACAGAAAAGGAGAAAGAGCTGGTCAGAGCTTTTGGCATCTTCCACGTGCAACACACTCTTGAGAAGCTCACGATTTAAGGACTCCAAAGTCTCTGCTACATTGCAGGAGTTGCTGCCACTCTGTACTCCTTTTGCCCGTGGTCCTGTGGCTGTGTCCTTGGGTGATTGGTTGCTTTTCTTTACGAGGCTGGTGGGTCCCCTCTTTGCCATACATGACCTTCTTGGACAGGCTGGTCCTTTACACCCTGACCAAGGATGAAGCTGCAGCTCTCGAGGGGTGTGAGGCCCTTGCTCCAAGATAAGTCCTTGGGCCTGAGGCGACCACACTTTCTGTGCATGCAGAGAAAATCTCCGAGGCACGAGAAGCAGCCTAAGCCCTGTCCCTGTCTGGGACACATTCACATTTTCTGCTGTCTCCCCCCAAAATAAAGTGAAATCAGAACCTGGGACCGCATCTTTCTGAAGGCACAACTGTGACAGTAACTGCCCTTTGGATTTTCCTGGAAGAAATTTGCTCAATAGATGCCAATATTTTTAAGGAGCTCATAAATTTAGAAGGACTTGAAGGCTCTTCAGAAGAGAGATGCCTCAAGGAGTATCAGCACCTGCCTCTGAGGGCAGCGAGCTCTTAAACACAGAGGTAACAGCTTTCAAAACCCCAAAATACCTAATGCAGCACTTGGTGGAATGTGTGCTGTCAGAGCGAAAATCCAGGGAAAACAAACAAAGCAGAATACTTAATTTTCCAGCTCTCTGGATCTAGTAAAACACACAACCTTTCCTCACAGCAAACTCTGCCTCAGGAAGTCTAAGAGGAATTGTGCGTTCGTCCCTCAAGGGACGCTCGGCAGCTCCGAATCCTTCTGAGAAGGTAACTCCAGGACCAAGCCAGGCTGCCTCTCCTCTAGAAATTAAACATTAAAATACAAACCAGAACAATAGTCAGGAGCCACAAAGGATTCCTAAGGTATTAGCAAAACAAATTCCCTTCAGTCCTTATTAGGAATATCTTAAGGATGGTTTGAAGAGGAAAGTCTAACCAAATATAAAAAAAATTTGGCTTATCCAACAAAAACCAGCCACGCTCTCTTTGCCAAAAGCAAAAGAATTCAGTCAGATAAAAAATGCGACACACAAATGATGCAGGTTAAAAACTGAATTTAAGATGATAATGGAATAGCTGCCAGCGTCTTTAAATTTTCAAGCGTGGAAATGCCAACAGAGACAAAGAAATTCAGGGAAAAACAAAGAGAATAGATTAAGCGTTTATTTATATCGGTGAAAGAGCTCTATGTTGCTTGACTAAGAAACAACTGAGGGGGTGAGAACTGAAATGAGGGGGTGAGAATTGCCTGAAGTGGCCACAGGTCCCAACAGGGCCACGAGGAGCCTGTGTTGGGCTGGGCCACCAAAGTGCCGACGGCACCGTGGCACAGCCGGTGATGAACGGGATGAAGAGAGAATGGGAAAAGATGGACAGAAAATGAGACAGAACCTTGGGATGGGGAAAACTCCCCAGCTGGGAGAATACAAGTGAGGTGGCAGCGAGGGATCTCCTGCTGCTGCTGCAGAAACACGGGCATTTAGACTTCTTTGTGGCTTTAAACTCAGAGTAGGTTTAGATGAGATCCCAGGAAGAAACTTCCCTGGGAGGGTGGGCAGGCCCTGGCACAGGGTGCCCAGAGCAGCTGTGGCTGCCCCAGCCCTGGAAGTGCCCAAGGCCAGGCTGGACGGGGCTTGGAGCAACCTGGGCTGGTGGAAGGTGTCCCTGCCCATGGCAGGGGGTGGAGTGAGATGTTTTTTAAGGTCCCTTCCAACCCAAACCAGCAATTATATGGTTCCATGTTCTACTATGAACAAGCTACAAGACTCACACCATTATCAGAACAAGCCCAGTCACCCAGGGGAGGGGGTGACCCAAGAGATTTCCTGGTAGCTCAGCTCTCCTGAAGACACCACAGCTGTCATGTCTTGGTACTTCATGGTTCCAGAAAGGGAAGTTTCTCCTCCTCACACCATCAAAGCTCTCCCAGACTCCAGCATTTGGCAAATGGGTGTAGATTACACAGAAGATATGCCAGTCCTCCGGAGCCGGGATGTGCCGGAGCGCTGTCAGCTGCTTGTACATGGACATTTGACCTTCTTTTGAGTTTCAAGAAAACCTGCCCGGGTTTCCCAAAGCTTCTCTACTGGTCGTGGTCCAGAACTGAACTATCACTGCTCTTAAACTGGCCAGAAGGGAGTTTTGGGGTCGGTGTGTTTCTCTTTGAGGATGGCTGGTGAGATCTCCTCAGCGAGCACCACGGCTTATTAAATTCTTGACTATCAGTAGTTTTCCCTCCTTCTGACACAGGATGAGTCAGAAGCTCTTCACGCTCTGGGAGTGAAAATCCCGCAGGTTGCCTTTTAAAGGGGGAACAATCCAGATTATTTTGCTTCCTGGAAACACTCAGCCCCAGGCCTGTCCCTCCACAGGGGGTAGAGGTTTGGAGGTCCATAACCTCCAGCTTGGGTACTCACAGAGGTTGCCCTCCCCCAGTGCTGGGGGACTGGAAGAGGAGCCTGAGGAAGAGCTAGTGCCATCCCAGGGCAATCCCTTCCTTGGGTGACAGGAGCTGCTGGGGAGGACATGTCCACAAAGGACAGAACAAGGAGTGTGAGGAGGAGAGGGGAAGATGCCACCAGGGAGGTTGGAGAGAGGTGAACTGAGAAGAAGCAAAGTAAGTGCAACCACTTCTGAAGACCTTCTTCTCCCAGGCTCCCCAGGGCAGTGGGCACGGCCCCAAGGCTGCCAGAACTCAAGGAGCCTTTGGACAGCACTCTGAAGGACAGGGTGGGATCGTTGGGGTGTCTGTGCAGGGCCAGGAGTTGGACTGGATGGTCCCTGTGAGCACCTTGCAGCTCAGGAGATTCTGTGATTCTGTGATTCCATGAAGATCACATCTCATCTTCTAAGACAGGGACTGAAACCCCCAGATTACCAAGGCACCGTGGCTTGGCACAGAATATCGGGGAAAGCTGCCCCATGTGAGAGCTGGGAGACCTCCAGGCCCCTTTTCAAAGCACCCCTTGGAAATGCTCCCACCTGCACAGAGCTCTGCCCCCGTGCAGAGCAGCACCCCGAGCCCTCCTGCTGCACCTCCCCGACCCTCCTGGGGCCCTGCAGCACAGCCCTGCTGGCTCTGCGCTGAAGGAGAGCCCCCGTGGCCCCGCAGGCTGCTGCCAGCCCTGCAAAGGCTGGGATCTCACCCCGTTCCGGGAGCACAGCGCACTTTTGCACAGCTACATCTGTGCTGCGAGCGGGTTCCCCGGGGCTGGTGACAGCCCCGGTGCAGACGGGCTGAGCTTCCAGCTGGCTCCGTTCCCTCCGCAAACAGATGCAGCTCCTATATCAGGGTCTGATTTATTCAGCAGGAGTCTCGCACATTAAGTGTAGTTAAGTCTGAAAACAAATCTAATGACTTTAAAATAAATAGCCAACAGAGGACTTGAAACTAAAATTCCTCCTTCCTCTGACACCCGGCATATAAACAATAATAATTATATAAAACCGTGTCTAACACATGACTACACAAGGCTCTGGTGACCAAGAAAAGCACACGCTGCTTGTCAGACATAATTGCACATTTGGTTTTTCAATTATTTCTTGTCAAGATCCAGAGCCCACCATCTGAATGCTGACATTAATTACTGGGAAGTAGTTAGTTTTACAATAGCCTTATGGAGACTCCCAGTGCTCACCCCAAGGCTCCCGGTGCTGTTCCCACACTGCCCTCCCGTCCCACCAGCCCCTCTGGGACTGTCACACACACCCACACCAGTGAGGGACACCCAGTCTGGTCCACCATGTGCAGAAGGGGCTTCTGAAGAAGCTTCAAGAAACTCTCCAGTGGACATCAGCAAGGGAACTGATCCCCAGCCATGGGCTCAGCCCCAGGATGTGTCCAGTACTGGGACACAAGAGAGACATGGACCTGTTGGAAAGAGTCCAAAGGGGCCACTAAGTTGATCACAAGGCTGGAGCCCCTCTGCTCTGGAGACAGACTGGGAGAACTGGGGGGGCTCATCTGGAGAAGGGAAGGCTCCAGGGAGACCTGAGAGCCCCTTCCAGAGCCTAAAGGGGCTCCAGGAGAGCTGGAGAGGGATGTGGGACAAGGGATGGAGGGACAGGACAAGGGGGAATGGCTTCCCACTGCCAGGGGGCAGGGTTAGATGGAATACTGGGAAGGAATTCTTCCCTGGGAGGGTGGGTAGGCCCTGGCACAGGGTGTCCAGAGAAGCTGTGGCTGCCCCATCCCTGGAAGTGTCCAAGGCCAGGTTGGATGGGGGTTGGAACAGCCTGTGATAGGGGAAGGTGTCCCTGCCCATGACAGGGGAGTGGAACAGGAATATCTTTAAGGTCCCTTCCCACCCAAACATCCTCTGATTCCATGAATTTAAGAGCCCCTGCCACTGACTTATCCATCTCCCAGTGGAGTCCCCTCCGAGCCCCCCTGAGCTCCCGACTCTCGGCATCACAATCCCACAGATCAGTGCCCATCATGCACGAAAAAATCCTGCCTTTTATTGGCTTTTAATTTGCTGCCTTTTAATATTGTCGACTGTCTCTTTTTTCCTTGCAAAAGGAAGCAAGAAGCCTCTGATCTACCTTTTCTGGAGTGTTCAAAAACACGCACAGCTTTGTCATGTTGTCTCTTAGTTGTCATCTCCTCCAAGGCAAACAGCCATCTCTCTTCCTGCTCCCTTAAAGGAAGGGCTTTTTTCTCTGCTCCTAAGAATTCTCTTCACCTTTCAAAATGTACTGAGTATTCAGTGAGGTGCAGGAGCCACACGAAGTCAACTGGGGGGGAGAACAGTGAGTGTTCTCTGCCACACGAACACACTGACCCAAAGGCACCACAGCCCAGCAGAGCTGGGGGCGGTGACATTATAAACCCCTGTGCCTGCAGAGCTTTCAACACTTACTTGAAACAGAATAAAATCAATTCAGTACAATAAAAAAATAAAAATAGGATCAGCCCAGTACTATGGTCACCACTTAAGACCAAGCATGCTATAGTGAAAAAAAAGGAGGTGCAGAAAGGTAGTCCCGGCAACTTTATTTTGATTATATTATATTATGTTCTATTTTTTACTGATAAAATTATGTGTTAAAAGCTTCCTCACTACTTAGAATTAGAGAGGGTTTCAAGCAGCAATAACTTTGAAAAACATCTACCCTGTGTCTCCATCCACTGATGACCTCAGAGATTTAGTCAAAGCCACATTTCAACCGTCAACCCCTGAGAGCTTTCTTGAAATATTACATTTGGATTCTGGTTCTATTATTTTTAAACAGACTTAGTAATTTTCCTTTCTTTGACCATGTTTTATTCAGTCAGGTCGGTGATAAAGTGGGATTTGTCTCCACTTTTCTACCCTGTGGAGCACACTGAGGAGCCACCCCCAAACTGGGGAAGAGAAGTCTTCCTCTGCGACAGACACCCAGTGCTCCCCAGGGGTGTTCCATGCCAGGCAGTGATGCCAGAGCAAAAAGCTGCCAGGAATGAGGGTATTTCACCCTGACACCACTGGCAAAGCCAGGGCACTGGGCAGGGACCTCTCCAACCAGGCAGGGACTGAGCACATTTGGGAGAGGATGCACAGCACAGCGGTGGGAGGTGACAACAGAGCAGGCTTTCAACGTGGCAGGACGTGGTTCACCTGAGGACTAAACTTGTGCAGCACTTCCAGGCCCCTGGGGGGACAGCAGGGTGGTCCCTGTGGTTACTGGAGAGGTGGCCACTGACTGTGCAAAGGGGAGGACACAAAATGCCCTTGAGCCAAAGGAGGACGGCAGAGCTGAGAGTAGCACTGGTGCTCACTGGTACTTGCTGGTGCTCCCTGCTGCTCACTGGTACTCACTGGTATTCACTGGTACTTGCTGGTGCTCACTGGCAGTCACTGGTGCTCACTGGTACTTGCTGGTGCTTGGTGGTGCTCGCTGGTGCTCACTGGTGGTACTGGTACTCACTGATACTGGTGGGTGCTCATGGGTGCTCACTGGTACTTGCTGGTTCTCACCAGTGCTCACTGATGCCCATGGGTGCTCACTGGTACTCACTGGTTCTCACTGGTACTCTCTGGTGCTCACTGGTGCTCAGTGATGCTCCTGCTGCACTGCCCAAGCTGGTGGGTGCCCAGGGAAAAGCCTCATGTGCCCCCAGGGTCAGCTGCACGAGCACTGGTGCCCTGCTGGGGCAGGGGGGCTGTGCCAAGCCCCGCAGTGGTGACTGGCAAACCCAGTCTGGGCGCCCTGGGGTTGGTCCTGCTGCGTGCAGGTCACACCGATGCACAGACAGGGACTTCTGCCACCCCACCCCGCTGTCACCACCTGTGCCACGGCAGCCTCTGGGAGCTGCCCAGCCCCCTGTGCTCCTCACTGAGGAGCTGCTGGAGATGATGCCAGGACAGGGTGCAGCCCCCCCACACCACACACAGCACCAAACCGGCTCTGGTTTTACTGGTGTCCCCCTTCCATGCTGGTGTGCCCCATGAACATGCCTCAAGTGCCCAGCTGTGCATCCTCCCACCATGTGATGGCACCTCTCTGATTTTCCCACCATCCTCTCCAGCTCTTTTATTTCCATGCTTTGTTGCAGCCACTCCCCTTCCCAGGTCACACACTGGTGCATCCTGGTGTTGCTCCTGTTTCCTGCCTGTCATCTCTCACCTCCTACATCTCCATCTATTTTTACCACAAAACCTTTTGAACCTGGGAGCTCAGTTTGCCACTTGGCAGACAACCAGGAATTGGCTTGGGGCACACACAAGACCAGTAAATCCCACTGTCACCAAAGCCACGCTTTGCTCTCAGCTCCCACCACTGCTTCAGTGGAAACCCAACCAGAAGGAATTTGTGCCAGGCCAAGGAAGGAAAGCCGCCCTTTCTTCCACACTTTCACAGCTCTGGACTGACTCCACCAAATACGAGATGGAGAAGGATCAAGAAGCACCATCTCAGGTGCATCCCTGCACACCCAGCAAGGTGACACATCCCACAGCATCAGCAGGAGATGGAGAGGCCAGAGCACAGGGCAGAGCCAGCTCAGCACGTCCCTCTCCAGACTGGGAGCAGCAGAGACACCCCGTGGCAGGATCAGAGGGGGCTGGGGTGGCAGGACACCACTCTCCTCTCCTCCTACATGGGAGGAGAAGGGTCTACACCCAACCACATGGCCCAAGGTCTCCCTCCAAGAGCCTCATCCTGCCACGGTCTGTGCACCCAGCACAGGGCTGGGGGCACTCACCTGTCCCACCCCACCCCACACACAAACTGCCCCTTCTTGCAGCCCCCCAAGGCCAGAAGGATCCCTCCTAGAGCCAAAAATAGCTGCAGAGACACTGGGCTCCAACAGCTCCCACTCATCCCTCTCCTGCAGTCACCCAGCTCCCAGATGGAGAACGACACCCAAGCAGAGCCACGCGCACCCACCACATCCCACCCCGGCAGAGAAGACCATCCCTACCTGCTGGAAGAGCTGCTCTGCCCGCTGCTGTTGCTCTCGTCGGCCTAAGACGTGAAGAGAAAAGGCTGTTTAGGTTCAGAAGGACAAGGCTGCTGTGCAGACTCTTCTGCACTCGCACACCAGGGTTTGGCCGTGCTGAGTTCCACACGTGGTGGGACCCATCGGGCACTCGACCCTGGCAGGACTTCAGCCCCAGCCCCACCACGGAGCCGCTTCCAGGGTCCGTTCCCTCCGGTCGCTCCTGTGCAACCAAAGAGTGAATGGGCGAGCCCTCCTTTGCGAAAATGTCCCATTTTCAGGTGGGAGATCAGGCAGAACCAGCCAAATTCTGGGCTGTCCAGGCAGGGGGGCCGGAGGGGCAGACCCGGCCACCTCCCCTCCTTAGCGCCCGTGTCCCGGTGATGTCCCGGTGATGTCCCGGTGATGTCCCCAGGAGCCCCTCCAGGCCAGGAGGGCAGGGCAGGGAGGGCCGGGGTCTCCCCCTGCCTCCTCCCCCGGCTCCTGATGGGAGCCTTCCTTGGAAAGACAATATTATTCCAAACCCAGAAATTTTATTTCTGAATTTGTGCAAATACAAGTTAAAAGATATTAGCTGCATTTCACATTTTGTGCAAATGGCAGAAACAGGCAATTCATGTGCAGCAGGATGGGGGCCAGCCAACGATTTCGATAAAATAAACCCTTTTTTAATTTAAATGCTAATGCACTGAATTAAAATTTAATAACTGAGGAAATTGAAAAGCCGAGCAGGAATATTGGAAATAAATCCAAGCAGAAACAGCTGAAATTAAAAATTCTAGAGAGTGGGAGGATAGCAGCTAAGCTGTCTTATATGATTACATTTTTTTATATTTTTTATTTTTTTCAGAACGAAGGGGGGAAGGAAAAAAATCCTATCTTTGGCTGGCTGTAGGGCAGTAAATCGAGAGTGCTGTGATTTATTGCTCAATTTTCCTGAGGGAAAAAGGCTTTCTTTCATGCTGAAATATTTCATAAATTTCAAGCCAGCATAAATTCTTAATTTAAAAGTTATGGAGGTCACATTTAGTGCACTGGTGCAATTCTGAAATCTTAAAGGAATAGCAACCAAAAAAATTACAATTTGATTTTATTTTTTCTAATTCTTCATGTAAAATTTTCTTCAAAGGGATTCTCCAAGTTTCACAAAGCAGAAACGCATCCTGGCTTCTGAAGGGATATGAAATCCACTGGAAATGAAGAGATAAAAATCTAATTCAATTACAAAAAGGTATTTTTTTATTATTATGATGATTATTATTATTATTGTGAGCCACTTGAGGAATTTCTGCTAAAAAATTTCCTCCCTCCATTGCCTGGGAAAAGGCAGAAGGGAGGAGCTGCCAATGTAATTGCTTCTGTTAGATCTCCAATCTTTTGTGAGCACTGATATGTTCATTTGTTATACAGCTGTTCAGCCACAGAAGGGATGTCAGAGCACCCATAATTCAAAGCAATCAATCAAAAATTAATGATTTGTCATGCTTACACAATGGGGGGGGGGAAAGCTTTATGGGTTCCTGCAACTGGTAGATTGCTCAAACCTTCGGGGCATTTTCTCGAAGATTAGATCTGTGTGTACAAAACAGGGGAAAAGGGGGAAAGGAGACTTTATAGAGCCGGGGCAGAAACCTTGTGGGGCCTCGAAACCCCAGGGATGGGGCTTTTTGTTGGAGGAGTTTGTGCACAGCCCAACCTTGCAGGTCACTCACGAGCCACATCCCCCATCGCAGGGACCTTCCCTGGCTCCTGCCATTACAATTCCATGGGAAAACAACCCACTGAATCATAGAATCATGGAAAATCCTGAGCTGGGAGGGACACACAGGGACCATCCATCCAACCCCTGGCCCTGCACAGACACCCCAACAATCCCACCCTGTGCCCCAGAGCATCATCCAAACCCTCCTGGAGCTCTGGCAGCCTTGGGGCCGTGCCCACTGCCCTGGGGAGCCTGGGCAGTGCCCACCACCCTCTGGGAACACAAAGGTCACCTGCCGGAACACCCCCACGGCACCTCACCACTAAATATTCCCCAGAATGAAAATATTCCTGTTTGGGGAGCACAGAGCCAAGCTCAGCCTTGGAAAACTCGCTGAGATTGCAAAGTTCTTCATCCTCCACAGAAGCCGGACTTTCTTCCCCCTGCACCAATGCTGGTTCCCCCCCTGCAGGGTCCCCGTCCCCTGGCACAGCCCGGCCGTGTCCCCACACCGCGGGGACCCCCGGTCACCCCTGGCTTGGCTGCGCCTCGCTGGGATCTGCCACCCAGCCCAGCCCCCACGCCCGTCCCCATGTCCTGCTCCCTGCCGGCCCTGCCTTTGGGGCTCGGTGACAATCGCTGGCAGTAAGTGACGTGGGGACCCAACCACCCCCAGCCCCCAAACGGCCCCTTCTGGGCCAACACACCATTTTATTATTGACTCCTATCTTTCTTACCTTCCTCAGTCTGCCCTGCCTAGTTTCTTCTCTCTGTCTTTATTATTATTATTCAAAATGCCGCTTTTTTTGCTTTTTGACCTCTTTCCATGAGGAATTCACGGCCTCTGCCTTCTCAGGACACAGCACAGAGCAGTGCAAAGGAAGTGCCTTCACCTGCGTGAAGGGCACAGCGAGGGAGGGACGACAGTGACCCACCAGGAAAGCTGAGGAAAATCTTTTTTATAAGAAAAAAACAGGGGGAAAAGGTCCCACAAGAGGTGAGAGCTCTCAATTCAGATGGTTTCACACAGCCAGGATGCTCTTGGAGATGATCCATTAGACCTGAACACCAAGCCAAGCCCAGACCAGATCAGATCTACCTGTTTAAAGGTTTCTGGATGCTGAAATAAGCCCATCCATAGAATCCCAGACTGGTTTGGGTTGGAAGGGACCTCGAAGATCATCTTGTCCCGGTCTCCACTAAATTCTGAGCCTCTGCAGGATGTTATCCCAACACAGTGTTCAGGATTAACCAGCCCAGCACCAAACCCGCCCCTGTACATTGTGACGGTCTCCTGGGAAAACAGGCCATGGATCAGTTTCAGACCCAGGACCAGGAGCAAACTCCCTTCTCCCCTGCCCTTACCAAGACCTTTGCTGCAGCAGACAGGGCTTTTGTCGAGGTTTGGTGTGGCCAGTTTGAGGTGTGAAAACAAAACACAGGCCAAAGTGTCAGTGATCCATTAGCAGAAGGGGCAAGTTCTGCATGGAAATATTATTTACTTGAGTTTTCTCTTCTAAAACTTGATTATGTATCCAAGTTCTCCATGGACGTGGAAAGACATCCTCACGAAAAGGGCCACCAGGACACACCTTCATACACTGTTCCAGTTTCCAAACATCCCATTAACTCCCAAGCTTTTTAGGAACAGCCCAGTTTAGTTCAGCACCTGTGCAGTGCCCAGCACAGCAAATCCCAGGATGAGTCAATCCCAGACCTCCAGCTCCTGCAGTTCCTGAGACCGCCTGTCCATCCAAAGCATGGGAAGATCATTTCCCCTGATTGTTCAGGGTACGTGCAGGTGGGGAAGCCAAGAAGGAAGGCTCCCTGAGCAGGGGCTGAAGGTGGGAGATGTGCACACGCCTTTTAGAAAGCAGCTCAAATAAGCTTTTGCCATTTATTTTGCAGTAAGGCCATCGGGAATCAAATCCTGAGAGCTGCTGCTGCCTTTTGCTGGCCGTGCTCTCAATCACAGAATCCCAGACTGGGTTGGGTTGGGAGGGGCCTGAAAGACCAACCAGTCCCACCCTGCCATGGGCAGGGACACTTCCACCAGCCCAGGATGCTCCAACCTGGCCTTGGACACTCCCAGGGATGGGGCAGCCACAGCTTCTCTGCCCAACCTGTGCCAGGGCCTGCCCACCCTCACAGGGAAGAATTCCTTCCCAATATCCCATCTCACCCTGCCCTCTGGCAGTGGGAATCCATTCCCTGTGTCCTGTCCCTCCATCCCTTGTCCCACATCCCTCTCCAGCTCTCCTGGAGCCCCTTTAGGCTCTGGAAGGGGCTCTCAGGTCTCCCTGGTGCCTTCTCTTCTCCAAGTGAACACCCCAGCTCTCCCAGCCTGTTATTTCAAAACCAAAATCCATTTAAAATAAAACATTCCATTTAAACTCTAAAAAGTAGTACAACAGTAGGACAACAAATACCATAAACAGGTCAAAGGTGTGAATGGCTGAAATCACCATTTAACCAAAAAAATGGGGCAGAGCAGCTTCCAACAAAGTAACATCTTTGGGAAGGGGCACAGAAATCTCCTGTGCTCCTGAGAACCCAAATCATTTATTTAGGTGATTTCTTCATTCCCAGTGGAAAAAGGAGAGGAGCAGAATTGCACTGGCCAGTGAGGGGGAGGCTGGACACTGAAACACAGGCTGGAGAATCAGTCACGGAATCTCCCCCCTAAAACCATCCCCAATTCAAAACATGATTCCTAAAGTTGCTTTTGTACATACTGGACATGTTTAAGGTAATTTGTTTAACTAATGCTAATAAATATCTTTTAAATTAAAATGCCTGAGAGCAGAATGTGGTTTCGGGCCATATGCTGCTCGACTGGAGCTGTAAGTGAAGAGGAAATCATGTGATAAATAAGAAATGTATCAGTCAACATCTCCCAACAGGGTAACGTGTCAGAAAAGAGGGGTGCAAGCAGATGTCCAAATGACCCGAGAATTCCATGTTTATCAAGAGGGCTACACTATATTGGGAAAAAATCCCCAACATTTTAACAGTTACAGCAAAACAAAAAAATGACTAAAAGCAATAAAAATGTTAAATGATAGTTCATTTCAGCATAGGCTTTCTGCCTCATCACTTAAATCATGATTAAAACCAAGTTTTCACATCGCTTGGATTTGCATCCCCGGACACCACACTCTGACCAGCTGCCCTGGGCATGGGACAGGGGAGCGGGACCCCCAGTGCCACCGGCACTGCCACAGCCCCCCAGGGCCAAAACGGCTTGAAATGCATTTCTTTATTTCTTCATACACAGCCACCCTTCCTGATCGGCCTCCAACCCCATCCTGAGGGCTGATGTCCCTGACGGTGCCTGGGGGTGGCAGGAGGAGCAGGACCTGCTCGCCCCAGCTGCTCTCCCACAGCACCTTCCCTCTCCACTCCATAAAAGGGACAAATTGTTTCTTTTATCTGAGGAAAAAAAGAAAAAAAAACCCAAACCCACCCCCTACTTCCCCCAAACGCCTTCCCAAAGACTGCTGAATAATTTGAGTCGAAACACAAAACACACACTCAGTGTTTTAAGGAGCCAGCAGCGCCCAGCGTGGAAAATTTCACCCCAAATCATTAAAATTTGGCAAAGGGAGAAGCAACTGAAAACGGGGCCGACACAGGAATGTGCCATAAAAATAACTGCAGGCCAGCTACCTGTGCTGTCTGGGGTTATTGACTTCAGAGGCACAGAAAATGCAGGAAGTGCTTTCTGCATTTTGCGCTTTCTTTTCCCCTTTGAACAGAGGGCAGGACAGTGGCAGTTTCCTATTGAATCTGGATTAAATAGGAGGGGAAAGAGAAGCAGCCCCACATGGCAGCGGAACATCTGCAGAGCACAAGGACCCCCTAATACGCCCGTGGCCCGATTTCATTCGGGGCTTTGCTGCCCCTGTTGTTGAGGAGCCCCAAAGGCCGGGTTTGTGTGACACCACAGGTCCCTGCCCCAGCCCATGGTCTCCTTCCCACCCTCCCAACCCAGTGGTGGCCCCAACCTTTACAGCGAGAAGGAGCCTCTGAGCCGGTGGGGATCGGAGCAGAGGCCATGCCTGGGTGCTCAGAATCATGGAATCATGGAATCTTGGAATCATCAAGGCTGGAAAAGCCCTCCCAGATCATCGATCCAGCTGTTCCTCCAGCACTGCCAAGGCCATCTCTAACCCACGTCCCCAAGTGCCACATCTACACATGAACACTTCCAGAAGTGACTCCGCCACTGCCCTGGGCAGCCTCTGCCAAGGTCTGACCACCCTTTCCATAAAGAAATGTTCCCTAATTTCCAACCTAAACCTCCTCTGGTGCATCCCCTGCACAAAAGACAAAGACCTCTGATGCTTCAGGTTTGTGGTGGCTTGTCCCCTCCTCATCCTTTACCTTTGCCAATCCATAAGGGCTGTCTCCAAATGGGATGAATTTTCCACAAGGGAACAAGTCCTTGGGCAGAGGAATGTGTTGCCTATTTCCTCGGCTGCAATTTCCCCTCAAGAAACAACCAAAATAATACTAAAAAAAATAACAGCAAGGAGAAATGGAAGCTCTACCCGAGGCACCTTCCTGGTCCCCTGGCCCAGCTGAGCCCCAGGAGACTGGGCTCCCCATCCCCCCTGTGGATCCTGCCACGCCTGGGACAAGGACGATGGAGGCACCAGGGATTTGGGAACCAACAGTGGAACAAACCAAACCTGCTGGGGACACGTGCAGGGCACGCTCAGCACCCAACTGCAGGAGCCAGGGGACATCTGAGACACGATGGCACCAATCCCCCACGGACAGACCACCTGTCCAAGTGGAGATGTGATGGTGTGTGAGCTCCACCACAGGCACAGGAAGGTCTCCAGTGTGAGGGGAAGCTGCTCATTTACTCCCAGTCATACACAGCTCTTAGGCCAAGCTTTAGAAAGACGTGTTTTAACACTGAGATTTCTCAGATTCTCATGGGAAGGTGCCGACGTGATTGATCTGCAGGGACACGACCCGTCCCCAGCACTCGTGTGGGACACACAGAGCATCCCAGCCGGGTGCCTGGGGGCACAGGGAGCCCGGCACTCCCCACGTGGTGGCTCTGCCAGCCCATGGCTGGGGTGAGTTTGAGCAGACCCAAATTCACACGGTTACTGAGCAGCCACGGGAGCACCTCCACCACATTTCCACATGCAAATGAGCAGAGATGGTTGTTCAGCCCAAAAAGAGATCAGTGGTTTCCAGATGGTAACACACCATCACCCAAGCCTGGCCACATCCCCTTCCTGTGGTGGCCAACCCCAAACAGGACACGTGCCAAGGGAGACCCTAAGCCAGCGAGCACCATCACTGAGGTCGTGGCACTGCAGGACCACAGCACTCCTCATGGACACCCAGGACTTTCCACCTGGAGGCAGCAGCAGCTGCAGCTGCACAGGAGACGCTCCAGCCCCACCCCGGTCCAGCTGTCCCAGGGCTGTCCCAGGAGTGACCCCCATCTCCAGTGCCCATCCCTGGGTACTGGGGGTAGTTAACAGCCGATGATGTTTCTCACCGCTCGCCTTCCCGCAGTTCCCAGTCCCTGGGAAGCCACCAAGTGCCTCCCAGATACTAATTAGCAACAAACACTAATGACAATCCCATCCTTGCTGAGCCCAACACAAAGGGCAGGCCTGAGCAAGGGTCTCACTGGAGAAGACAAGAGGGGAAGGATCCCCTCCGCTCTCACAGCGACACTTCTGACCCTCGCTCTGCTGGTTTCAATTCTCTTCATATTGGCATGACAGTTATTTTTATTTGAACTTCTTTTTAGTTGGGTTTTTTTGGTTTTTTTTAGCTTGGTCTTGCAAACTGGTTTCCCTCAGGCTTCTCCCCACATTCTTATCTGGGACAGAGAGAGTTGCAGCATGGAGGTAAAAACTATAGGTAGGAAAATAATACTAATTAAAATTAACAATTAAAGTCTAGACATTATTCTTCTTCAGTTTCATTGGATTTACTTCTTGTCTACAGCTTATTGTCTTCCCATTCCATAATCATTCACTACCTTGGGTGTGCTGCCTGCATCCACCTCAGTGCTGAGATGTCTCAGGCACTCAGAATTACAAGTTCTTCAAAAGAGTTTTAAACAGAAAAGGTCGAATTTCTGCTGGAAAAGGCACATGGGGCTGACACTGGGGTGAGAACACCAAAATCAGTGAGGCAAGGAGAAATCCCACCACAGGCTGGCCAGGGGCTGAGTCCCACCCGGAGCTGAGCCCCACCAGGTGCTGAGCTGAGCCCCACCAGGAGCTGAGCCCTCTCCAAATGGAATAACCCCACCCCTGAAGGGCCCAGGTGTCCATGTCTCCCCCCCTCCCACACTCCAGATAGTCACAGACATGTTTAAGGGCTGGGAGCTGCTGCCTCTGAGTCAAGGGAATATTCATGTGAGGAATTTTATGAACTTGCTGAAAGTACTGGCAGAATTTATGCTTTGAATTTCAATTTTTCTCCCCTGGCAGCCCAGGGAGATTCGAGTAGCACACGCCAGCAGAAGTAACTGGAGAACGGGAACATTAAATAAATTTTAACCGAAAACTACAAGTGTTCAAACCAGTATTAAAAAGCTTCAGCCTCATGTACCTTTGTTTTCTCCTGAAACAGTCATGAAATTAAAGTTATGAATAAATCAATGCAGCAAATTGGGCTGGATTTAAAGAGTTACTCCTTGATTATAAGCAACTGAAAAGTAATCAAAATATTTTTTCCATCTCCTGTTGCTCAGTGCTCTCCTTACTCCATTCTTTATGAGAAAAATAATCAAATTGAGGGTGAAGAGGAGGAAAGGCATTACCGATTACTTGTGAACTCTCAGGTTATAAAAGCTGGAAAATAAGAGTGACCGGGCAAAACAACAGAATTATGTGCATGGAGCAGTTGTTTACAGCTGGTATGAGTTTCCCAGCAAAAGGAACAGCTGGAAATATTTTTAAAGAATAAATGTATATGGAATGAAACCTTAGGGGGGAGGAAGGTATTGTTATTTTTTACTTGGGGGAAAAAAAAAGGGGGTGAAGGAGCCATGTGAGCGCATTTCAGAATCCCACCCGTTTTTCCAGGCTTCCAATTTCACAGGAAACTCTCAGGAAATCAATTTTTTAAAAAATCCCGTTTTGCAGGCACTTTTCCAAGTTGATAAAACAAACATGTCTAACAAGTGCACACAGGAAAAAATAAAATTAAACTAGGACTTATTTATTCAGGGAATCCCACCCGTGTCACTACAGAAGGGCTGTTCTGTGAGTGGGAACATCTCCTGCCTTTGCCTTGGAACGTCTGATGGGTCTGATGAACATCTGAGCCCCACCCTGTGGCATTCCCAAGGCAGGAATCCCAGGAACCATCCACCTGAGCAGCTCCAGGTTGACATGGATGGGTGGGAAAGACCTGAAAGTTGGGTTTCAGAGGAACCACCTCTCAGGTGGAGTGGGCCAGGAGAACTGGCATGTCCTGGGCTCACCTGAACAGCAGGGCAGGGGAGAGGATTGTCCTCTACTCCACCCTCCTGAGATGTCATGTGGAGCACGGCGTCCAGCTTGGGAGCCCCTGGCACAGAAAAGACACGGAGCTGCTGGAGCGAGTCCAGAGGATGCCACAGAGATGCTCCAAGGGCTGGAGCCCCTCTGCTCTGGAGCCAGGCTGGGAGAGCTGGGGGTGTTCACCTGGAGAAGAGAAGGCTCCAGGGAGACCTGAGAGCCCCTTCCAGTGCCTAAAGGGGCTCCAAAAGAGCTGGAGAGGGAATAGGGACAAGGGATGGAGGGACAGGACATAGGGAATGGCTTCCCAGTGCCAGAGGGCAGGGTGAGATGGGATATTGGGAGGGAATTGCTGGCTGGGAGGGTGGGCAGGCCCTGGCACAGGTTGGGCAGGGAAGCTGTGGCTGCCCCATCCCCAGCACCAGGTTGGACAGGGCTTGGAT
Source organism: Sclerurus mexicanus (assembly GCA_013396755.1). NCBI lineage: Eukaryota > Metazoa > Chordata > Aves > Passeriformes > Furnariidae > Sclerurus > Sclerurus mexicanus. The sequence goes on along the minus strand of VWZF01004670.1, from coordinate 60,514 downwards.
CAACCTGGACTGGTGGAAGTGTCTCTGCCCATGGCAGGGGGTGGAATGAGATGGGCTTTAAGGTCCCTCCCAACCCAAACCATTCTGGGATTCGAGGATTCTCTCACAGCTCAGCTGATGGGAGACAACCTGAGAAACCACCTTATCTTGAACACCAACAGTTTAATCTACCCCAAAACAACCCTGCACAACCCCAGCCCGAGCAGGGGCTTGTGAGGGGTTGGAGATGTGTGAAGGCAGAGCCTCCAGGTCATCCTGATGGCTGTAGAGCTCAGCATGGTTTGGCCATAGCAAAGACCAGCCAGGAAACACCTCAAGCTCCCAGCGGTGGGGTGTCCAAATCCCAGCATGTTGCGCAGGTGCAACGTGGCAAGGTGGGAACCCCACGGGAGCTGCTCTCCTGGTCCACATGCGAGCACGGCAAGCACCTGACAGCAGGATGGCCCACCAGATCCAGGCCCACCTGCCTCAGGAGCTCTCCCAGATGCACAAATCCTGCTCTCTGAGCATTACAAAGGATCCTGGGAAAGAGTCGGCCAAGCCTGGACCTGGAGGAAAACCCATCCCCAAACTGGGGTATCTCTCATCTGCCCATGACACCTCCAAGTCCCGCTGGGGCTTCCCAGCATGGGAAGGACAGAGACACCCGGATCATCCTGCTGCTGTCTTGGAGCTGAGGCCCAACAAGGAAAACCGAAAACCAAACCCAGCTGATGTCAAGAACATCCTCAGAGGGCAGGGCACCGCCGGGACACCCTCAGCCCCGGGTGGTGGATCTCAGGAGGAGCTGTCGAGGAAGAACTTCTTGGGAGAAGCTTTCATGGGGCTCAAACTTTGCCTCTAAACCTGCTTGGGGTGTCCCAGAGGAGCTGCTCCAGCTCAGGACAAGTCCTCCGGGTTTCCCTGGGAGTCGTGTGATCCACGGGCTGAATTGTGCATTTTGGATTTGCTTTCACCTCTTTTTTGGTGAATTCTGAAGAATGCTTTGGGTCCCCCCGTAACTGACAGCACTGCAGAGATGCAAGGACAATGTCACGTCTGAGATAAATAATGAAAAATGAAACATTTGAAAAACACAATCCAAGGCAGGAAATTAGATCTAGAATTTAAAAAAAGCTTAATTTGATAAATATCACAGAGAGACCATGTTGGGAACAGCACCATGAGGAGGCTCAGCCCTGGCCAAGGGTCTCCTCCAAGGCTGGCACACAAGACCTCCTCCCAAGGCCAGTGGGAAAGGCTGTACATTTGCAAAATATGAATTTTATCCTTATAAAATATGAATTTTATCCTTACTTTAAAAATCTCTTGTAGCATTTAGAGACAGGCTGTGAGGTTGAAACCAAGACATTCTGCGCTGGCAGGGTAACTGTGGGCCCTCACCTTCTCTCCCAGTTTTGTATGATTGGCTTGTTTAAATAGCACGGAATGGTGGTAATTTTGCTTTGGAAAGGGAAAAAAACCACATTGCTCTAAAAGTAAGAGGGAGGAAGGCACACAAAGCTGGGTAATTTCTTCAAACTTAGAAAAGAGCAGTAATTACAGGGGGGAAATTCAGAAAGAATTTAGTCTGCCTGGCTCCCTCAAAAACCAAAAAAATAAGAAAAAAAAAGCAAGAAAAAATAGTATAAAGAGAAAAAAGAGAAGGAAGGGGAGGAAATGAAGTTGGAGAAAAAGCTGAAAGTAGAATTCTTAGAAATTCTGCTTGCAAAATAACTCCCATCAGCCAACCACAAACCCTATAAATATCACCAGATCGACTTCCTGAGCTGGTCTAAATCAACAAATAAACAACCCCCCAAGATTTTAAAAAAGGAAAAAAAAAAAATCCAACTAAAATCCAGACCAAAACGCCCGGGAAGGCTGCGGCTCTCCCCAGGGTGGCGGCTCTCTCGGCTTCCCAGGAACGACGGGAATTTGGGAGCCGAGGGGAAACCCAACCTTTCCTGGGCCCATGGAAGGTGGGAGGCTCCAGGAGGGCTCCTGCTGAGACAGCCCGAGGGCAGAGGGTGGGACCCCCAGCCCTGCCCCGGAGCTCCTCGAGCCCTCGGCTCTGGGAGAGCGGGATGTGCCCCCGGACCATCGACCCGCGCCCTCCTCACTCCCAAAGCGCCGTCTCCGTCCAACTGTTTGGGCTGAAAACCTGCCTTTCCACACCACCAGGACCCAACTGGCACAACCTTCGCTTCTCCATCATTTCCGAGCCCAAACAAACGAGGGCCCGGAGCTGCAGGGAAAGGATTCGGGGCCCGAAGCGCCGCTCCAGTGACCCCGAGCGCGGCACGGCTCAGCGTCACTGCTGCTGCGCCGCTCCCGCAGCACAACATGGCACTCGTTTTCAGAGAGTGGAAGTGACACAGTCTCTGACATTTAAAATTTTCTGATTCATGCAGGCAAAATACATCCTATTTATTTTTTTAAGCAAGAACTGCAAGATGTGCTCAAAATCTAAATGCAGCACTTATAAGCTCCAGATTCTGTTTGAGTCGATGCTACCCAAGAAGATATTCCTTATTTTCTGGGCAACGCAAAAATTAAAATCCATCTATTTTTCTTCTGGCTCAACCTGAGAAGGAATCTTTCAATTTTTCAGAGCTTCGAGAAAACCAAAAATATCTGTTATTTGCAGAGCCCTGAAGAGAGGACAGACTTGTCTTGGAAAACCTCCAACGTGATGCAAAAAGGGTACAAATGTTCTTACAGGACGTCTTTTGGGGTTGAATTTTGCAGGCAGCATCCTGAGTCCTCTGCCAGTCTGCGGGGCAGGAGCCGCTGCCAATCCTGAGAAAGAAAAGCCAGGCCAAGTTGGGTTCCCAGAATTCTGATGCTGCCCTGGGTCATGTTGAGGGATGAGAGAGAAATCCCCAAGTGCCAATGCCCGGTTCCCAAAGGGCATCTGGGGTTCCCGGCAGCACTGGCTGCTGCTGCCAGAGATGGGCAGGGCTGGTTGGGCCTCCAAGCTGAGAAAGGGGCAATGAACCCACTGAAAAGGAACTGTGGTCCTTTGGAGGAACAAATATCAGGCCAAGGGCTGTTTCCTCCTCCAGATGCCTCCAGAAACCCTCTGGACACCAGCTGAGCACCAGCTGGAGAAGATGCTGGGCTGGGAAAAGACAATCTGTGCCAGATTCCAGAGGCTTTTCCACTAGAAAAGAGAAACTTCTGCTCACCTACAGTTCATCACAGAGCATTATTCACCTTGGTGCTTGTTCTGCCCTCACATCGTGGATTCGCTCAGCAGCAGCACTGGATGTTTTCTGGGTGAGCTGTTGGGTGCCCAAGGAACGGGGTCTATCACTGCTTGGGGCACTGGCTCAGGCACAGCATCTCCACTGAGTTACTCTGCTCAACATCTGGGAAACTTCTGCAGCCCAAGGATTGTTTTCCGCATGTCAAACTGAAAGCGTGGGATTAAAACCATGGGAAGCTGTGACAGTTCAGAGCATCTGTATAAAAGCCCAGGGAACACTGGGGACTGTGCTCAAATCCCAAAATTCCACCCTGGGTGAGGGACCTCTGCTTCGATGCTCTTTGCTTCCACATGGTAAACACGACGGAGGACACGGGATGTTCCTGAGCTTTGGGGAAGGTCTCTGGAGGGAGACATGGCCCCCCAGGCAGGGGCAGGACAGGGTGCTCAGAGAGAGCTGCACCACTGCAAACACTCAAGGGCATCTTGTTTAGTGAAATGGCAACTTAAATGGGGCATCTCCAGTCCTTCCTCATGTCACCCACTGTGACACTCCGAAGGGTGAGCAGACAGCCCAGGCTGGAGCCACTGAAGCTCCAGCAGCTCCAAGGTCTGCTCTGGGCAGGCAGACTCCTGGGAACATGCCACAGTGCCATGGTTTTGGTGAGGAGGGAAGGGTCAGGTAACCCATAACCAGGCTCAGAGCATGAGAAAGGTCAGACCCTCCAGCCTGTTGGGGCACAGGCTCAAGAGCCCAGCAGTGTCCAATGGACAAACCCGCCCCTGCCAGGACAAGCTGAACACCTGCCAGGACGGTGACTGAAGATAACCTAGGACATGACACTGAGAACAGTCCCTCCTCTCACATTGTGGGGAGAGGTGGCCTGGCACTGCTGGGTTAATGGTTGGACTTGAAGATCTTAGGGGGCTTTTCCAACCATGATTCTGTGATGATTAGCAAGTCATGCAATAGATGCTACTCAAACAAGAGCAGCACCCTTCCTTCCATCCAATTCCCTCACATTTTACCTAGCACTTGTTTTCCAGATGGAAGGCCAGTATCCAGTCAATTACACTGTATTCTTCTGCCAAATGAAACCCTCAAATCCCATTCCTAAGGGACACAATCCCCCTATACACCAGGAATGACACAGACAACTTCTAGTTCCTACCTTGGTGATTTCAAACCAGACCACCCTTCCAAAAATGGAAAGGTCTTATTAACTAACGGTTACTTGTTTGTGTACTGACACTGAACTACAAGCTGCCTTCTCCCTCATGTTAACAGAAACTCCAGTCCATGAAGCCACAGCTCCAGGTGCCCACTGCCCTCCTGGTGGGCAGTGTCTGCAGGGTGGGTTCTCCAGGGGAGTATCTGTGGTACGACCCACACCAGCTCCTCCAGTGGCTGGTGAACCCATCAGCCAGCATATTGCAGGTCATCAAAGCTCCTGAAGAAATGATTGTCTGAACATTTCCCTATCCAAGCCCCCTGTCCCCACAAACCTGGGTGCCTCCAGGCCAGCGTGACCAAACACGGCACACAACCCTGCTGGGTGTGCCCAAAGACCCTGGCTCCTTTCCGTAAGAAAGATAAATATGAATTGTCTTCTGTTCACCTGAATGATCCAGAAAAGATGATCAAGCTGGTGCTCCTCACTAGCTGTAGATGATCACTGTCACCTGCACACTGAGACAGGACCATCCCTTGTCCCAGGATCCACAGACATGGGTGGAGCTGCTGGAGTGGCTCCTCCACTGGGAGTGGGCAAAGGAGAATGAAGGTGAACACAGCCCAGAAAACCAACCCCACGCTGGGCTCATCCCACAGCGCGGGCAGCAGGACAGGGAGGGTTCTGCACCTCTGAGACGCCCCTGCAGAGCTGCCTCCAGCCCTGGGGTCCCAGTGCAGGAAGGACATGGAGCTGATGGAGCAAGTCCAGAGGGGCCATGGAGATGCTCCAGGGCTGGAGCCCCTCTGCTCTGGAGCCAGGCTGGGAGAGCTGGAAGTGTCCCCCTGGAGAGGAGAAGGCTCCAGGGAGACCTCATCGTGGCTTTTCAGTACTTAAAGGGGCTTGTAAAAACTGGGGACAGTTTTTAGCAGGGCCTGTAGTGACAGCACAAGGGAGGGGGATGGTTTTGACTAAAAGAGGGGAGATTTAAAGTAGATATGAGGAAGATGTTTCCACAGTGAGGGTGGTGAGCCCCTGGCACAGGTGCCCCGTCCCTGGAAACATCCAAGGTCAGGCTGGACAGGGCTCTGAGCACCCTGGTCTAGTGGAAGCTGTCCCTGCCCTGGCAGGGGGTTAGAATGAGATGGGCTTAAAAAATCCCTTCCCAAACCATTCTACTCCAACTCTGTTCTCTTCTGCCGAGGCCAGCAGTGCCCACAGAGCCTGTGCTGCTCCATCAGCCTCTCGGATCAACCTCAGAGAGCCAGGCCCCAGCCAAGTCCCCCAGCACCGCTCACGTTGCCAAAGCAGCTCTTTGGCTCCGAGGGGTTTCAGAGGCCTTTGTGCCTCGCAGACAGATTCCTGTGGCCGTGGTGCGCTCTGCACAGCCCACGGCAGCGACCCCGCTCCTGCCACGAGGGCACGGCCGCCCCAGCCCCGTCCCTGCCCCAGCTCCCCCAGCTCCCCCAGCTCTCCCCAGCTCTCCCCAGCTCTCCCAGCTCCCCCAAGGTNCCCAAGCTCTCCCCAGGTCTCCCCAGCTCTCCCCAGCTCCCCCAGCTCTCCCCAGCTCTCCTAGCTCTCCCCAGGTCTCCCCAGCTCCCCCAGGTCTCCCCAGGTCTCCCCAGCTCCCCCAGCTCTCCCAGCTGGCTCCCGCGCTGGCACGGACAGAGCAGCAGCAGCGTGCGGGCTCGCTGTGGCTCTCTGGTGACCAATTGCCCAGGCAATAAAAGGAAAGCAAACCCTATCGGGCCACAGCTATGCGGCCACGATGTTGCAATATGAAGTGGACATACTCTGGAGTCTCCTGGGATGCCCCGAAATCTGCAGCCAAAGAGGGTTCAGAAAAAGGACATTCAGAAGGTAAAACCCCACAGTGCCCGGGAGGCTCTTAAATGTGACCTCCAGGCTTTCCCCGCAGCCTCTAATGGGCCAACTCTGCACTTTGCACAAATTATCACGAGTATCAAAAATATCTTTACAACTGAGCTTTTATTTCCATATATTTGAAGCTGCTTTCCCCTTTTGTTTCTTCTCTAAACCGGTTAAAATGAGCATTAAGGGATATAATTATGTTGTTAGCTTAATTGCCTACTTAAAGCAGAATCTACAGGGGTTTAATGCAAGATTTGAAAAGGGGGGGGAAAGGAAATTGGGATATTAATGGATACAATTTTAAAAATGAACCTCTTCTGGGGAAAAGTGAGTTTGGGGCACGGGATGGAGAGTGCAGGGGGAGGAGGTGGAATCAACCCCCATCGGTTTCTGTCGCAAGGTTTTGTCAAAATGCAAATTGTTGTCCCATTCCTTCTCCAGCAGCCTAATTTTGGAGAATTCGACCTAATTAATCGTTAACCACCACCCACAAAAAAAGTATCCCTCCTTCAGTTTGAAACCTTAATGCTATTATTGGCGTGACACACTTCAGCTCAGGAGAGGGGCTGGGATGTGCTGGGAGGACCATTCCAGCTGGGAACACCCTTGTTCCCAAACCCCCCAGCACACAACCAACCATCCTCCCCAGGCAGGGGAGCACAAACAGCAAGAGGGGAGAAAGAAGTTGGTACCCGACCCTTTTCCTGATAACTGCTGCCTGAAGAAGTCCCTGGTGGCCACAGGCTAAGGCAGGAGGATGCTCAAGGTCCCTCCAAGACAAGCCATCCTGTCCCTCTCACGCTCCTGCACAGCCCCACGTTTGTATTTGTTCAGAAACACCAAACTAACTCCTCAGGGCTTTCTGTGTTTTAACTATTAGGCCAGGCCCAAGCAGAGCAGGAGCTTTCAGAGGCTGCAGCACCAGCCATAGGTTGCCAAAGGTCCCACCTCTTCCCTGGTGTCCCCAGTGGTGGCTCTGGATGAGGAGAGACTTTTAAGGCATCAGTAAAAGTGCTGTCCAGTGTCCTAAATGCCTCTAATTTCTACAATTTCTCCCATCTTTTCACAGAGAGCCACCATGGCTGGTGGTATCTCCAATACCTTTGCAACCGAGATGCTGCTTTTTGAGCACTTTTGGTCTCCTCTAAACCCTACAGGTTAAACTTCTGTGGCAACAGGGCTTGTCAGCCCTAGAACTGAGCTCAGCCCTGCTCTGTGCCACCTTCCTTTCCCTGGTTCCACAGCTCGGCTGGTCAGAGCTTGGTGTGAATGATGCCAAGGTGGAGGGTTTGATCCCTGTATGGGCCATTCCCTTAGAGCTGGACTCGATGATCCCTGTGGGACCTTCCCACTCCCAGTGTTCTGTGATCTGTACCATGTGCAGCTCCAGCCAGAGCGAAACCTCCAGGCTGACTCAGAAATTTGGGTCCTGCAGGTTTTTTATGACCTGCCCAGGGTTCACCACAGAGCTCGAGTGTGCAGGAACACAAAATTGAGGGGAAAACCCCACCACCAACGAACCAGCCAGGGAAAACGTTCATGGAAAGTCAATAAATAGAGGTGGGAGACACCGTTCTGCTCCCGCAGAGACAAAGCAAACCTTCCTCCACAGGGCTGGTTCTGTTCTCCAGGACAAGAAACACAATGGTGATGGCAAAAGAGATGTTTTCCACCCAAAACAAGAGCCCTCCCAGGGTCCCCTCCCTCCCCCTGGCTCCTAAAAGTTTATTTAAATAAAATTTGGAAATATTTAAGAAAACTTTATATTTATTATATTATACAAATATTACTTATTTATTTATCATTAAGTGCTCATATTTATACAAATGTTAAACACTTAAATTGCACTATCTCAAATAATATTATATTATATATAACACCATATTAAAAATCTAGAATATTTGGAATCTTTAAGGAAACTATTCCCTGTGCTAAGCAGCTGTTTCCCCTCAGCCCTTTGCACAGATTTGGGAGCCTGGTGGTGTTCGATGTGTCCGCATGACGGAACATCTCCAAACCCTGGGTGAATTATGGGGGTACTCGAAAAAAATCAGGGAATTAATGTGTTTCAGGGTCTTCTTGGAAACGCAGAGGAAAGTGCATTCCACAAAGTTCGCTGTTCTTAGGAGGAACCTGCACAGCACAAATGAGGGACTTCAGAGGAGAAGCCACCTTGGATCGCTTGATTAATACAGTAAGTACTTCCTATACCAGCATAAGTGGATTTCAAACAACTTGAACTCAACATAATTAGACAGATTAACAAAGCACCAGAATTAGGGCATTAGGTTGAAAGGAAAAACGTGAAAGAACCTGGAAATCAGCAGATAAAGGGACAGAAAGCAAACAAGGGGACGCATCGACTGCCGGGCTCGCAAATCCTGGGGAGTCCGACCGACCACGGTCACCCAGCAAAGAGCTCCAGCCAATAATTCCGGGATTAAAACCCCGCCCTGGAAAGCCAAGCCCTGTGCAGGGCTTACATTAAACACACATTGAAAAAATAACTTGGTTGCAAAATCTAGAAGTCAGAAATGGCCAGAATTTGGGTGGATTGCAGCCTGTGCGCTGCGCCCCCAGCCTGCCCCGCTGCGACACCACCCTGAGGTGGTGGACACACATCACGCCTTCCACGGGACCCTCAGCCCTCCAGCGTGACCCAGAAAAAATGAAAATAAAGGGGGAAAAAGGAAAATTTCCAGCTGCCCCACTGACCCGGCCAGGGCTGCCACTGAGTGACTGGGTCAGCGGCTCTGCTGTGTTTGCAAATAATACCATTTTTATTTATTATTTTAATAATATTTTCTAGAAATCATTCTTGTTTTCTTTTTTCTGGTCAGTTTTGGGGTTTTTTTTCCCCTCTCCCATATTTGCTCTTTCCTTCCCACCTGGGTTTGGGCACTGCAGGGACCCCGAGGCCCCAGGAGGGATGCTCTGCTCAGCCCCTCGGCCCCGGCTGAGCATCCACAGCTCAGGTACTTTCTGAGGTTAAAACCCAGCTGGATCAGGGTGATTTTGCTCAGGGCCACAGCCCTGGGACACAGAATGTTCTCCCAGTTTCCCACCTGACTCCCACCAGTTTTCCTCCTCCGCTGAAGGGAAGTGCTCACAGCGCTGGCACCAGCCCCGAACGGCCACCGGAGCCCTGTGGGTCAATTAACCACATGGAGGAGGGAAGGGCTCAAACTCAAAAAATTCCTCAAGACCAGGAAAAGGCAGAAGATCCCCTCAAAGAGCCCAAAACAGACGGGTTCCTCCCCACCCCCAGCGATTCTTTGGGCCCACCACAGGCAAACCCACCTTCCTCTGCACCCATTCATCAGCCAGGGCAGTGGGAGATTTTATTGTGACTTCCCCAAACAAACTTCCCCCTCGGGCAGACACCTGGCTTGGAAAATTTCAGTCCAAACACTTATAAAAGTTTTGGCAGAGTTCTAAAGAGGGGAAGGCAGGGGCTGGTTGAGTTGGGCAACGCTCATCGTGGCACCGCTGCCAGCTCCGCCCCGGGGAGGCACAGCCAAAATGAGAAATAAAATAAAAACCCAGCGAAAACAAAAAAGCTGAATGAGTCATTGTTCGTCAGAGGAGAGGAGGAATCGGGATTTTTTTGTTTGTTTGGGAGGGGGTGGCGCCTTCGAGACAGTGAAGGAAGAAAGGTTGTTTTGTTTTGCTTTGTTTTACGGCGCTGTCACAGGAAGAGTCTCGTGTGGAGATGGAGCAGCGCTATTAATGACCAGCGCAAGGGACGTCAGAGCCAGGGCTGGCCACTCCCGGGACACGGGCATGGCAGAGCTCCCTGGGGCATGAAAATCCATGGAGCCCTCCCAACACCACCCACCAGCACCCAGCTCGGAGGCTCATCCTGCAGGAACCTGGAGCAGCACCCAGAGCTGGAACAGCACCCGGAGCTGGAGCGGTACCAACCACCAGAGGGGGCACCCAGTGCCAGGACGGCACCCAACACTGGAGTGATACCAACCACCACAGCAGGAACTCTGCACCAGAGGAGCACCCAGTGCTGGAGGAACGCCCAGTGCCAGGGCAGAACCCAGCACTGGAGCAGAAACCCAGAGCCAAAGCGGGCACCCGGCACCAGAGGAGCGCCCAGAGTCGGAGCTGCATCCAGTGCTGGAGAGGGCACCCAGCATGGCAGCGACACCCAGCACTGGGACAGACCCTCCCTGCACTCCTCCCCTGCCACCTCCTGTGCCCCCAGCCAGGTCCAAGCAGCCAAACCAAGCTGGGGCTGCCCGAGGGAGCAGTTCATTCCAGCTGAACCATCCACAGCAGCACCGGCAACATGAGGCAGCCAGGATGGAACAGCTGGTGGCAGCAGGGATGGCACAAACCGACTCCAAACCAGCCTTTTCACTGCTGCTTTTTATCCTTTCTGGATGGAATGAAGAAGAAAAAACATCAATGAATCATGGCCACATCACGTGCCCGGTGACCTTGTGGAGTCACCAGCAACTCCCACTCATTTCCTTTTCAAACAGAAGTAGGAAATAAATCTAAGAGCATCACCAAGCCATGCCCTTCCCAATGCTCTGCCAGAAACAGAAAGCAAAGACTTCTGGACAATGAAGAAGCTGGGAAGAACTGAACCAACCAGCCCTGGTGCAAACCCACACCCTGGCACTGCCACCCCGCCGTGCCACCAGCGCCACTCCCAGGTGCTTTGCAAGTCCCATCCCATGTGCCTGCACATTGGAATTTTGGGAAAGCCTTCAATACCTCAACCTCATAAAGTCTCGCATTCAAAAAAAAAAAAAATTAAACACTTAAGGCTTTATATGGGCTTTTTTTGGTAGTTCCTATTAAAGTTTTAGTAAATATACTAAAATAAATGACTGGGAGCTTCAGCCCCGTGGAAGATCCACATATTGAGCCACCCACACCTGGATTTCTTGGCTGACAGAAGTGCAGGGCTCTTCGGGGGAGAGAATCCTGCTCTGCCTGACGGGAGAGGAGCTGGTCCTGCCCTTGTCCCCATCTCTGCCCCTGCCCTTTTCCTTACCCTGGTTCAGGCCAGTTTTGGGGACTCTGAGCACGCCAAGAGCTCCTGCTGGCACCACGGGAATGCCAATGTCATGACTAGTGTCCTTCCTTCTAACAAGAGAATTAAACATAAAACATTAACAGTGAATTTCTTGACCTACACAAGGAGAACTTCCCACAGCTGACGATGCTGTAAAAAAGGCCGCAGAGCCAGCACTGCTCATCATTACATTATTTTAAATTTCCTCCTGCGCTGGCACCAATAACCTGAATTTTAAGGTCACCTTACAGCAGCTTTTGAAACATTTTGAATCAAAATGGTGATTTCTTTCCCTTTTTTTTTTTTTTTAAAGAAACATTTCTGTGGTGCATCACAGGCTTGATTTTGTTTTGATTTTTTTTTGTTTTCAAGGGGAACTAATCTACTCAGCTCCCTCCAAAGGCAGCAGGAGTTAACCCGTGCTAACAGAAGGACAGAATTGCTCTCCAGACGGGTGAGGTGCCACTGATGGCGCAGCCCATCTGCTGACAAAACCAGAGCAACAACTGCTCCCGTTTTTTTTTCTTTGCCAAGCAAAGGTGCAGCAAAACCCCCACAAAATAAGTTTCTCTTCCAGCAGCCAGCGCCTCCAAGCCATTTTCACAGTCCCTGTTTTTCTGAGATTATCCCAGTGTGGTTTCCCCCGTTTCCTTGTTGAGCACTATTCCAGCGGCACAAAGTGTGCAATCATTAACCCACGCGACACGGAGCCCACTGGCCGGGCAGGCGCTGCTGCAGCAGCTCCTTTGGTGGGAAATCCATACAAATCAAATGGCCCTCGGAGGGTGTAGTTTGAAGGCGCTGCTGGGTGGGGGCTCTGGGGCTTTGGGGCCAGCCTGGCAATGCTGGTGCTGGCACAGGAGGGTAGCTGAGCTGCTCTGGGTCCCACCACACACCTCTGCACCCTCCGAGGGCATCAAGACAGATGCAGATATATAAGAAACATACAATTATAAGCACTTTTTAGCACTAACCTATTTATTTAATAAATAAAAAAATACCTGCTTGGAGGCCTGGGCCTCTGAGCTGGAGCTTCTCTCCCTTGCAAGAAGCAGATTTGCAAGGAGCAAAGTCTGGCTTTAAATTAAATACCACAAGTTAAGGCACACGGGCACTTTCCTCCATCCTCTGCTGATGTGCCGGGCACCGGGGCACCATCCCGGGGCCACCACCCGAGCCAGGCTCAGCTCTCCAACTTCGCCGATTCCTTTCACATTCAGACTCCCTGAATCTGCACAGAGGAGCACGACTGATTTCGGAAGGAAGATGGACAAACCCAAACGTTCTGGAGCATCCCGAGTGCTGCTCAGGATGCAGGATGAGCACCAGGACGGGCTCCCCCCACCGAGGTTCAGCTCCCTGCTCGCTCCAGGCCTTTGCCAAGCCAAGTCATGAGCAGTGACGGGCAATCATTAACCAGGGAGGCCAGTGGGCCCCAGTCAACACACCTGCCTTGCTGGGGAAAGTCAGGTGAAAGGACACCCTGAAGGAACCGCCAGCCTGGAGAGGCTCTGATTTAGTGATAAGGGGCCTGTTCCCGTGGAAAAACCCCAACCAGCACATGCACAGCACAAACCCATCGCCTTCTCTTGAATTTAGAAGATGTGCTGGAAGCAAGAAGCGAGCACTGGCACGACTGGTGTCCCTGCCTCGGTGACTGTCCCCGTGCCAGGGCTTGCCCGCAGGAACCAGAGCGTTCCCCCTCTGTGGTTTGCTGTGCACCAGCCCAGCTCACAGGACAAAACTGCAGCTCCCCTTTCATTAGGGATTCACTGATCAGCTCGTCCTTCCTCTGCATTGGCATTTGCACCCCACACCTCCTCCAGGGTCCTCAAGATTGAAAAGTCAGAAGCACCTTGTCTTTTACTGAGGAAAAAGAATCATAGAATCACAGACTGGTTTGGGCTGGAAGGGACCTTTAAGCCCATCCAGTGCCACCCCAGCCATGGGCAGGCACAGCTCCCACTTCCCAGGTTGCTCCAAGCCGCGTCCAACCTGGCCTTGGACACTTCCAGGGATGGGGCAGCCACAGCTTCTCTACCCAACCTGTGCCAGGGCCTGCCCACCCTCACAGGGAAGAATTTCTTCCTAATATTTGATCTAAATCTCTTCTCTTTTAGTTTAAACCCTTCCCCCTTATCCTACCACTATCTGCCTGGTTAAAAAAACTTTTAATAAGCCAGTGTGAGGTTTCGGGAGCAGCCTCAGCCCCTCATTCTGTGCCACGTACCCATTTAGCTGATCCCAGTGTCACAAACGTGGCAGGGGCTGAGCCCAGGGGTGATGCTCAGCCTGTGCAAACACTGAGTGTGGCTAGGGGGGATTGGGGAAGGTCCAGCCCCCCAGCCGGCTTGGGTTCCCCCATCTCATGGCACAGGTATGTTCATCCTCTAATTTTCAAGTTTTCTAAATGCACTGAACCAGTTTTTCCTGTTTTCCTTCAAATTAGTGGTCGGCACCGAAGGCAGAGCCAGGCTGGGTGTCTGCAGAAAGCACTGGCCGTGGTGCAGCACAGGGGACACCTCCGGAGTGTTTGTCTGGGAAATGCTGCAGCAACCACCCTCGGGGAGCACTGCGTGCCACATTTCCTGTGCCAGCACCCCCTCTCCACGCAGCCAACACAGCAGAGTGGCCACTGGCATCTGCCACTGCCACCCCTCAAGTCCCTGTGCCAATGTGCGAGCTCCTGGGAGCTCCACTGTCCCATTTGCCCAGGAATGTGCCCGTGGCCATCCCAAATTGGTGCCTGCAGCCCCAGGGTCCTGCTGGGCAAGAGTGAGTGCTGGGCCCTGACAGTGCTGGAGGAGGAAGAGGAGGAGGATGGGGAAGAGAAGGAAGAGGAGGAGGATGGGGAAGAGAAGGAGAAGGAGGAGGATGAAGAGGAGAAGAAGGATGAAGAGGAGGAGGAGGTCCAGTGTAGCCCAGCAAGCTCTGCCCAGTCACACCTGGTTTCCAGGTACACAAATCTCCTGTTCAAGCAGCATCACATTAAATTATAACCCACAATGGCACAGCCCTTCCTCCTGCTTCAGGAGTCACCACCCAGCAGGTTCAATTCACTGGGAAAGAAATTCCTCCACCGTAATGATTTCTGTTCAAGCACAGGTCATTTCCATACACAAATCTAATCTTTCTGGAAAAGCAAAGGAAAGAATTCCTGCCCAGCCATTGACACCATCCCCGTCCTCCTCCAAACACATCCCAACAACCCTGACCTGTGCAAAGGGTGAGCCCCAGAGCTCAGCCCAGGATGGAGAGAGGAGCTCTGGCTCGTGGGTGCTGGGATGGCAGGAGCCCTCCAGCAAGATTTCTAAATAACTCCAAGGCAAACAAATGGATTCAGCCCCTTCCCTTGTAGGGGCTCAGCACATCAACCAGCACTGAGCAACAAGCACTGAGCAACCAGCTCTGTTTTGACCTCCTACAAGGGCAAAATATTCATAGAACCACCGAATCCCAGACTGGTTTGGGTGGGAAGGGACCTTAAAGCTCATCTCATTCCAGCCCCTGCCATGGGCAGGGACACTTTCCACTGGCCCAGGCTGCTCCAAGCCCTGTCCAACCTGGCCTTGGACACTTCCAGGGATGGGGCAGCCACAGCTTCTCTGCCCAGCCTGTGCCAGGGCCTGCCCACCCTCCCAGGGAAGAGTTTCTTCCCAATATCCCATCTCACCCTGCCCTCTGGCAGTGGGAAGCCATTCCCCTTGTCCTTTCCCTCCATTCCTTGTCCCAAGTCCCTCTCCAGCTCTTTTGGAGCCCCTTTAGGCTCTGGAAGGGGCTCTCAGGTCTCCCTGGATCCTTCTCTTCTCCAGGTGAGCCCCCCCAGCTCTCCCAGCCTGGCTCCAGAGCAGAGGGGCTCCAGCCCTGGATTCAGGTATCTCAGTTTTAAAGCTTTTCCTTCCTAGCTCTGTACGCCTACAGAAACCAGTTTTGAAATGCAGTAGAAAATACAACCACCATGAAATCACCCGTTTTGTTGTCCTGCTTTCAGTGGAACAAAGCCCAAAATGGAGGCTTTGCAATTTCTCAAACACAGAATTTCAGTTCCCAAGAGATTATTAATTTTTTTTATTAAAAATAAAAATGCATCAGAGTTATTTTGTAAGAAAAATATTGAATGTCCAAACTAAGTCAAAAGTTAAACATGCCACTGCCAAACTTCTGCAAGGCCCAACTGCTATATTAAGAAAGGAGTTCATAAACCAAACAAAACTCCAAGCAACCTACAGGCCATGATAACCAACATCCAACAGCGAGACTTCTTCTGCTATGTGCAAATTTCTAATTATAACCACAAAAAAAAAATTTCCTTCCAAACCCAATCAGAATCCTTCCCACCTTGTCCCTAGAGGCCAAATTTACCCAATCCCGCTTTAAGAATTGTTTCCATATGTTAATTATTTCCTGTAATAGATTAAGTCCCTTCTCTTTTGTGTTACAGTAAAATCCATGGGAAGGTCTCGAATTCAGCCTCAGCTGAACACCAAATTATGGGACTTTTCCGTGTTTCAGGCCCAAAATGGACTCTCAAAAAGCAAAACAAAAACTTGAGCAAATTTCTACCCAGTCAGGTCTGTCCTCACCAGACATCACATGATGGAGCCAGTTAAATGTTCAGCTGGGACAGGGAGGAACATGAAACATTTAAACATTGAAATGTTCACGGATGCCCACGAAGCAGAGCATGTGAGAACCTTCCTACAGAGAGGAATCCTTAATTAATGTCCAATCCCTCCTCTGTGCTGATGAAGATGAAGACCCAGGCAATTTGGGCAGTTTCTGGGGATTCGTCTCATTGTCCACCTCTTCCTCCCTGTCCTTCAGTCCATGTAACCTGCTCTCCACGCTCCCAAACCCAGGCACCCCTCCAAGCTGGTGCTGGGCCTGAAGTGTGTCCTCCAGCAGCCTGACCAAGCTGGTACCCAAGAGTTTTCCTCAGCCACCCAACCAGAATTGAATCTCTCTTTTTTTTTTTATTTTCTTTTTTTTGGGTGGTCATTTATCTCAGTCCTGAAGGGCCAAAGTGACCACAGCCCCTCCTGCCTCCTCAGAGACAGCTCAGGCCTGGAGAGGAGGATTCCTGGAGTGCTGCTCCCAGCTCCATAAAGTTAAAGCGATCCATAAGAGTGTTTGCTTTGTCAATATGAAGGTGCAGCATAAAGCCTTCAGGCACCAGTTAAATCTCGACATCGCTGTATTTATAGTTATGAATAATAAGAGCTTTTCCCCAGCACTGCAGTGGCCGGGCATAATTCAACAGAAATTCAATTTTTAAAGCATGATGAATTGTGATACACTGAGATTTTTATGCTCCTATGACTATTAAGAAGTCCATGATATTCATTTTAGTAAAGTAAAAATTGAATAGGGCAAAGTATTGCTCACGACTCTGGTAAGAGCGGCAGGATCAGCATCTGCACCATCTCCATCGAGAGCAGGAGGAGATGGGGAAGCTCAGATCACTCCCTGGCTCCTTTGCCACTGATGTCAGCCCTGAATTTGGGAATTCCCGCACATCAGCACCTTCCTGAGCACCTCCCACGAGAGGCCACCGTCCCTCTCCTGCGTCATATCACACCGTGCTAATGTTGCAACTCTCCTTTTCCTAAATTCTTTAGCATTTCTCCCTCTGATTCATCAACAAAATGCTCAAAGCCTGGTTTTAAAGCCTCCTCCAAGTTCCTCATCATCTAGCCCATCTCTGGCAGCGTCCCAAGGAGCACGACAGTAACTCCCACACAGACTGTGCCGCTCCACACGGATCTGCTCTTGATCTGCTGGTCCTTGGGAACCGAAGTCCTGCCCAATTGGGATTTGGCGTTGCTCACTCTGGGTGCCTCCAGTGCCTCTTCTCCAACCAAGCATTGCTTTTGCCTTCAAACTCCCCTCTGTTGTTCTGTCTCTCCAGCCCACAAGTCAATTATCTTCTTCTCTAAAGCCTGACCAGGACCCACGTCCCGAGACTTTGTCCCCCGAGCCAGAGGGACCCGGGCACGAGCAGCAGCAGCAGCAGCAGCAGCAGCAGCAGCAGAGGTGCTGCCCCGCCTGGGGCTGTGCTGGAAGGCACAGAGAGGCAAAGAACCTCTGCAATGAGCCACGACAGCCCAGCCCGAGCGTGAGGATCCCTCTGCTCCATTCCATCAGCTGGGGCCTGGCTCTTACCCACAACTACAGGGGTTTCTCTCTAATAAAAACCTTACACCCGAGCTCTAATAACCACAGAGCCTTTCAGCAGCCAAATAAAGCTGTTTCAAATTTCTTTTTCTCTTCCCATCGCTGGTTTCCAGCAGTAGGCTCCTGATCTACAGCACTGTGTGTGATTTTAAAGGGACTGATTCACCACCAGGCTTCATTCTACCCATAGAGGCAACAAAAGATTTCAGCCCAATGCATGAAAAACAAATGCTTATTCACAGACCTTCACACACACTGGGCTTGTGCCTCAGCTTGGCACCCTCTGCCAAGCTCTTTGGTGCCTTAGGGTCTGACTTAAGCCTAGGGCTGACTCCTGGCACTGCACCACGTTTGCAGCCTGGCTTGGGGTCAGCTGCTCACCACAGACCTGCGAGGTCACACACACCCTGCAGGGCCCAGACCCTGCTCCAGCACAGGGACTCGCCCACCTCACTTCTCCAACAGACACAAGCCCTCTGTGCCCTCCAGGGCTGGGTATTTGCCAAGGGCACCAACACAGACACTACCTGCCCAAAACACCAGCAGGAAAACACCAAACAGGTTAAATACGGAGCCTGATGAGGTATGGTCCCTCCACGCTCCAGTTTCTCATCTTCTCCCAACCACATCCATGGCATCCCCACTGCCCACCCTCTCTTTTTCACCTCTAGCACTCCCTGCCCCCCAAACTCATACAGACACACTCTGAGTCTCTTATTCCCCTCGAAATCTCATCTTGAGGCTTCTCAGCTCATAAAGTCTTCCAATTGACTACAATGGCCTTTGGAAAAGGCTACTGAGCTTTTTACTCACGCTCCAAGGCACAGGCAACTCTTATCTAACAACCCTCTTGTAGGCAACGTGCTGGTCCAACCACGGGACCCTCCCAAGAGCCTGGGACACAGCAGAGTCCCAGCAGGGACATGTGACTCTGCCTGTGTGGGTCAGACATCACCCACCAACACCAACCATGTTCTTCTCCCCAAGAAAACACTTCCAAGAGAAGCAACCGACTCCCAAATGGCAGAGCCAAAGGGGGAAATTCATCGTGGAGGGAGATTTCAGGACTTCAGCCACTCAAGTGCTGGGTGCTGTCAGATGGCTAGAGGTGGCATCTCACTCCTGGCCATTGAAACCCCACAATGAAGCACCCCAGGGGTGGCACAGAGCTGACCCCCACCCATACCGTCCCCTCTGGGTGGCACAGCAGTGCTGGGCTGAGTTACAAACAGAGGGCTTTAAAACACAGATCTAGGCAGGAGCTATGAAGACATCTTAAACTTTCCATGCCACTTTCAACGCAATCCAATCAAGAGCTCTTGACTGCTCTGATTGTCCCAGATGCCATGAGCCTCAGGGACAGCCATGACATCCCCTTGCCCAGGCATTTCATGGGCATGGAACAGCTGGGGCTGATCCATCTGTGAAAACACAGCCATGATCATGAGCAGGTGGTGGAACATCCATCCCTGTATTGCCCTTGAAATATTCCTCAGTTCGGGTCCTCCTCCTCCTCAGACTTCCTGGAGCCTCCTAAACAAGGACTGGGTTTTGGATGGACATCCCTACCATGTCCTGTCACAGCAAACACTGACAGGTCAGGTGACAAGGAGATACAGGACAGACTTTAACAGAGCTTACAAACATCTGACAGCTCAGCCTCTCTGTAAATACCACATAACATTGTCCTCTTCAACGAAAAAAGTGGAAAAAACACAATTCTGAAGAAATGGCAGTTCCTGTGTGAAGGTGCCAGACAGAAGAGCCACCACTGCCATACCCATGGCAGGTCCAACACACACCTCACACACAGAAACGTGGGGAAAGGGCTCAAATGAGTTTTTCTGCAGGTGTGAACACCCTGTGCCAACCTGGGGAGAAATGGCTCAGCAAGGAATTCAGCCTGTGCATCTTCACATGGCAAAGAAGCAAGAAAACCAGCCTTGCCAAACAGACTTCGTGTTACTTCCCAGTAAGATTTATGGGTTCGGTTGAGAAAGATAACTATTTTAAAATAAGAGATTTAGAATTTTGCAGGACTTACTATAGCAGAAGATATTGAGTCAAAAAGATAAATTTAAAAAAAAACAAACCCAGCCCTAAAACAGAAATCAATGTAAACACATACTAAGTGGTTTAAAAAACAGATATCTGATAAATTTTGAAAAGTAACAGTAATGAGAGAATCCTCATTTCTTCCAAGAGAAAGCAGTCCCTGAAAGGATTCAATATCTTTCACCAATTTATAAGCAGCCAGAAAATCATTCCCAGTCATGTTTGCAGAGAACATAAAATTAAAAATTAGTTGCACATAATTAAAGAGGACAGGTCACTAATACAATGCCATCTGGATGGATGGGGGTGCTGGACTCATTTAAACAAGAGGCATTTTTAAGCAGCCAAACAGAAGACTGTGCAACTAGGAAAAAACACCAAACCCAAAGCACCATGCAGCACAGGGACATTGTCCTGGAAGAAGGGCTGGAAGCCTCTCATTTCCCGTGGTGGGGACCAAAGGGAGTCCTGCGGTGCCTCTGAGGCCACGGAGAAGGAGACTGGGTGTTCAGCAGAGGATTAGGGGGCTGTGCAATGTGTCGACACCACCAGTGGCACCTTGATTTTGGGCTGTTTCCAACCAAGATGGGAAAGAAAGAAGCACATCCACCACTTGCTATCCCACAGCAGGCCCCTGAAATGTGCCCATCCCTCCTTGGAGACGAGGGACGTCCAAAACTGGGAGAGACCAATGTCATTCCCGGAGCTTTGAAAGCAGGGTGAGAGACCTTCTAAAGAGAAACTCCAGGCCAAACAAACTCTGTGGGTTTGACTCTGGAATTGCTGCCCCGGGCAGAGCAGGAGGTTGTGTCTGGGTGATGATGAGCCTTTCCAAGCCCACAGAAGGTGGCCGGGGCATTGTCCGGACTCACAGTGGTGCTGCTCAGACCCTGAGGCCAGGCCCGTTCTCCTCCATCCGGACCTGGGTGACTGCAGCCCAAGAGCCTGTTTATTTTTGCTGAGTTAGTCAGATGGGTTCCTGTCAAAAACAAAGCTCATTCTCCAGCAAATCTGATCACATCTGACAGAAATCTGCACAGCTTCGACCCAGAGATCCTGACTTACAGTTGCAAAACCCAAGGAAAGAAAGAATGAGGTAGCAATTATTTTCTTCCCACTTTATGTCTTAGAAACCCCTTTTCCTCCTTGGCTGCCCAGTTCCGTTTTGATGACTGCCCTAGACGGCAGCTCCAGAAATCAAACACTTAACCTCTGCAAGTTGCTTCTCCTAATGAATCCACAGCAGTTTGCTATTCATTACAGCCAAAAGGAAAAGCCAAATGTGTTTCTGCTGCATTAGCCAGCACGGCTGTTAAAGCCAGCATGGAGAGTAGCCATGGAGACCTCTGGGGAAGGAACACTGGACTTCTCCAAAGGCTATTGTCAGTGCTCAAAAACATAAATACAAGCAACTTTTTATTATTATTATTATTATTGTTATTTATTGCTGGTTTGGAAGAAAATTCAACACCCATGAAAGATGTCAGCCTGGCAGCACTGAAGGAGTTTATCACAGACTGAGCATAATGTACTCAAGGCGTTGAGAATTTGTTGTAGGGCACCAAAACTCGGACCTGGAAATAACCACCTTTGTAAGGACACAGCAGTGGAGCTCCTTGTCCACCAAAATCCCCAGCACCTCTGCTCAGTTTACTGCCTGATGCTCCACTGGTGGCTTATCCACAGCACACAAAAACTCGCTCAGGTCTACCAGGGCAAAGCCACCTTGGAGCTGCGAGATGGCAATGCTTTTCTGCCTCTGAAGAGGACAAGGCAAATGAAGATCTCCTCTAGGGCAAAAGGGCTCCAGAGCTCAAGTAAACCTCCCTCAATCACTCTAACCATTCAAACCTATGAGAAACACCAAGGAAAACGTCATAAACATCTCCAAACGCTGACAATTTCGATGTGAGCTCATGAAGTAATTTCTCTTCATTTCTTATGCTGGAAAATCTAAGACAGACCATATAACTTGCTCAGAGCCACAGAAACAGATTTTGTGAGAACCAGACACTTATCTCTTGGATTTCCGTCTTACATTTTATTCACAAAATCATTTCTTTGTTTTGGAGAGGTTGTCTAAGTGCCGAGGGTCATCCACAGCCTCTCCTGGGTAGTCAAGACATCAAACAGCCAATAGACACAGCCTGGCCAGTGAAAGGAACAATACTAAGGGCGCTCCAAACCACCGATTGCTACTGCAATTATTAGCCAATGTAAACAGGGTCATTTGATTGCTTTCCAAAGCTAAGAAGGGTGTTCCAGGGTGGACGGATCCAGGTGGTGAGCTCTGTGATGGGGAACACCATCCACAGAGTGTTTATACACAAGCAACTACAGCATAGCCAGGTGCTGCTCTGGGAGGTCTGCGGATGGTTTTCTCCCTGGAAACACCGAAGGTTTCCTGCAGTGCTCCCATGGAGAAGGTAACACTGCCCAGCTGTGAGCACAAACTCAGTGAGCAGAAACATCCAGAAGCTGCCACAGCTTCCTGCTCCCACCAAACATCACAGCTGGACTTGGTGAAAATACATGAACACCCAGGACCCAAAGCCTGCTCTGGCCTCTCCTTGTTAACCATCAAGCAAGAGTCCAGACTTCACTGAACCCACCCACCTCACGTTCTCTGGCTCTCCATCGAGGTCTCATCTTCAAACAGCCCAAGCCCAGGCTCCACATCACCCCCGACAGAGCAACCTCTTGGGTCAGAAGTGACACTTCCCACCCCATTCTGGGAATCAATCAAGCGGATTTGCTCTGCAGGGAACTGGAGGATTCCTCAGTTCCTGCCCTGCCACACAACCCAACTTGGAGCTTTTGTGCCCAGCACTGACAACTCTCTGACAGCCACAGCAGGTTGGGACTGGCAGAGGTGCCAGGCAGCAGTGTTGGCCAACACACACATGGCCTGGCGTGCAAACTGCCAGATCAAGTGCTTGTGGCCTTAAGGCTCTAATCTGTGTCCTTGCAAAGCCAATTCAACCTCTGTCTTCCTCCAGCAATGTGTAGGAAACATAAAATCTGGACACGGCACATAAATCTCAACCCACTTGTGTTTGGTGATATAAGGTTTATTTTTCTCTGACCATCTTGCACAGGTCTGAGTTAAATGGGAAATGCTGCTGAAGACCATTAACAGCTCCCACTGGCTGAGACTGCCCACAGCTTCAAGCGGTCGTAACTCTGGGTGTCACTTGTTAATGTCAGTCTGAATGAGCATTAACTCAGTTTTTAATGAACTGCACAACATATCAACCAAAATAAGCTGATGGAAAGGGCAACTCCACAAGCCACACAGCCCTGCCCTCCTCAACATCTTGCCCATGTACTTCTCTTCAGAGCCAAATACTTACTCTATGCTGCACTTTTATGTATCTAACTGAAAATCATAGAATAGAATCATTAAGGTTGGAAAAGACCTCTAAGATCATCAAATCCACCCTCCAGCACTACACAGTTCCTGTCTTTAAAGTTCCTGAATACCAGATGGGAAAATCCTACGTCCAGTGGCACATCAGCCAGGCAGTGAGACCCTACCCACTCCAGGCAGTGCTAATACAAGTGCTGGAAACTCTGTGATGAAGGTGCCTACAAAAACCAACCCAGACTGCGTAACCAGAAGGTGTTTTCAGAATGACACACGTTGGTTCAAAGGTCTTTTGCCTTTATTGCCTGTCTGACATTGTCCCATGACCCTGCAGCCATCAGGGCTCCAGACTGTTGAACAGTGGTGGTCCTTGCTCTCCTGCCAGTAACGCTGTGACTGCTCAGACATCCCGTGCCAGGGCACGCAGACGAGCTGTGGAGCCAACAGAAAGGGTGCTCATTCAGCCAAAGTTCTTGGCCTCCTTGAGAACTGGAGGCTGACTGTGTTAGAACAGCTCTGAGCAAGAGCTCTTCATCATATAAGGAGATACATTTGGAAGAAGCAAATAATGGAATTTCATCCTTTTTTCTTTCCTTTGCAGAACAAGACAATGGAAATGTGATGTGGGAGCACCTTTACCTTTCACTGTGTTTTGAGGAAAAGCCTCCTCCCACTTGGACACCTTCCAGAGCTCCTTTCCAGAGCAGGAAAGCCTCCCAGCAAAGCTCAGCACTGTCTGAAGGAGACACCAACTCATCTGCAGGGCTCCCACCCAGCCAAGCACCCTCAGAAAACACACTGAGGGATCCCATGGCAGGTTCAGTGCCAGGTGTCCAGGAACCCTCGGAAGGTGCTCCTCGTCACTCCCAGGCACACCTGAGAAGCTCAGGACACTCACACAAGTTATTTCAGTGGCACCTTACACCCCGGGGGAGGTAACAGGCATGGCGGGAGCTTTTAGCAACTCCAGTTCTGCAGAGACAAGCACAACAAGGGTTCAGCTGGACCCAACTGAGAGCATCTGGTGCACAGAGAGAACACACCAACTGCAGTGCCAGAAGTAAGGCCAGAAAGCTGCTGGGTGCCAGGGGAGGACTTGCTGAAGCTCCTCCCAGCCCACCTCAGGCTGCCCTGCTTGGTGCATGAGGCTTTGCTCCACCTCACCGGGCTCCAGTCTTTGCTTTTTCTGTCTTCTCCAACATTTTGGAGATGTGAACGTCCCTGGCTTTCCCAGGAACCTTCTCCTGGCCACGCACAGCCTGGAGGTGTGTACACCTGTCCTAGTGCCAACCAGTGCTGCCACTGCAGCCCCTCCCCATCAGACCCGAGTGGGCTCGGAGCACCAACAGGAGTGTTTGGAGCAGGGATGAGCCAGAGTGCTGGGCTACAAATGGAGAAACAGCCAAAGGACCAGCCAAACCACTGGGCCGGTTACCCAGTAAGAGCAGTAACAACTGCAAGGCCTTTCTGCCCTTCAATGAGCCCCTGAGGATGGAACCAGAGCCCTGAGCTGCTCCAGCAGTTTCACACTCACTGCGTGGGCTCGGCTGCTCCCAGAGCCCCGTGGAACCTGGGACCACCCCTGAGTGGAGTCACGGCTCAGACTGACATCTCCACACAAACCCATGCCCAGGTGTGGAGAAACTGGGTTGGTAACTCTGAAAAGTTCTGCTACAGCTTTAAAGCTGCCAGTAACAACAGCTTCCTGACACGAGCTTCCCAGCACCCAGCGAGACATGGGAAAAAGGAAACAAAAATTTGGGATCTGTGCATAAACAGGACATCCAGTGCTGCACCAAAAGGTGAAGGCAACCTAAGACCAGTTTCAAAACTCCTACTTTTGTAGTAAGCAGGATCTCAGGGAAGGCAAGGGGTGCCAGCCTACAGCCCAAAGAGACACAGAAGCCACCACCTCTGCTCTGAGCTCCACCCACCTCCTTTGCCTTCTAAGCAAAGCTCACCCCCTACATCACATCTACACTTCCAAGAAGATAAAATCTTCCAGCTAGACAACATCAAAGGGTTTTACACATGGACTGAAGGAATGAATTTAGGAAGAAATTCTTCCCTGTGAGGTGGGGAGACGCTGGCACAGGTTGCCCAGAGGCTGTGGACTCCCCAGCCTGGGAGTGTCCAGAGCCAGGTTGGACAGGGCTTGGAGCAACCTGAGCTAGTGGAAGGTGTCCTGCCCATGGCAGGGGATGGAATAAAAAGAGCTTTGAGGTCCCTTCCAGCCCCAAGCAGCCTGTGATTCTGTGATTGAACCCGTACCCACCCTTGCTCTCAGGACTGACATGACTGGGCACATCCTGTACCGCAGTGAAAGCTGCTGCTCCAGCTGAGGTTGTGGACACCTCAGCCCCACCATTACACTCCCCTGGGTACAGGTGGAGGCTTGAGCTCCCCACCTGATTCCAGCAGTGCTCTCCAAGGGCTGTGGGCAGAGCAAGTGGAAGCGTGAGGAGCTGCACAGCCCAGAACACTCGAATGAAAAACACCTCTCTGGCTGTTTCACCCCTTCTAGGAAGAAAAGAGCCCTTCTCAGAAAGCAGAGCATCATCACTGGCTACACAGCCCAGGTAGACAACCTGGCTGAGGGTGTCTTGCAGGACACCAGCAGTCCTGGCCTGGCTCCAGAGCTGTCAGTCCTCACGGAGCAAGTGCGAAACGCTCTGGCTCCTGTGTCCTCTGCTCCTCACTCAGCTTCGTGCAGGATCCAGCCCATGGAAAAATGAAAAGCAGCTGGTCCACTCTTGTGTAAGAGTGGGTACGTGAGGAGAGCTGAGCAGGCTCAGACCATGGGTCCACAGAAGCCACTGCTCTGTCCCCAGCCGTGGCTGGGTTAGAAAAGTGTGTAAAATCAGGAAAAGCCTAAGTGGGACATCTCCAGAATAACCTTCATCCTCCAGTGAGCTGCAGCTCAGGGGCTTCACAGGCTAGAGGTGTCATCTTTGTGCTTGGCTGCTGTTGGCCAAAATTTCTTTCATGAATTTATCCAGTTGCTGCTTTTTCACTATTTTATAAACATAAAACGTAACACCAGGCTCTCAAAACCAGCCAGGGTGGAAGACACTCGAAGCATTCCCATCAAACTCATTTCAAACACACCCGAAGTTTCACACATCACACAAAAAAACAGAGAAGGAGCTACTGGAAGGCAACTTGAACAAAGCATGGAATCAGAATCATGGAATCACAGGATTATTAAGGTTGGAAAAGACCTCCATGATCATCAAGTCCAACCTTCGATCAAATACCATCATTCCCACTCAACCACATCGCAAAGTGGATCGCGAAGCAGAGCACGAAGCAGAGCCAGCAAACCCCACTTCTCAGCACCAGCTGACAAGTCGTGCCCACCAGGCAAACCCCGAGTGCAGTCGGGGAATCACCGGGAGCAGCAGCGCAGTGGGGAGGCCCCAGCAGTGGCTGCAGGGGAGGGCACGGCTGGGTACCGGGTGCTGCTCCGCTGGCCGCGATGCTGCAGGGACAAAGTGACACCTGTGACTACCACAGTCACCCTCAGCCCCAGAAATGGGCTGCAGCCACAGCTCTCCCTGCTCCTGTCACTCCCTCTAAGCCACACACGGTGCTGCCACTCGCTGTATGGGGGGGGGGGGATTTCAGAGTTCTGGGTTTGCCCCACGACGGGCACGTACCTCAAGAAACACCCCAAAACTTTGTGGCACGTCTGCCTGTTACCAAACCCTCAGGACGTGTGAGAAGGTAGGCTAAGCAATGTTTCTGAACCAAATGTTCAGCCTGGAGAGACCATTCCAAGCTGGCTGGCCGCCAGCAGCACACGCCAAGGCGCGGAGCAGCCCAGCCCTGAGTGTGCTATTACACATCAGCAATTACAGCAGCCTCCAAAAAATTAGGATTTCTTCATGTTTTTTACAATTTTTCCATGGCCTACACAAACTTCAGGACATGAAACCTTCTGCTCTTTTGGGTTTTCACTGATTTTTTTCAAGGCCCAATGGAGCAAAACATTTTGGTGAACAGCTCCTGGCTCGATTATCTGAGAGAAGGGCTGAACAGGCTGATGGGCCACCAGGCTTTAACCCACTATCCAGCATTGTAGGAACAGAATGGGAATGAACAGCTGGANTGGGGCACAGCGGGTGACTCTTGGGGATGGGCCTGTGCAGGGCTGAGAGCTGGACTGGATGATCCTTGTGGGTCCCTCCAAACTCAGCATATCTTGTGATTCTGTGATTTGGGAACTTCAAAAATGGTGCCAAAGAATTTGACACTTGATATTTACCATTTAAAAGCTGCTGGTGGTACAATTTGCAAAATCGACTTCAAAGTCTATTTCTCCTAGGAATATTTTCATGATTTAATAAAATTAAAAGCAAAACTGGGTATAAGTTTAAATATTGCTTTCACATCACTGCCTCCAACACTCTGCTGCAGCGTGGAGAACCAGAAAATGAGAAGTCAAAGTGATCTCAGCCCGGTTTCATCTGTGAAAGGGACGCAAGTGAGAGGTTTATAGGGTGGATGTGTTGCCTCATTTGCTTTTAGGAAGCTCCGTCTCTGCCAGCAGCGTAAGGAAGGAGCTCTCCAGTGCACTTCAGAGTTGGCTTCTCCCCAAATAAATCTGCATCCCTTCTTTCAAGGCTCAGTGATGCCCAACCACGACTGCTTCAGGCTGCTCCCCACAACCAACTGAGTGCTCGGAGCGCCTGGGAAGGGTCTGAAATCGGGGAGCACAGAGGCCCCAAGTGCTGCCTGGGCTCGGCTCCAGCAGGATTTGGTGGCCCTGGTGTGGTTTGGTGGCCCTGGGTGTTGAAATGCAGTGGCGGCGGGGACGGTGCCAGTGGAGCTGGCGGCTCCTCCCGCCCCCAGGGCCCAGCGTTTCACAACTCCAGGACTTTCATGGAACTTCTTCTCTCCATAATTTAAACCCAGTCTTTTTCTATTACAAAATATGTTTCTGTATCTAAAGGATTGAGCTCCTTTATGGGAGAAGACAGAGGGAAAAGCTGTGGAGGCAAAGCACGTGTGATTCCTTGTCTATTCACCATGGAATCCCAGACTGGTTTGGGTGGGAAGGGACTTTAAGGCTCATCCAGTTCCACCCCCTGCCATGGGCAGGGACACCTTCCATAGCCCAGGTTGCTCCAAGCCCTGTCCAACCTGGTCTTGGACACTTCCAGGGATGGAGCAGCCACAGCTTCTCTGCCCAGCCCGTGCCAGGGCCTCAAGGGGAAGAATTCTTTCCCAATATCCCATCTAACCCCGCCCTCTGGCAGTGGGAAGCCATTCCCTCTTGTCCTGTCCCTCCATCCCTTGTCCCAAGTTCCTCTTCAGCTCTCCTGGAGCCCCTTTAGGAGCTGGAAGGGGCTCTCAGGTCTCCCTGGAACCTTCTCTTCCAGAGGTGAGCCCCCCAAGCTCTCCCAGCCTGGCTCCAGCCCTTGGAGCATCTCCATGGCCTCCTCTGGACTCACTCCAACAGGTCCACATCTCATGCTGGGGATCCCAGAGCTGGATGCAGAATCATTCTATGATCCTATGAAAAAACCCCACATAGTAAGAAGCATCCAAGCAAGACCAAATCCAAGGTCTGTCGGCACACGTTACCTTCACATAAATGCCCTTTCCAAACCCAAACTCTCTGCAGCAGTTTCTGAGCAAAACCAGACCCACAGTCATTGGTAGCACCGCATGGGGAACACAGATTTATTGCTCCTTGTAGACCTCAAAGTCCTGTGGACCTTCCTGCACATTCCCAGCATCACCAAATCGTGCAGCAGAGACTTGGAGCAGCCCGGAAAATACAGTTGTGTCCAACCAGGGGGTGACAAATAATCAATTCTTGGTGGAGCAGGAGGAGAAACATTTATTATGTACCTGAGGGGAAGTCTTGGCACCACATCTTAACTACTCCTTGAATGCTCCTCCGAGACACTGAAGGTGCTCTGGGTGATCACCCAGTGCTACTACAAATATCTTAACAAAATACATGGGGAGCTGCTCCCACCAAGCTGCAGAAACATCCCGTGCAGTCCATTAGAGACTGCTAAATTCAGGGGAAATCTTGAATTTTCATCAGAGACAACCAAAAGGTCACTCTTTCTTATGGGATTTCAGCCATTTGAGTGCCCTTTTGAGCTACAATCTTGAAATTAGGAATAATTCATTCATTACAGACTGCTGATTACAAGGGGAGGGAGAAAACAGAAATTTGACATTTCTTTCCAGTTCACCAAAAGGTCAGTCTACTGATTTACAAAATTTATATTAATTTTAACTCTGAGGCTGTCACATTGGGCACGAAGCATCCAATTTGGAGAAATTAAGGTCACTTAAGGTCTCCAGTTGCATTTATCATTTAGATGCAAAAAGTTCTCAAAGGCAAAGGCAACGCTGAGGGAGCCAAGGGCCAAAGTCACCCAAATTGAGGACAGCTGCCAATTTTATACACTAAAATGCATTTCAGTTTAAAAGAGCCCAGGTTTCTTCTTGCCATCAAATGCCATTGCTTCATGAGACAAACTAAAATTTGGGGTTGAACCATCTCTCATGGCAGATCCAACAACCCTCAAGTCCCACTGAACTCCTCTGGGCTTGCACTGGCACTGGGCACTAAGGCCACCAGCCCCACTTGCCACCACCGGCCAGCTTAGCTCCTGGAAATCCTCCATTCAGAGCTTAAAAACCCTGAGAGATGATGCAGAGGGGGAGGAGGAGGAAGACAAGGAGGAGGCAGCATGGAAATCATCTCCTCGAGCAGCTGGAGCAGAGGAAGGCATGTTTCAGAACTGACTCAAAGGTCATGGGGAGGAGGGTGGGAGGTGTATCTAACGAACATGGAAAATATTGCAGAGCTACAAAGCAGGACCCAGCCCCGGAAGGCCCTGCTGGAGCTCTCCAGCCCTGGAAGGCCCTGCTGGAGCTCTCCAGCCCTGGAAGGCACTGTTGGATCTCTCCAGCCCTGGAAGGTCCTGCTGGAGCTCTCCAGCCCTGGAAGGCACTGTTGGATCTCTCCAGCCCTGGAAGGCACTGTTGGATCTCTCCAGCCCTGGAAGTCTCTGCTNCTGCTGGAACTCTCCAGCCCTGGAAGGCCCCGCTGGAGCTCTCCAGCCCTGGAAGGCCCTGCTGGAGCTCCCCAGCCCTGGAAGGCTCTGCTGGAGCTCTCCAGCCACCGAGACAGCCCCAACACAAAGCTCAGCCACTCCGCAGGGCCACACAGGAGAGAGAAGATATTCCAAGTTCAGGTGATCCCTCCCAGAAATACCCAACCCAGTGACCCACCTGCTGAGATGGATGAGTCCTGTGATTTATAAATAAGTCATTTTGGGGAGATTTACAGCACTACAAAGCCCACCTTGTGCAATGGTAGAACCCCTACGAAAGGCTTGAGCTGCTCCTGGGACTCCCAGGGCAGTTCTGATTAGCAGCTCTCCATCCAAAGGCACGGAAAAGCCTCCTCACGTCTGGGAAGAGCAGAAATGATGGTGGAGCAATCCCAACACTCATTTTCCTGCTCTCATCACCAGCCCAGCTCCTTTCCCACATCGGGAGCCATCGCGGCCAAGGAATGCCTCCCAATTTAGGGATAAAGCTACAGCTGAGGCCAAGCCCTCGGCTGGTGTAAACCAGACCCATTCCCACCAGCCAGGGCTGCTGCCCTCAATTCTTTTTTTAATGGAAACTTCACTCTTTTTTTAAATGTTTTTTATAAAGACACACTCATAAGACCCTGAATGGAGGTCTGTTCAGGCTGGGCAGGCCGGGGCTGCCCCGGCCATCGCA
This sequence comes from Sclerurus mexicanus, assembly GCA_013396755.1. Classification (NCBI taxonomy): domain Eukaryota; kingdom Metazoa; phylum Chordata; class Aves; order Passeriformes; family Furnariidae; genus Sclerurus; species Sclerurus mexicanus. The sequence continues at coordinate 29,882 of VWZF01004670.1, read as the reverse complement.
GCCCGTCCTGTGTGCGCTCGGTGCCCGCTGCTCCACACTGACCTTTTATGCCGCGCGCCTGGCAGGGTTTCCTTCCTCGAGCACGAAAAATGAAGGAAACCATCTTGACATCATGATAATTTTATGCTCCGGCCATAACCTCTGCACATCAAACTTTTGTCCAGTCTCCCCGTGTTTATGCTGTAAGTAGATTTATATTTTCTACCTTCTTAAATATAGAAAGTTGGATTTGACCATTTTCCCTTCGGAAAAACAGCTCAGTGTTTAGTTCTGTCTTAAAAATTGGCCTTGGTACAAGATTTTAAAATAAATTGCTACTTTCTAAACTATTTGAAAATACCAGTTCCTTTTTGTATTTCATTTCTTCAGGGGAAAAAAAATCCAAATGCAATCCTTAATCAGACATTTGGCCTTTTTTCTCCTTTTTAATTTAGTAACTTGTGAATTCATGCATTGACCCAGTCGAACAAAGGGCAAAGACTGTTAAATTCCAGAGCCCAGGAGATATTCAGTTACTCATTCAAGGCCTTCAGCAGAGTTTAAAAATAAATAAAAATGAGCCTTAGAGAGGAGGAGTGGCAGATTTGGAAATGATACTTGTACATGAACAACCAAAAAGGGGAAAAAGGTAAACTGGGAAGAGATCAGCTGCTGGGGAGATGGAGAGTGGGTTGGAACTCATTAGCCCAATTACATAATAGATTGTTTGGGCCAAATTCAAAGGCAATAAAAGCAGCGAGAGAAACGAACATTCGGTACCAGCAAAGATGGAGGAGGCGGGGGAAAGGAGAACAAGAAAAGACTTTTTATGAATTTATTCCTGAAGCTTCTTTTGAAGGTTCCATTTGGGCAGGGAAGCACCGAGCGGAGCAGGAGTTTGGGAAATAACCAAACTCTGGCTGTGGGGGCAGAGGTGGCCTCGGTGGGCACAGCGGGCCAAGGGCTGCCACGGGGCCAGGGAGGGAGCCCTGGCACAACAACCAAGGGAAACAAACAGCTCAAAATTCCCCTGCCTTCCCTTCCTCCTGTCCCTGAAAAATCACATTTCATTGAATTCAAAAGCATTCTGAAATTTTACTAGTTTAGGAAAGATTGAATAAGCATGTAATTAAATTAATTACAGAATCACTGCTCTGCATCCTACTGCAGGAATAGCAGTGAATCAAGCAAATGGATTCAAAATCACTTCCTAAATGCTTTCCAGTTAAATAAAACTTCAAGTGCAGTTTCAAACCACTTACAGCACAGTCCAGAAAAACCCAGCCTCTCCAGCAGTCTCCTTCACCCATACAGGGACACGCTCCTGAAGTGCATGACCCGACCTGGAGCATTTCCCTTCCTAAATAAACAGATTATTTATTCCTAAATAATCCACTTGGAGCAGATGCCTCCTCTCCCTGCCTGCATCCCCTGCCCCGCTCACCACCATCCAGCTGCTATCCCAGCTCCTCTGGACAGCCATCACAGAATCAGATAGGTCGGAAATTATCTCCAAGATTGTCAAGTCCAACCTCTGACCAATCTCCACTTTGTCAACTGGACCAACTTCTTTTTCCAGCTTCTCATTCATCACCCCTCAGTGCAGGGAGGAGGTGGGAAAAACCCCTTTGTGAGTTCATACTGAAGGATGTGCTGCAAAGTGCATGCAGATTGAGGGTGGGAGCCTGGTTCCCACCAGGAAAGGCGCCACCACCATTCCCACAGCTGCTGCCAGCAGCCCCTGGCCTGCCCTGGCAGCAGCAGGACATGAGCTGAGACTCCAAGTCTCAAATGAGGGTTGTGGGTGGTCCCACATGGCGAGCTGTGCTCCCAGCTGGAGTAAGATGTCCAGCCCTGGTCAGCAGGAAAGCATCATTCCCTTTCCTAGGGATGTCTAAGATCCAAAGAGCCTGAGATCTTCTAAGATCTGAAAGCCCGTCTAAGATCTGAACATGTAAGACCTTCTCCACTGTGGGAGAGCAGGAAAGTGCAAGCAGAGGTGGATTAGCTACAAATGGCACAAGCTGCATCCCAGCCCTGGCAAACAGGAGACCACAAGCAGCTCCACAAGCCCAGCAGCAGGGGCAGCAGTCACAGGAAACCAGGACTAGCCTCATGCTGCCCCCCCACTGGGGGCAAGGCTGCCTCTCTTCATGCCTAATGGGAAGGCAGGTTCACGTGCCACCCCTCCACCAGCACGGCTGGGCAGCAGCTGCAGCTCTGGCAGCGATGGCACCATCCCAGCACACACGCAGGGATGCACTGGAGCTCACTCACTGCCTGCTCCCACAGCTCCATGCCCAGCAGAAGGCTCAGGGAAGAGGACTCCAGCTTTCTGAGGGGAGCAGTTTGATGACCTGGTGGGAGCTCTCCCCTTTGGACACTCAGTCCCATTCCACGCAGAAAAAGCTCCTGCTGCACCATCACTGCCCCTGCCAGCTCGGCCCTGCAAGGCTGCACCATGACACACACAGCATGTCCCCCTCCAGCGGTGCCTCCCGAGGTCCTCGAGGCACGAACGGGCAGAGAGAGGACTGTCCCCTGAGCCCCAGCGCAGCCACAGCAGCACAGGGCAGCCCCAGGGAAACCAGGAGCAATTGCTGAGAGCAGCAAGCAAACAGAAAAGCTGACTGGGTGACTTTGCTCAAATCAGATGGAGGGAGCTCCTCCACCAGCAGTGCTGCTTCCAGAACAATGTCCATCCACGCTCTGCGGGGCTCCAGCCAGCAGTGAGGGCAGCAGCTAAAGGCAGCTTGCAGTCCCTACCCTGTGTGAGATGCTGTCTCAAAACCCACCCAGGAGGTGCCAAAGATGGGAAGAGCAAACAGGGAAGCCCCGTGGGGCTGCATCCCCCTGGAACGGGTGCTCAGGCAGCAGGACACCAACACCACCTCTCGCTTGCCCAAAGAGAAATACTTACTAAAATACCTAAACAAGAACTCCAGGACCCAAACTGTTTTCAAGGGTCTATTCCCTCACAGAAAATCTCACCGACTCCCATTGGGTGTGGACCCCACTTGATGTGATCATATGTGATCCTCACCTTCAAGCAGAGCAAACCAGCAAGCTACAGCAAAGCAGGCAGCTGTGAAGGCCAACTAGAGCTTTGTGGCCCAGGCAGTGATGGGCAGGAGCAAAGATATGGGTAGGGGGGTTTCTCTACTCCCCCGGGACTGCAGGAAAGCCTATCTTGGCCCTCTAAGAAACATTTTAGCTGAAGAAGCATCTGCCAGAATGTGCTGCCTGGTCAAGATCTGGCCACAGCCAGCCCAGAAGCCACCAAGAGCTCAGTGATGGGACAGGTTCCAACTCATCACCCAGAACTTCCCGTAGCCCAGACCCAGCTGCAGTGAGCAGCAGGACCTCCAGCACTGCCCGGGTCCTCTCCCAGCTGGCAGTGACACCCAGTGGGTCCCAAGCACCTCCCGTGCCACTGACACTGTGGATGGAGACGGTGTTGAAGATGCCTTCAGGCCCCCAAAGGCATTTCCAATTACTCCATTAAAAGGTGTGAAATGCTTCCTTCCCAGGCAGACTTGGCCATCTTCAGGGGCTGGAAGCCAAACCTCTCCTTGGCATAAATAACCAGGCTCCAAGCTGCCCTGTGAACTGATGGTCTGGGGCTTATGCTCCCCTGGCTCATCCCTCCTCTGCCCCCTCACATCCACAAGCATTAACCACATCTGCCCATAAAATACATCACAGACCTTCGTGACACAGCCGAGTGTCAGAGGGAATTGGATAAAGTGACCAGTAAGAAACTGCCAAGACCAGATGGGATGGAACAAAACCTCTCAGAGAAAGCAAAGATGAAATGGGTGAGGATTCCCTGTGCTGACCATGCTTTGATGAGGGGATGGGAGCAGCAACCCCACCCAGGGACCTTCTCACAGCTGAGCAGGTGGAGATGAGGGGCACCAAGGATCACCAGTGGGAGAATGAACAGAAACCACTAATATCAAGCAAACTGCTCAAATCAGAGTAGAATTAGAAAAAAAACAGCAAATCCAAGCTTTTTTTAGGAAAGGGTCAAATCTGACCTCAGTTGGCCTTTGTGTGCAGGGAAAACATCAGCTCAGTGCAACTTACCGGCCACAGAGAAAAGGGAAGGGAAGGAATTGTTCAAAAAGGCAAAATAAACAGAAACCACAATCGTGCCATGTACACAGCCCTGCCACAGCCTGCAGGTTTGGCCATCCTGTCCCACAGCTAGATAGTTTCTGGGAAGGCAGCGAGCAAGATGATTGGCAGAAGAGCTAAAATGAATGAAAACTTTTCAGCTGAGAGGCAGCAACTGAGAAAAGAGATGACAACCCTGAAATGGGTGAAAGATGCTGAAATTCCTCCTCCAACGCTGCAGATATGAGCTTAGGATGGCATGGGAAGGTTGGGGGTCACAGCACTCTCCCCTCCAGCCTGGGCACCACCAAGATGGACTTGATGGAAGTCTAACCTTCAAAAGGTTGGACTAGATGATCTTGCATGTCTTTCCCAACTTTACTGACTCTATGATTCTAAGATGGCAAAGATGTGACCTGTGGACATGGTGATGCCCACAGCAGCTTCCTGCCAAGGTGGAGAAGAGCAGAACCAGTGGCAGCACCAGCACCGTGGCACCGGCGCAGAGCCCGAGGCACAGCCACAGTTCCTCTCCTGGCAGCACAAAGCTGAGGACACTTGGTGTGTTCATCTGGAGAAGAGGAGACTGAGGGGAGACCTCATTGCAGGGACAACTCCCTGGGGAGGGGCAGAGGAGGGGCAGGCACTGATCTCTGCTCTGTGTGACAGGGACAGCACCCAGGGAATGGCTGGAGCTGTGTCAGGGCAGGGTCAGGTGGGATCTCAGGGAAAGGCTCTTCCCCCAGAGGGTGGTGGGCACTGCCCAGGCTCCCCAGGGCAGTGGGCACGGCCCCAAGGCTGCCAGAGCTCCAGGAGGGTTTGGATGATGCTCTGGGGCACAGGGGGTGACTCTTGGGGATGGGCCTGTGCAGGGCCAGGAGTTGGACTTGATGATCCCTGTGGATCCTTCCAACTGAGCATATTCCGTGGTTCTGTTTCACTGGGAGAGAGGGGCAGTATTCTGGTATTTTGTAGCACTCAGTCCTGGTTACAGCTCACTGGGGAATGTCCTTTGAGTTGGAGGGAAAGGAGGCAGGGGTTGAATTGTGTGTTGTCTGACCTTGGGAATGGAAATCCATGGAGTTTCACTATGGCATCACTGGCACTGTCGGCCACAGTGCCAACGTTTCTGCTGGAGAGCACATGGGGATAGGGCACAGAAGTACTAAATATGTTTTCTTAAATATACAGGCAGATCATTTAACTTGTAAAGAATACCATTTTTTTACACAGTAGTACTTTAAAATACTAATATCTTTTTTTCCCATTTTTCTGTTGAGCTCGAAAGAACCCCAGTAACAGGGTAAAATCTTCATGTAAATTTAAATGTTCATAAGACATTAGACACAATACCAAGGTATCATACACTTGGGGTAGCCACAAGTAGCTCTGGGCACCAACATTTTTTGGGAAAAAACCCCAAATATAAAAGTAGAGTGTGCCTTATTTCAAAACTCAAGGAGGCAAAAGGCCCTTTACCTCCATCTCCAGCACTCAGGGACCAGCACTCCCCTCCTCATGGCACAGGGAAAGGGTCAGGCAGACTCTGCAAGTCTGGCTAAGGAACACGCCGGAATAAATTCTCACTGAACAGAAACACTCAGCAGGTCCACTCACATCCATCCCTGCGGCATCACCAGCAAACAGAGCAGAGTTTGCTCAGAAATGAGTTTGGTCCCGGGTGAAATTAGGTGTTGCCCTCCATTGTCACTCTTCCGACAAAGAAGTTTGGCACAGAGAAGAACAGGATCGCAAGGAAGCCACCGAGTTGCCCGACTCTGGGACTGTACCCTTCCTCTGAGGTGTGGTGCTGGCCAGAAGCACGTTCCAGCAGACCAGGCTCCTCCCCAGCTGGGAACAAACAGCTGCTTTCCTCTCTTGTAACCAGCCTCTCGTACACCCTGGGGAGCTGCAGCTCAGACTTTGCATATTTTGGAAGAAATGGAGCATCAGAGCTGGAGCTGCCCAGAGCACGCCTTGTCCCAGTGCCCTGGGAGAAGACAGGTCAGATCACAGGACATGATGGTCCCCCTCAAACCATGGGCTCCACGTTAATGGGTGGCAGTCCGGAAGGACAAGGGACCTGGGCTCTTGCCTGTGGGGATGGGCTGCTCAACAGAAGAACCCCTCCGAGCACAGAGCCAACAGCTCTGCTGTGTGTGAGCCAAACCAGCTGAAGGAACCTGCTCAAGAACTGCTTCTGCACATGAGGACAGTTGCCCAAAGCCAATGCCCGAAGGGTGCAGCAGGGCTGCGGGATTTCTGGGGTGGCAGGGGGCTGGAACGGGGATGGGAAGGGCCTGAGGGTTTCCATGTGCATTTTCAGGAGTCTCCTAGGACTGCCCAGGAGCTCAGGGCAGGACCTGGCACATCAATGACTGCAGGGAGCAGGGAGATAGGACACAAATATTTTTATATAGCACATGCTAAAACAAAATTGACTTCATCCTAGGAGGAAGGTCCATCTGCTTCTTGGAAAACAAGAACTCCATGGCCACTGTGTGGTTACATTGCCTGTCTGCAGGCATAAAATACAGTGACTGTGATAAAAATTCAGAGGCCTGGCAGCAGCTGGGAGGGTGACTGACTGCACTGCCCGGAGGTGGTTTTGTCCCAGGACTCTGAGGCACGGGGGGAACTTGCACTGGGTCTGGTCCAAGCCTGGTGGAGGTAGGGCACGGCAGGGGGGATGTGGCTCCGCTCCAGGGCTCAGCAACCCAGGTGCTGCCCATGCCCAGGGCTCCGGCAACCCTGGGAACAGCTTATTCTTCAACTACTTGTAACCAGGCTGGAAACTGTTATTCTTCAACTATTTGTAACCAGGCTGGAAACTGTGACTCTGGTGCTCAGCTCAGGAGAGCTGACCTCAGCCGGCAGGGCTGATGAGCACACACCAAAGAGCCCCTGTATCAAACCAGAGAACAGCGCGGGACCCTGATGCTGTGACCATGGAGGGATGGCAACTCCGCATTCGGTGCTGAGCTTGAATCCTGCTGTACTTTAAAGCACGCAGGGAAGGAGCTGAGTCTGCAGCACCATCCCCACCCAAGTCACAGCAACCCCACGAGTGACTTGGAGCAGGTTCAGCCAGGTCCGCGTGAGCTGCAGGGAAAGCTGCTGAAAGGAACTTCTCCCTTCACATCCACACCACTGCTTAACTTCAGTCCCCTGTTTTCAATGCCACAGTGCTCATCTCCTTACCCCACGAGAGAGGCGAGCCCCGGAGGGGCTGGAGTGGTCTGATAGTGCAGTGCTGCCTTCCTCCTCGACCCATCCTCCTCCTCTCCCTGGGCCTTCTCCTCACTCACTGCTCCCCTCCATAAGCCAATTTACTCACCAATCTGGCACAAAGCCCTGCTTGCTTTTTTTTTCCCTTTTTTTCTTTTTTTGATGTGCTTTTCCGAGGTTAGGGAGATAAATCAGCTCCCAGAAGGCTGCAGCAAACACTAGCCCACGAGATCGGCAGCAGAACACCACGGATAGAAGGCAGAGGACCATCACCTCCACTTTTGGCAACAGGATGCTCTTGGCCGGGCTCCCTTCCCCATCCTGCAGCTCTGCTCGCCACCCACTCCCCATTCCACGGGAGGACTCGCAGGGTCGTTAACATCCAACAAACGAGGGCTGAGGGAGTTCACACCTCGACTTATTCAGCAACGCTGCCAGCAAACTTGAGACTGGTGCTGCTCTGCCTTCAGACTGCACTCGGAAAATCCTCCTCATAAAAAGCACACAGCTATTTTTAAAGGAAATCCTGGATGCTGCTGAACACGAAGGCGGCGGCAGCAGCCACAAAGGTACGTCAAGCCAGCGAGTCAATGGGCTGGATCTGGTGGAGTCACAGCACAGCGCTCCAGCGGCGGCGGCCAAGCAGCAACGGGGCTGGAGAGCCGGCCAAAGCCACGGTCCTGCCGGCGCACGCCAAGAGACACAAGAGCGTAGCCAGGAGCTTGGCAGGAGGATCTCCAGGGGACTCATCAGCTGTTCGTGGAGGTCAGAACTCACCGAGGCAGCACAGCAAGCACCGACGGCTGTTACGATGCCGCGCACGTCACAGCGAGCTACGCGTGGGAGTGTGGGTGGTTTGGTGTGAACAGGTCAACTCATGAAAGCTCACTGGAGTGGGAATTTTACTGAAAATTACATTACTCAGCCTTTAAAGGCTCCCAACAATCCTCTCATGGAAGAACCAGTGAGGAAAAAGGATTACTTTCTAGAAGGTGAAAGAACAGAATTTCTTATTTTTAGGATTAACATTTCACTACAAATCTGGCAACTGGGACAGACTAAAACCAGCAAGACCACAAACTAAATCTGAAAGACGGGACTGTTGGAAAATCCCTCATGAACAAAACAGAGGAGAAGTGACAGAAAAACTCATGGAAGGCACCATGGGCAATCTCATGGTCTCAACCACCATGACCACTCCTACAGGCAGAAAGTCTTTGCAACTCCCTCTCTGCCAGGACCTGAGCTCCAGGGACATGTTTTCCCAGAGCAAGGGCTCCTGAGTGCAGAGTCCTGCACCCTAAGATTCTGTTGTTGCAGCCACTCCCACCCGCCATGACCCCAAAGGCACATAAGTGAGTCCTTCCAGCCATCTCCTTCCTTTACCCTTCGCTGACATTTGGGCTCATGGGAGGGCTGCAGCCAACTGCAGTGTGTGTGGAGGGAGAAGAGGCATCAGCACAGCACAGAGATTTCATTTTACATTCTTTTTGAACATCAAGCAGATTGCTGAGTTCCATAGACAAGGCTGACCCCAACAATATTAATTATATCCCCAGGTTTTTAGCAGAGTTGCATATCCTTCTCACCTTGAGTTTTCTTGCATCTCCACCTAGAACGATATCCCTTCTACTCCTGCCCACCTGAGATCACTCACACCACAGCAGCGTGCTGCTCTCCCTGACAGCCCCTGAGCATCCCTGTCCTTCAACACACACAGTTATCTCCCACTTCTTCCTTTGCTTCATAGCACTGGCCCAACTTCCAATGCTGAAATACCACTCAGACTCTAAAATAAGTCTCAGCCCACTGGCGTATTGTCACTGGCAGCGACTGCAGACACTTCAACAGCAGAAACATCCTGAAGCTCACAGAAATCCATCTGAACACACCACTGGGATCTTATCCCAAAGAGCTGGAGCTTTGGGGTGATCTGGGCCTTAACAAAGTGACCTCAGAGTTGAGTCTCTGCATGGTCTGAGAAAGGTGCTGATGGCAAATCTGCCCATGGAAACAAACTCAACCTCCACTGACCTGCCAAGGTGCCCTGCCCAGCCTGACCCTCATGCCAGTGGTCCAGCCTGCACCAACACAGCTCACAGCTACAGTGACACATGGACAAGTTTGGGCTACTGTGAGACACAGGGTCTTCACTTCTCACCAAATCACACAGACTTCATTGGACACTTCCTACAGTCCATCTCTGAACAAGGATAAAACTTCCCAGGCTCAGTGCACCACGGCAGAAACAGCCTCCAAGTTCCCTGCTGGACTCAGAAAAGCATCTTGGTATTCTGGAGGAGAACCTTTTGCATCCACCTGATGGTGGACAGAAGGTGCCCCTTCCCGGCACGTTTCTGGTGCCATAATCCCACAGCAAATACCAAGAATGCCTTTCCCAGGAGGCTACAGAAACCCTTTTGAAGTTTTCTGCCTCAATTATCTTCCACAAAGAGGAACAAAGGCAGGCCACAATATCTGAAACTTTCTCTAGGGTTTGTCTACAATCTTCATTTTCCATGTAACGAAGTAGTAGGGTTGATGTGGGAGTCCAGCACACCCAGGCCAAGCCACACAACAAGCCCTGCCACTTCTCCCCCACAGCATGACTTCTGCACTCTGGAACCACATCAGCTCTTCTGGTTTGCTCTGGTTCCTGTGCAGGTGAAAACCATCACCTTCTAGTCACTGTTTCAGAGGAAACCATCTGACGACGGGCACCAGACTGAGAGCTGCAGCAGTCAGGCTTGGGGTGGAGACAGCATGGCCAGGCACCCTCAGGATCCCAGCTGGCAAATAAAGAATGTGAGGCCAGGTCTGCCAAAAGGTCAAGTTTTCACTACCCACAGGACGTATTTCTGATTTTCCTCCAACTCAGCCTAGGTCTGAAAAACTACATAAGACACCAGGACGTGAGGTTGGGTACTTCCACATCCTCCCACACCTGCACACTCCCCACAGGTTCTCCCCTTCCTCCAGCCAGGCAGGTACCAAATCTGAGTTTGCACCACAAAAACACACTGGAGAAGCTGGAAGGAGAGCAGCTCATGTGCTGCAGACACTCATGGCTCCAGGACTCCACAGCCCTCCTTTTCTTCTCCAGCCCAACACGCAACTTCCTTTGCCACCAATTACATCCACTGATGTACAAAAGCTTTTCCTCAAGATCTACGTTACTTTTGCACCAATATCTCCCACATACTGGTTTCTGACTTTAATTTAACTTTTCTCCCCCTGAATCAAATTACCATTTCCCTCTGATCATAATTTGGTTGGGTGAAATATAAAGTTGGAGGATATTAGATTTGAGGAAAGCAGAGCACAACAACGGCAGACGTGGCACACTCTTGTCTTGCTTTGTTTCCCATTCAGCCCCACAGACACCCTGCTCTCATTAGCACTTAATGCAGGTGAAAATAAAGGGGGTTAATATTAAAACAGCGTGGGCACATGGAAAACATCCACCCCAGACCTGTTGGAACTTGCCCAATATCTCTACCAAGCTCTTTCTCTATACAAGGAGCTTTCTGACTCCTAAGACTGTAACTCCTTATCTGGGCTAATAACATTCAATATGAAACCTCTCAAATCCCATTTGAAAATTTAAGCATTCAATATTTAGGACATTTCTCCACTCCATTAGAACTGTAACAGCTTAAAGAATACGGTCCTGCTGCCATTGCAAAACAGGGTAACAATTTATCTGCTGGTTCCAACCGAGCCCCAAGGTGTCAATCCAGGGGCCATCACTCTCCCACCCCACCTCATTTATGCCAAGGAAGGATCTTGCTACTTCACTGCCTGCGAAGAAAGGAAGGGTTGTGCAAGGGAACAATGACCAGGAGTCCACAAGTCTCCCTGGGACAAGGACAGAGAGTGTGGGCTGTGCCAGGAGCAGCAGGAACACTGGGCACAGCTGGACACCTCATTCAAGCAGACAGAGTTGGCAACCCCCAGCTAAACACAGACACGAGGCCGCGGGTCTGAAACCCTCTGCATAACTGGTGTGATGTTTTAAGGGACAAGCCCTAATCTCTGAACAATAGCTCTGGTCACATTCCTGAGCAGGCCAACTCCAGCCTCCAGTCAAGATGTGACACCAGGCACCCGGCGCTCGCTGACAGGGGAACTCGGGTCGTTGGCGAGGCACTGCCCGTGCAACCACAGCGCCCCAGGAGGATCCCTGGGCTGCAGCCGCTGCAAACACTGCTCACTTCCTCCCCGGCTTGTTGAAATTCAGACCATGGTGGCAGCTGGGCGAAAAGTGGCAATTCAGACTCCACAAATGTCTGTGACCAGACGGTGATGAGGCACATTGGTGGAACCAGGAGAAAGCGTCCACCACGGGGACAGTCTCCCTGCCTCAGGCTGTGAAAGCTTATCTAGTGTGGGAACACATGGAATCCATCCTTATAAACACAAAAAGCAGAACAAAACAAGATCTTCTGGCACTGCTGGTTCTACTCTCCAAACCAGTGTAAGCAGGCAATGAGGAGCCCAGAGAACCATCTGCCACCAGAAGGATCCCCAAGTTTCCCAGCCTGTTCAAGTCAACCCATTTTTCTGAAGGAAGCATTAACCACAGTGGGATATCAAGATACAAGACTGCTTTTAATTACATATACAAAGGAGTCCGTAACACTCCAGCTCTCTGCAAGGGCAGCTTGCTGAGAAAAGCAACTCTGATCAAAGCTAGAAAATCTAAATCGGGTGAGCTTCCCAAGAAACTGCACAAATTGTCCCCAGGTTTTTATGCACAAGACTCAAGAACTTCCAGCCACAACGTGTTTCAGTTGTGGCATTACCTTTCCTTCTGATTTACACGCCTGTTGAACTTGGAGAGGGAGTGGTTTGTCCCTCTGTACTCGGCACTGGTGAGGCAGCACCTCGAGCATGTGCCCAGTTCTGGGCCCCTCACTGCAAGAGCGGCTTGGAGGGGCTGGAGAAGGGAACGGAGCTGGGAAGGGGCTGGAGCAGCAGGAGCAGCTGAGGGAGCTGGGGGGGCTCAGCCTGGAGTAAAGGAGGCTCAGGGGGGACCTTCTCGCTCTCTGCAACTCCCTGACAGGAGAGGGGAGCCGGGGGGGTCGGGCTCCGCTCCCAGGGAACAGGGACAGGAAGAGAGGCAACAGCCTCAGGCTGGGCCAGGGCAGGGGCATGTTGGACATCAGGAGGAATTTCACCATGGAATGGGTTGTTAAACATTGGAAGGGGCTGCCCAGGGAGGGGTGGAGTCCCCATCCCTTAAGGTGTCTAAGGAATGATGTGACATGGCACTCAGTGCTCTGGGCTGGGGGACAAGGTGGGCATCAGGCACAGGGTGGATTTAATTATCTTAGAGGTCTTTTCCATCCTTAGTCATTCTGTGATCCTGGAATTTTGGAGGTGAAGCATACAAAAAACACACATACACAAAGAGAGTCATTTTAACCAGGAACATCCATTCCAGATTACAAACTTCGTGCTTTTGTGCAAAATATTTCTATATACACACTCACACAGTCTATATACAAATATACATATATAACACACATGTGTATATATATGCACTCAGTCATGAAGGTCACCAGAAAGAGCTCCAGGCCTGGCTGTGGCATGAGGTCACCTCCACACTTAGCAGGTGAGTGCAACAACAAGGCATTTCTGTTTTGCAACACGAAGACTTTGAGCTTCCTAGCAAGCTGCACGCATCTCTTGGTTTAAAAAGAACATGTCTGGGTGTTTTGCAGCTCCCCTTGCTGACCATGGAGCTCCCAGCAGTGACACCAGCTGGGGCCTGGCCACAGGTGTGCTGAGCACCCACCAACATGTAAAACTGCAGCCAGGGGCACTCAAAAGCTCATTTACAAAGACACTATTCCCAGATCTGCCTCCAATCCCCAGCATCTTCTTCAGTGGACAAGCTTCCTCTGCTCTGAATATATCTGAAGAATCCTTTGAAGTCAAAATATTCTTAGCAATTAGATCTTCTCTATTTCTTTTTGCCTTCTTAATTATCCTTTTAACTGCCTTCTGCTTATTTTAATAGATCTTCCTATCCTACTCCTTACCAGACTGTTTATACTTTTTAAAAGCCTACTGCTTACTGCTCCTAATACTGTTTACATCTTTACTCAGCCACCTCAGCTCAGTTGCTGCTTTTTTTGCCTGATTTCAGAGTTAACCAGGGGAAATTTCCTCTCTGATCTCTGCAGCAGTTTGTAAATACCTCCCATTTGGTCTACAATACGTTTTTTACAATAGGTTCCCTTTTCTACAAGTTTCCTCTTGGGAGAGGGAATGAAGTCTCCTGCAGACGAAGCACTCAGAAAACCCATATTCTTATATATTGCTCTAAGCACTCCTCTCTCTGCTGCTTTGCCTATTGCTTTTGCATTAGGAATATTAAGCAGATTATTTAATGACTGTGTCCCATGTGTTCCCTAACTACCTTATTCATTATCATTTCCTGCCTGAAAAAGTAAACAAATAGCCTTTTGTGCTCAATGTTACAGGAGATTACCTATGAATTTCATTAGTTATATCTCTTGTAGGGAGAAAAAACCACTTGCAAGTACTTTGGTCTCATGCCAGGGTGTGTGTGAACACGTGCAATGGTCCAGTGTTGGCAGAGGAGGGCTTGGAGCATCCCACAGGGTTTGGAAGTGAGAATAACTTAGGGACCATTCAGCAGGAGCTAGAGAGTATATTAAAGGGAAACTCACTCAGTATTTCCTCTGTTCCTTATAATCCTTCCCCAACCATCTGCTGCCGGACACTGGGAAACAGGATACCAAGAGAGGCAGAAAGCACAAGCTTTTGTTGAAGCCACAGAATAGCCATTCTTTGCACCATAGCAGCACCTCTGCCCTGGTTAACAGCTCAGCCCTGCCAGAAAACTCTCCAACACATATTCCATAGATGCAGCACCAAGACATGCCACATCCACAGCCTGTCCCGCTAGTTTGTTCTAAGAGCCAAACTGCCCTGCTGGTCAAAATTTCCACCTCCTACTCTGAAAAATATTTTTATCATTTTGTCATCTGAATGTTTGGATCCAGCTTCCAGGTATTGTTTCTTGCTACAGTTCGCTAAAATGAAGGGCTCTGCTACCTGCTTTTTTAGTCTCTTTTTTAAGCCCATAGAGAAGTGGCTCCATGAAGACAAAAATCTACCCGTGAGATTTTTCTTCAGACTCTTATTGGCAGAGAGAGTTTCCCAAAATACAGTGTACGTCCGCAAATGATTAAGAGCAAATCCTGAGGAGTACTTCCTTGGCCTCCTCAAATTCCTTCACTCCACTCACATGGTCTGTGTCTTCTCCAACTTTTCAACATCTCTTAAAAAGATGGGGGAACGAGAATGGGGACAGTGTGTTAAAGCAGAGGCAACAGAAGAGCCGCTCTCCGCCAGCTCCCTCGCGCTGCACACCCACAGTTTGCATCACCCCACTCCCACAGGCTCGGAGTCACTGCTCACGCTGCAGCATTTGGCCCTTTCCCACCCCACAGCCTGCTTTGACATCTCTGCTCCTCTCTGGTCTCCCCATCCCAAAAGCACTCCCTCCAGAAGCACAAATCTTATGATTCATATCAAACAAAGCTCACCCAATGGAGACTAACCCGTAGTTCAAATCCCTGCGAGCACCTGCAGTCCCTTGTTCCCTCCTTCCCACCAACCCCACCAGCACAACCATTAATTAGCCCCCAGCACTGGGGGCTGGATCCCACGGGGCCATTGGCAACACACGTGGTCATCCAAGACCCCCTTCTCGACCTGTTTCACACCAGCTTGATGCCCGCAGAGGGTGTTTTGGGGCATGACACTAAACCAGACGTTTTGCCAGCTTGGGAAATGACATGTCCTCCATCATTTCTGCTGAAGAACAAATCCAGTTTGACAAACCCATCACCTCCTCCCCTAGGCTCTCGTCCCCAGACTGGCCAGACTAAGACAGTGCAACAGCAGCTTTCACCAAATTCTCTGGAATATTCTCTACTTTATTCAAATCTTACAGGAGGGAAAAAGATGGAAAGGCGCTGGGCAGACCTGGCAGGAGCCCCTAGGGAACATCACCCGCATGGACCAGCTGGAAACCCCCCAGCTCAGCTCGTGCTGGCCCTGGCAGCTCTTGTGCTCATGGGCTGGAAGTGGATCACACTCCTCCTTACAAATAGGGAACAGCAATATTTATTAAACATGTCGAGTTTTTCTGCTTTATTATGCGTTTTACCTCTCCTCAGTAGTGATAAGTCTACACAAACCATTATTAGAATTTCTTTTGTTCCTAATACAAATACTTTCTTACTGTTCCTTGCCCTGACAGTCACAGATTTTTTTTCCCTTGTGTTTTTAACTTCCTTTACCAATTTTCTGCACTTGATAACTCCTAACTCAAGGATAACTGTCATCTTTTCCTTTTATTATTCCTTTTTTTCCCTTTTATTCTTTTTTAATTCCCACTAGCACTGCAATGCCTGGCTCAGGCAGGAGCTCAGCCTGCTTGAGTGGGAGGGCAGGCAGAAGAGGGGGGCCCAGGGTCCTGCATCCTGCTTGGAGACCAATTGTGAGCCAAGACTTTGGTTCTCACCTCATGGTGGAGACCATCCTTTGCTAAAAAGCACCTGTGAATGACAGAGAGGACAACAGAGCCTGGAAAAGTAAAATCCAGGCCCCACAAGGTGCCTTTCAGTGAAATCCCACCAGGCCCCACCTGTAAGCAGGCACCATCAAAGCCAAAATGAAAACAGATGCCAACTTATAAAAGCCTATTTAAAATAAAGCCTGAGAAAATCAAACAAGGCCAGAGGAACATCTATTTTCTATTGATGAGGTAATAAATGTACTGTATCCCTGAAAAATTGCCTAAAATTTCAGGGAGGAAACAAAATACTCAAGGCATTACAGTCCCTATCCAAATTCTGTCGCAATGATGGGGTTGTGCTGACAGAAAGCAAAGTGCAATAAATTAAACACGATTATTATGTCAGGAGGATCAGAGAACCTTTATGGACTGGAAGCCCATCTGAGAAAGGCAGAGCACAGCAGAATGTTCAAGATGCCATGGAATACCAGAGGCTCCAGGTGTCTGCCAAGGCAGGAAACACAACTTCAGCCTCAGGAGAATTCAGATAATCCCCAGAGATGTGCAAATGTGAAAGCAAGTTGGATGCAGGCAGGAGGTGCCAGGCAGGAGTTCCCTCCTGGCACAGCATCCTCAGCCAAGGCACGCTGGGGAACCACGAATGGCCTGGGTTGGGAGGGGCATTAAAGCTCAGCCCATTCCTCCCCCTGCCATGGGCAGGGACACCTTCCACCAGCCCAGGTTGCTCCAAGTTCCATCCAGCCTGGCCTTGGACACTTCCAGGGATGGGGCAGCCACAGCTTCTCTGGGCAATCTGTGCCAGCGCCTGCCCACCCTCCCAGGGAAGAATTCCTTCCTAGAATCCAATCTACACCTACTCTCTGCCAGTGTGATGCCATCCCCCCTTGCCCTGGCACTCCAGACATTTGCCAATAGTCTCTCTCCATCTTTCTTGCAGGTTCCCTTTAGGTACTGGAGGGGGTCACCCCAAAGCCTTGTCTCATCCAAGCTGAACAAACCCAGTTCTCCCAGCTTTTCCTCGGAGAAGGAGCCATTCTATGATTCTGCTGATGGGGAAAATTGCTAAGAGTTTTAATGGAGCAGCTCCAAGGCCTTGCAGGTGAGGTGGTGAAGCTGGAGAAGATGGTTATCATCAACCAAAGGGGGGTTGTTAAACAAACAAGCACAGTTTAACAGCAGAGTGAAAAAGGCCATTAGAAAGAAAAAGACAACCTCAGAAAGAAATCAAAATCATGAGAATGTCAGCTCAAGGAAGCAGTAAAAAAGCAAAAAATATTTTAAGAAACAGGTCACTGAAGGAATAAAACCTAATTTAAAAGAAAAATAATAATCAAACACAGAAGCACCAGAAGTCTGCCAGATTCTGGAATAAATCAAGCCCTGAAGAAAGATAAAACCACAGGGTAAAATTCAGCTTCTTTGTACTACTGCTCACTTATGACAGGGCTCAGCAATTCCCCTCCTGGGCTCTTTCTTCACCAGAAATGAGCTGAGCATCCATCTCAAACTGTGGGGTCACCAGAAAAAGCTGCAGGCCTGCCTGGCAAAATTAACAGTGAAACACTAAAAATCTACAGGGCCAAACAGTATCCACCCAGAAGTCTGAAAGGCACTAAGCTGTTAAAAATCACTTAGCAACCCCAAAATCACTGCTCTCCACCTCATACCTATGGACCAGTGAGTAATGAATGTGACCCCCCTGTTTTAGAAGGGCTTCAAGGATCTGCAGAACTTCATTTTTGTAGTAGAAAAATTTACTGTACAGAGCAATTGAAAAATAAAACTAAAACTCAGTGTTCACACAGATAAAAGAGGAACACCAGGAGTCAATATGGTTTCTGCACAGTCCTAAGTCACTACGCTGTGGGGACTGTTGGCAAGCTCATGTGCAGGTAGGACAGGGTGACTCTGTTCTCTGCTCTGTGTGACAGGGACAGCACCCAGGGAAGGGCTGGAGCTGTGTCAGGGCAGGGTCAGGTGGGATCTCAGGGAAAGGCTCTTCCCCCAGGTGGTGGTGGGCACTGCCCAGGCTCCCCAGGGCAGTGGGCACAGCCCCAAGGCTGCCAGAGCTCCAGCAGGGTTTGGATGATCCTCTGGGGCACAGGGGGTGACTCCTGGGGATGGGCCTGGGCAGGGCTGAGGGTTGGACTGGATGATCCTTGTGGATCCCTTCCAACCTGGCATATTCTGTGTGAGTGGTGTGGATTTCCAAAAGCCTCAGACAAGTTTGCTCTACGAAGGCTGTAAGACAAGTGCACTCGCAACACTTTCATATGCACGGGATGAAGTAAGAAGTCACCTCATTGATTACCCACTGATTAAACGACGGAAAGTAAAGGGCAGGAATAGTTTGTTCTCACAGTGGGATCCCGCAGACATCTGCTCCCGGCGCCAAGGAAGGGTGGAGGGAGGGAAACAGCACCAAACAGCACGGCAAGGCACCTAAATTAGCCATTAGCATTCACCAAGGCACTCGAGGAGAGCCAGGGCTGCTCTCCAGCAGCACAGAGCCTTCCATGGAACCAGCACAGCAGCTCATTATGAGCCAGGGAACGGGAGATGTGCCCACGCATAAAGCTGCATCCACAGCCCCGAGCACTGCCGTGGTGATGCCACCTGAGAAGGGACTGCAGACATAAAACAGCAAGAGAGGAAGCAAAGAAGGGCAATCCAGCAGGAGAAATGCCCCTGGAATGGACCGGGAGGAGCGGCACCTCAGGGACAGGCAGGGAGAAGAGACATACAGGATGGCTGGTCTCTGCTTCCCAAAGCACAAAGCTAAACCCTAAAAATAAACCCAGCAGCAAAGGAAAGCAAATATTTTTCACTCTACTATTTGCCTAAATAAATTGCAGACATTGCAATTATCCCAATGATTGCCTCGGTGATGGGTAACACCGGGATTTGGAAAATCCACATCCTGAGGGGCTGCAGCATGTCCTGGGGACAAGATGCGAGGAGCCTCCAAAGGGTGGGCACAGCACCGAGGTGAGAAAGAAACAGCTGGTGCCATCACTGCCAGAGTGGAAATACAGCTGTCACCCGTAAATCTGTCCCACAACTGGAGCCACACACAGGACAGAGGTGTGAGAGCTCCTGCCCTGCAGAGCTCGCTGGCAAGGCTGCAGGCTCACGAGGAAACCCCAAAAACAGTTTGCACGGTTGTCTTCTTCTCATTTATGGAGCTGGTCACCACTCAACAACTGGTGATGGAGAACGGAGAATCCAAACTGCTGGTGGCCTATAAAAAGGAATCCCCTGTAAGGGAGAGGGCACAGAAACATCCAGGGAGGGCAGGAGACACCAAGGACCTCAAGCTGGGAGAGCAGAGCTTGAGCAAAGGGACAGAGGTGGGGACAGGGCTGAGGGCAGAAACTCCTCTGCCCTGAAATACGGAGACGGGGAAACACAGCAATGCAGCAAGTCAAAGGAAAATACTGGAGGACAGACTTGGAGAGGAGTCCAAGAGAGGAAAAATGGTCGTGATCCAACATCACACCTTCCCCACACAGAATTATTAATAGTTCTTGTACAGGAATTAGGAAAAAGAGTCAGTGTGTTTGTCAGGTCCTCAGCTCCACTTGGGAGGTTCTTTCACTCAGTCTTCACTCACCTTTGACGCCCCTAAACAACCTCCAGGACAAAAGAACACCCCAAAATTCTTGGAGTTTACAGCTTAAAGCTTGGAAAAATGTAACAAAACTAATTGAATAAAAAGGCAAAAAAGTTACGATGTCCCAAAAAAACTGAAAAAAGTTTCTGCAGTTTGCTTCTGAAAAATTTCCTACTGCTTCCTTGGGTTTGTGGGATCATTAAAATAGCTGAGCTGGGAACGTCATTTACTTGGTTGGTTTTGCTAATAAAGAGCAACTTCTGGGCTGGAACAGTGGGGATGTTTATGGGGGGAAAAAGGTTTCTTGTGACTAAAATGGAGTCAGCTATTGATATGCAAAACAGACCAAACAATTATTTATATAACAAACTATCATAATGTGATCACATTTTAAATATTAAAAAAACCCCAAATCTTTGGCAGGAAAGAAACTAAAAAGCAGTATTTCTGCTGCCAGAATATTGCTCAGTGAAAGGTTGTATTAATGGATTTGTACTCCTTGCACGAGGGCTCTCCTGTCCTAGAGACAGTTCAGGTAGAGGGACAGTGTTTTGGAAACAATGTTGGCCAAACACTTGAAAATTACATAAATCCAGAGGAGACAGATAATTTTTTTTGCTATTTTTGGGTGGGAGGAAGGAAGAGGCTTGAAAAATGTAAATATTCTAATACAATTTTTCCTCCAGAATGATATTTTGCTCATGATATTCTCCTAACAAAACGAACCCCTCCTGTCCTGCAGAGGCAAAAGGACAGGCTGGAGAACAGGAATTAGGGACCATTGCACTGACTTCAGTCAAAGCTGCTGGTGAGCAAATTTAACCACAAGCCCAAATCCCTGCAGGACTCGTTCCTAAGTGAATTCCTAAACAGAACAAAAATTAAAGATCGAAGATTAAAAAAAAAACCAAACCACATAATCCTATGAGGAAAAGTCAAGGCAGAAATGGAAAATTCCTTCCTGGCTCCATGGATGCTAATTGCATACCTTGTGCTAGGAGCTGAATATCATAAATTTCTACATATATATTTAATTAGGTTAATTTGCAAAACGTAGACATATGTCTGCTTAAAGTAGACAGGAACATTTCATTTTATACATTTTAAAGCTCACGTAATGAACTCCAATCACAAACAGTGTTTATGCTGGAGGAGGCCAAGGAGCTCCAAACAAGAAGCACAAACATTTACCAATGATGCAAACAAACAGCCACAACGTGGGACTTGTCTCCTCCACCTTATCAGGACCCAAAAGCAAATGCAGCATTTTCAGCAAATCCACTTTTTGGCAACTAAACCACATAAGACTACTAAGGGGGAGGGGAAGAAAAATTTAAATACATGCAAGATTACAGGAAAAGGAATTCTTATTTTTCTTAATTTTGGGGTGTTTTTCTCATTTATGGTTGGTACCACTATTCCCACTGAGGATCACAGAATATCCTGGGTTGAAAGGAACCCACCAGGATCGACATCCTGGCCCTGCACAGACACTCCAACAACCCCATCCTGTGCCCCAGAGGATCATCCAAACCCTCCTGGAGCTCTGGCAGCCTTGGGGCCGTGCCCACTGCCCTGGGGAACCTGGGCAGTGCCCACCACCCTCTGGGGGAAGAACCTTTTCCCAATATCCAACAGATGCTCCAATGGACTCGTGCCTACGTCCCTCCAACATCTGCCAGCGCTTCCAGGAGGAGGTGTTGCCTCGCTGCTCTCAGACCACATGCCAGACAACTTGGATCTTGCAAAGTTGCTCTGGATGTACTCTGCCTCCACCAAACACACTCTATTTGCATATATTTGCATATCTCATTCCTTGCCCAGTGCCCTCCCCAGCTCATGGCACAGTGAGGGCCCTCCTAGGCTGTCTCTCTGGCATGTCCTAATCAACTCAATTAAAGAGAAATGCTAATTTAACTGCAGGTTATCACCAATGAGCCAGATTTCAAGACCTCTGAAATAAAGACAAGATAAGAAGGTAAAAATATCCCTTCCCTGGTGTTAATATACACTTTTCGCCTCAGTGCTGTTAACCATAACCAGAGAGCCAAAGCCACGTGCCCCAAAGCCAAACACACCCTGGGACCGCCTTGCTGGGGGTCAGTTATTCATCCTTTCACTGGTGAAGTCCATCTCCAGCCCTGACAGACCCCACTGGTCCCACCAGCTTGGTGGTGGTCTCATGCCCACCCTCGGGCACCAACCAGCAGCCCCAGGGCCACCACCTGCCAGGTGCCAGCCTCTGTCCCCATGTCACTGCCAATGCTACTGTCCCAAGGATGCCCTGGAGCACCTGGAGAGCCCAATGTGTGCTCCCACCAACAGCATCACCTGATTGCAAAGAGAAATCCCACTGATTCCCAAGGGCGTTTTCAGATCCTCTTTGCTACCAGCCTGATCCAAATCCAGCCGTGCCTCCCTACAGAGGTTTTCAAGATGCACAGAGAAATTCAAAGAGGTGTTTTATTTCCAGCCAATAATTATCTCGCGTTCTCCCAACCCTCCCTTCCCACCCTCAAAATTACAAATATCGCAAATGCCAGTGAAAGCTCAGGATTCGCAGCCCACAGATGAAGGCACATCAGACCTCAAGTGACAGATTTACACCCAGAAAGCAGAAGTTGTTCTTGGGTTTCAAGCCAGAGACCTCCCAGGGCCGCCTGCACGCCGTTCACTGGGATGCTCCCAGCTCAGCTTCCACCAGCTCAGCTTCCAAACTACACCCCCCAGCCTGCAGACTTCACGTAAGAAATTGTACAAATCTGAAACTGGGTTTCATTCATTCTCCCCTCGTGTAGCCAAGTAAACAGAGTAGTAGCTAAAAAAACCCCTCACTAAAATACAGACAACTCCATTTCAGTTGTCCCCCCCAAAGGCTCCACAGCACCCCAAGACCTGGCCAAGGGCCACGACCACGCTCTGCTCCCACTGGGGCCATCCCACATTGTTCCAGGTTTTCCTTCAGGTTCCCTTCCCAGCTCTCCCACACCAGCAGAGCTGCTGGCTCTGGTTGCAGTTTTGAAAACCGAGGTTTAATGCTTCTAAAAATAGGTCTAAAGCAATTAAATACTTGTACTAAAATTGCTGTCAACATACTGGAAGCAGAACCCAAATGACGGGCCTTCAACGCGAGCACACCCAACTTCTTCTGGAAACTGCCTCCTGCTGCTATTTTGGGGCGGCAAAGGATACCTACACCCACGCCGAGTAAAAAATTAACTTTCATAAAATTACTGCTGCCTGTGTGTAACTAGTAAAAGGAAATCACACCGAGTGTTAAAACCTGAAGGGCCTGGAGACACAGTGGTGCCATGAGGATACCAGCAGTGGGACGGGAGCAGGTCTGGCCTGGCTCTGCTCGCTGCCCACGGAGAGGTCTGACAGACACAGCCATTCTCGCTTCTGCCAGCAGAACCTCGTGTGATAATGCCCCTCATTTCCAAGGCAGTGCACAGCACACCGATGGCTCCTGTGTTACCTGACCCAAGCACAGCTGAGCCCAAGAGCCCTCCCATCAGCCCAGACCCACCAGAGATCCACACTCTCCATCAGCGAGTCCCTCAGACACACCCCCACGCACAACCATGCAGGCACATCATTGATCCCTCAGGTGTATAAGAGCGACTCCTCAGCATCTTCAGCCTCTGCTCCACACACCAACGTTCACATTTCCCTGGGTCAGCCCCTTATCAGCACTGGCAAAATCTCCAGTCTCTACTTTTCCATTTCCAGCCTTATTTTTCACATCACACCAGCCAAATATAGACGTGAAACAAGCAGGAGCACAGTAAATTACAGCAAGGAAGGCCTTGCCTATGTAATTATTTCTTTGCAGGTACAGTAGAGCAGTGAAACCTTTCTAAGTGCACACTGGAGTGCCTTGGTAATGCAGGTGAGGGAAATAAAGGGAGAGGAGAGAGACTCCCAAGGAAAGCTATTCTAGAAGAGGAATTGATGCAATGACATGGGACCTACCACCAAATAACAGGATGCACGGCAGCCCCAGGTCCTCCACGCAGGGACACCATGGGGGCACACACAGCCCCCCATGCCAGCCCTGCCAGGCTGGCACAGAGCTCGGCAATTCACCCCAAAAGGGCCAAAGCTCCTCCAGAGGCAGCACAACCCATCAACCACAAGTCTCATTACCTGGCAGGAGCCTGAAACTCTGCCCTGATCTAATCCAAGGGTCACCTGTGCCACCCACACCCAGGGCAGCACAAGCACAGGGTTCGGCTGGTTCGACCCCCCCAGGGGAGGCACCACATGCCCCGTGTCCCCCCACACTGGGCTGCCTGAGGCAGCTTCCCAGCTGGAGCAGGGGCTTCCAGCGAGCTGCCACAGGCCCTCACAGACCAGCTGATGAACCTGAGCTAACTACTATTCAGTTGCCAAAAAATCAAAAAACCACAGATCACAAGATCTCCTAAATGGGTACAGAGGTGGTTTAAGTAGGAGTACAAATTCTGATCCACCTGTATCACTTCCACCCAACTCATACCCTCCATGCTGTGTCCTTCCCCAAATACAATGCTCGGAATAAGAAGCTTCTTTGCAGTTGCACTTTCAATGCGCACAGGGGAGGATTTTCCCTACTAAACCCATTTTTTCCTACCACATCTTACACTGCTGACTTTGGGAGCACCAGAGACTCCAACAAGGAACACCCAAGTTACTCACAGAGCCACCATGCAGCTTGCCCAGCACCTCCACGTGTACTTACACACTCAGCTGTGTACAAAACCCACGTTACATGAGGTCACCTGTACCCATCATTTTGGAATCTGACCAGCACACACACATTTTGGAGTCAGCAAAGCGACTTCTGTGAGGGAAGAGCCCAGACTGACCCCAGCCCCAGGGACGACAACACTCACACCCAATGTCACACCCCAGCACAGTCCCATCAGCAGCAATGGCAGACTCAACAGGAGGCAGCAAAAGAGATCCAGGGATGGAGGGATCCAATGGGATGATGGATTCAAGGTCTAAATATAGAATGTCAACCAAGGGACCACTCCATATAAACACACAAGGAGTGGGTGCATGGCAACTGTGATGTCTCCAGCACACACGTCTTGGGAAGAGACCCTCTCCACAGAAAGGGCATCTCCTCCAGCCTTTCCCT
The DNA here is from genome assembly GCA_013396755.1 of Sclerurus mexicanus. Lineage (NCBI taxonomy): Eukaryota > Metazoa > Chordata > Aves > Passeriformes > Furnariidae > Sclerurus > Sclerurus mexicanus. The sequence goes on along the minus strand of VWZF01004670.1, from coordinate 5,234 downwards.
CCTTCCAGAGAAGCAAAAGCCTGCAGCAATGCTGCCCACGTCCCACGACTGCCCTGAACGTGCAGCAGCCACAGGCACATCTCAGCTTCCCCTGGCAGGGACAGCAAGCACCCAACCTCTGCTCCACCCCGAGCCAACCCCACGGCTGCAGCCACCGTTTCTGGGGGGAACCAGCTGTCGCTGAAGCCACCCATCAACTCAAGCTGCAGCTTATTATTTACGATTATTAAATTTGGCATCCCCTTGATTATGTTCCCAAGTGGAAAGCTCTCTCCATATATGTGTTGCATATTATTCATGTTACATGTTATTGATTATATGTATTCATTTCTTTCCACTCCCTTTCTGCTACAACATTACCCCCCTCCCGCTGTCACCAGAGCTACCCAAGGTCATCAGGGCACACAGTCGACCCCCTCACCACCCACCACATGCCACTGCCTTCCCCTGTCCCTTTCCCCACTCCTGATGCCATGGTTTAAAAATTCAGCTCTCACACAACAAGGCAGAGCTGCTGTGACAAGTTGCACCAGAGCCCTGTGCCACTGCTGAAAGACACCTCGCAAATGGTTATTTTTCACACACTATCCATGGTAAACAGCAGCATTCATTTCTATTCCCTTGCTCCAGACAAATCAATGATTGTTAATGCAAAGTCAACACGTCCAGATGTAGTTTGCATACTAGTTAACCGCTAAATTGGCATCACATAGTACAAAATAATCAAGAGACATTCAAGGAACCAAACAAAAGCAAAAAGGAGGCAGATGACTAGCAATTAATCCATAAAAGACCTTTAAAAATTAGAAACTTCTTCCTCAGAAAACACGGTATGGCCAAAGTGAAGCTGTAAATGTGAAATTCCAAATATATGCAGTGCTAGATGCACAGAAATTTAGAAATTACAAGAAATAAATATCTGCTGGTGCCATTTCCTCACATCCCTCACCAAAAAGCCCCCACAGCCTCCAGCTGTGCTGGCAGCCCCCACCCAGCCACCTCTTCCCCTCACCCTTCCCTTCAGTGCCCTCTTGGCACATTATAGGCAAACAGGGCCTAATCCTGCAAACCTCTGACAAAATTCACATCTCAGGGTGGCTCCCCCTGACTGCAGGGCCAACCCTGCCCATTTTACAGCCCCCAGCACGATTAGCACACAAATAATTGATGATGTGGATCCCAGCAGGACCTGGAGCAACCACAGCGCCTTGTGCAGCACCAGCAGGGCATGGTGGGACCAGCAAACCCTTGTGCCCGTGCAACACACTCCCTGCATGCACAGCCCACCACAGCACCTGGGCTGGGCCACCACATGCCCTCCTAATATCTCCACTGGGCCCTTCCCGAAATCTGAGAGATGCTTGAGATGCTCAGGCTGAGGATGCTCAAGCAGAGGCCACCAGAGGCTCAGCTGGCAATGCCAGGGGCCCGGCAAGGTGCCATTCCCAACACTGCTCACCCACCTGGAGCCAGCGTGTCCCCACAGGGAGCTGTGCCATGGGGGCTGTGCCACGAGGACCAGTCAGGACCAGTACCCAGCACCAGGTACCAAGTCCTGCCACACCATGGGCAGGAGGATTGAAATCCTTCAACAGGAATGGCATCCAAAGACTCACAGACCCATAGAATACCCTGGGTTGGAAGGGACCCACAAGGACCATCCATCCAACTCCTGGCCCTGCACAGACACTCCAACAATCCCACCCTGTCCCTCAGAGCATCATCCAAGCCCTCCTGGAGCTCTGGCAGCCTTGGCGCCGTGCCCACTGCCCTGGGGAGCCTGGGCAGTGCCCACCACCCTCTGGGGGAAGAGCCTTTTCCCAATATCCAACAGATCCAACCTGACCCTGCGCTGATGCAGTGGGCACAAATCCTGATCCTGTATCAGCATGACCCTTGCAGTGGGTTCCAACTCTCTCTCACACAAAAAAANACCACACCACCCTCCCACTCAAAAAAAAAAAAAAAAAAAAAAATTAATCTAATTTTTAGAACACTAATTTCACTATAATTTCACTACTGCACTTGTGTAATTGCAAACTTGACGGTGCATCACCGGGGCCACGTGACTGCACCCGTGCACTGAACTATTCCCGGTGTTGCATTATGGCACTGATGTATATTTAAATTATTCTGGAGTCATGTGAATAACCTCCCAAGGTTTTATATGGCATTTGTGTAAATATTATCTACCACTTTAATAATATTATGTCTGTTTTCATTCAGGGACGAAAACATGTCTATTTTCATCTTCACCAAGGATGAGGTTTTGGAAATTTTTCTTTTTTTAAAAAATACATTTCAGTTATGTCACAAGAAATCTGTTGGTATCACTCAGCTAGGCTCACTCCCTCCCTTCTCCCCCTTCCAGGCTGCCAACAGTAATTTTGAAAATGATAAAATATTGATCAACTTTCCTGAAAAAAGAAAAAGAAAAAAAATCCCCCTGAAAACAGACTGCAATGAAAAATTATGGAATCCTTTCAAGGCAGGAGGAGGTCTGTGCTGGAAGGACGCGCAGAAAGGTGAGATGCAGCAACTCATTGCAACCTCCAGCAGCGTTTCCTCGCTGGAGGGACACGGCGGGGCCCGGGTGGGGAAGACACCGATCCACAGCGAGTTAAAGACGGGCAGGTTGCAGTTCCACACCCCCAGAGTGGCAGCACCCCCGAGTCCAGCCGGGCTCCAGCACGTCCCCATCACTGCAGAGGGAGGGGAGCACCCAAACCCTCCTCCAACAGCCACCCAAAATTCACCCAGCTCCCACAGCAGCTGAAAACAGCACAAAACACACCTAAACCAAGGCCTTCCCAGCTTCAATCCCCCTGCTTTAGGACAGCAGGATGAACTTGAAAGATATCATTGAAAGATGCTGTCAGATGTTGGCGTTGTGACCCCAAAATTGAGTATTTGGCATCATTTGTCATTAAAATGCAGCACCCCAAACGTGTCCCCCCAGTTCCAAAGCACAGCTCAGGCTGCTCCCAGATCTCCGGGTGCGGGGCTGGGCAGGGGAAAAGCAGCATCCAAAGATCTGTTGCACACACGAAAAATGTATGAAATCCTCAAAACCAAACAAAAAAAATTACAGCTAAATAGTTTCTCTGGGTATAATCACAGAGTACGTGAAAGTTACAGGGTGCAGCTCAAGGAAGGGAATTCTTGGAGTACCAGAATATGGAAGAGCCACCACGCTACAGCTTCCTGGGTGAAACCAGGAATAAAATATTCCCTGGGACTCTTTAATCCAATGTGGAGCATTGTGTGGAATTCTGACCCACACGTGCCACCCCAATCCAACTGCGCCGGGCACTCGCTCCATTATTTGCTAAAAAAAGGGAGTCAGGAAGAGGGTGGGTCCTTTGGGGGGAGGCTGGGGGGCAAAAAAAAGCAAAAATAAAAATATGGGCTTGACATTTCAGAGTATTTGCTCCTCCACCCAAGAGTTATCCTGCTTGGCAGATTTTTCCCACTCCCCCCACTTTGAAAACCACAAAACATGAAACAAATAAAGGGGAAGAAAGTGAAAACCAGCCCCCAACACCTGAATTCACCAGCCACTCCTGCGTGATTTCCAGCAAATATCAAGTTACACTGAAATAAAAATCAAAAAAAAAAAAAACCAACCACAAAACAACAAAAAAAACTTTTCAGGGCTTTGAGCTTCAGAATTAAAAATTCGGTTCGGATGGAAAATTGAAATTGATTTTTTGCAGCGCCTGGATTTCAGCTGGTGGGGGCTCCTAAAAACTCACTTTGGAGTCGAAAATTTCAAAATGCCGTTTTCCAAAAGGAAAAAAAAAAAAAAAAAAAAACAAAAAAAACCCAACCCAAAAACAAACCCAGACCAAAATGCTGCAGCTGCGAACCAGCCATCTTGCTACTTTGTCCCCATTTTAGAGAGGAGACTGTGTCAAGGTTGGTAAAACTCAATGTTGACCTAATCCTTCCCTTCCTCTCCCTCCCCCACTTTTGGGTGGAAAGGCCACGGATCTCTCCGAGATTGCTTTTTTCTTGAAACAATGCATGTTTCAGTGCTCTTTTGTTATTTATTTTTAAAAAGATCAATACCAAGACCCCAGTGTTCAAGGGCAACCCTACAATAATAAACCAGTGTGTGCACAGTCCAGAACTCACAGGCGCTCTGTAGCAGCAAAATAATAGGGATGGAACAGCTTTGAAAACAAAATTAAAAAAAAAAAAAATTAGAGGAAAAAAAAAGATTTTTCAATTCAAACTCCAGCAAGGTTTTAACAGTCAAGGAGAAAAAGGATTTTGAAATTGTGAAAATTATCATGGCTGAGTCCTTTAAAGGCACTTCAGTTTAAAAAAAAGAAATCAAAATCACTAAATCTGCAATTATTTTTTCACAATATTGTTAATTATGCATATTCATAATATCATGGCGGACCTTATAATAAACCTGTGTAAATATTAGATTTATCTGAGCCACAAAACCTGGAATTGTTACAGTGTGTTTAAAAAAAGAAGGGGGGAAAAAAACCAACTAAAAACCCTAGTATGGAAATTTTTTTTCTTTACAAAAGAAGTAGGAAATTAAATGCTGGAAACTGTTTCAATTATGCCAGGAGAAACCATCCGAAAAGCCAAGAAATTCTAAAATAAAACTGACGTTCGACTCTTAATTTTGCTTGTCCTCGTGTTTTCCTGGACTGTGTTCAGAAGCTCATTGTTTAAGAGCAGTTTTGCATGAAATCCAAAATCACCAAAAGAAAAAAAAAAAAAAAATTTTGGGTGTGTCCACAGCAAATTTTCTGGGCTCTTCATTTCCCCGCAAAACTCCTCGTTTCAAACAAATAACTTTAAGCACTGCAGCAAAAAGGCAAAAAAAAAAAAAATAACCCTGAGTTTTGGCAGAGCGAGCTGCACAAGTTGGAAATTACAATGAAGACAATTCCTAATTGCCCCGAACAGCGATTCCCCCACTTGGCCAGCGATCCCTCCCCGGGGCACCAACAACTTGCGCCGCTCTTTGCCCCGCGCTCCGCCGCTCCCGGGCTGCTTTCCTCCAGAAAATGGGAGTGGGGAGGGAGGAGGGGGGGAGAAAAACCTGAATTCATTCAAATTCCTGCTTAATTTTCATTTCCCTGAGCTGGGCTTTGGCTCCAGGGGGACACACGCGGAATTTGGGGGGCGCTGCGGGGGCACCCCCAGCTCGGGGGGCCGGGGGAGCCGGCCCCAACTTTCTGCGAAAAAAAAAAAAAATCAGAAAT